>JAIGNY010004004.1:460000-600000 GCA_020152595.1 Chiridota heheva | reverse complement strand
CGCGAGATTTTTGTATGCTTCATATAGTTTATATTTTGCTAAGAGATATTCTATGTATTTTTTTAATTAAAGCTCCCGAAAGGTTTTAAGAAATCAGATTTCATACGTATTGGTGCTATAATAGCTCTTTTAGCTGTAGACATGCTAGTCTTGTACGTACGCGAACCGCACATGGCTCTGGTATATTAAGGTCCACACAGTACATGTCTTTCCAATATAAGCTTCATGTGTGTGTCTGGTTTGTTGTTAATCATGCATATCGCAGTGGCTAGATCTTACAAGTGTCACTTATTGTTTGTCGATCGATTACAATAGATTACTGATATGTTTGTTAATCGAACAGCAGTGCATTGTCACGAAGGATAATTCATTTTCTTAGAAACTTATAGTTGTAATTGTTTGTTTCTTGTTGAATTTCAATAATCATTGGTATATGTATTTACTATGGATTTCCACGTGTTGTTGTCACTAGAGCTGTGACCACACACTGCACGCTCGCAAATCATTTCTGTTAAAATTAATATCATTCATGATTCAATCACACACACACACACACATTCGGCTGACAATATCAATGACTTTTACAAACTGTAAACCCGATTAGCATAATCCTTCTTAATTGCGAGAATCACAAATGCGCAGTAATCCCCTATGATTAGGGATATTTTGCACTTTGATTTCGCCGAAATCTGAGTAAGTTGTGAAATGTGCGGCAGTAAACAGTGAAAGTAACAATAGGCCATAACGTATAGCTTTAAATCCCACTCAATCAAGGCCTATTTTACAAGCTGTTTAATCGACCAAAACCACACAGTGAAAATACTTGAATTGTGACAATTAGTACAATTACATGTACATGTAAATATTACCTGATGAGTCAAATAAAGTTTGCAAGAAAGAAAAAAATATTGCAAAATAAACAAACAGAAAAAGGTTTTACCAAAGCTGAAATTCAGCGTGCTTTGCAAAGATGGCGGCCAAAGCGAGAGGACTGATATGATCAGAACTTCAGGGGTTGTGGGCGTAGTTATGAAATGTTTTACGGCGAGGTATAATTTTGTATCATAATATGTAAGATTTTCATAGTGAAAGCCCTAGCGAGTATGGCACAAAAGTTCTGCGATGTTGAGATTAAATGACTTGAAGGGAAGTTTTATGTTATTTCTAAACTGAATTTCCATGCATATTTTCCATAAAAACGATGATTTATGCTATAGAAGTAAACTTTTCACGATTTGGAAAGCAAAATTCCAGCATCTATTTGGGCAATAGGAGTCAATACATTTGCTATACTGGTTGCATGCTTTTTTACTTAATTTGGAGCAGTTTTGGTGTACTTTCTGGAAATTACGGTACTACTGTACAGTACAGTAGGTACTATTACGTGTGTACGATACACACTCGCTTTGAAACTCTAAAACTGTTGGAATTTTGGCATAATGAATAATTTCCCAAAATAAGAAGACTTCAAGAAAATCTTTAAATTGCTTTTGAATTTTAAATTGAAAATATCAGGGCACAACTGCAGAATACCCCGCATTTTTTAATGTTACTCCGTAGCAGGGCTACAGTACTACTCACTGATGACCTCGTAAACCGTAACCTGTGCCCAAAACATTTCCTAAGTTTTCCGACTTAGATTCAAACCTCCACCACCGCGTAGCCCATAGCTCTATCCAAAACTCAAATGACACCCAACTATGTAGCTCGTAGCCTATGAATATGTGTCGTTCTTAAATTAAGTTAGAGAATAAAGAAACATTCCCAAGTCATCTGACTTCATTTAAAAGCTACAGTAGCCCTATCCAAAAGGACACCCAACCATGTAGCTTGTAGCTTATTCCAAAGAAGACCCACACAAACATATGGGCATTCATACTTGCACAGAGCATGCAACTTACCTGTATTCAAACCCCAAAAAATACATACAAGAAAACTTAAAAAATACAAGGAAAACAATTACAAACTTTGGCATATTCATGACAGACTGTATAGCCTTTTAATTTCCAGGTATACTTTCGGAACAGCGTAGTATTTAATATCAGATTCAGATATGACAATAATGAAATTGCTTTTAAAACAAAACTAGTCAATTGGTTTTTGCACTTTTATGCATTGAGCTGTAACATCATTAATGTCTTGTTCAATATTTAAAATTATTTTTCCTCAAACTTTCTTCAGGTGGTATATTGTAAATACCCTTCCTAGATTTAGTTTTACTACTTTTTTTAAAATATCCCATGGTTTTTAAGCCACAAAATCACAGGACAAATTATGATAGAATATATAAAGAGAAATCTGAGGCTATGACATCACAACTACTGTAATTTGATTTCAGCCGTTTCTACACAAATTCTACCAAAATTTAGATATCTTCTTAAAGGAATAAGATTTTCAAACGCTTTCTTCACTCACCACTTTGTTTCTTTTGAAGTCCTCTAGGTAGACTTGCTTGACCCTGGAACTAATCCTGTAACAGAACACGTTCTAATTCTCTGCAATTTTGTTTTGCTCATTTGATCTTTTTGAAAGTATATTATCACACCAGTTCACCATTGTTCAGCACAGAAATACAAATTAATCATGTCCTTAAAACATATTACATTGCTCAAGCTAAACAGTCTGGAAATTCTTGAGAGAAATTTAAGAACAAAAGAAAAGCAATCAAGTTTGTTGTTCTGTTTACAAATCCCTGGTCTGTTTTTGGCACCAGGTAAAACATGGATTTTGCACTTGTACAGTATTCTGTATATACCAGGAATCTACACGATTCCTGTGTGTTCAGTACTTAATCTTTCCAGGTATCCTTTTGCATTGTCTTGCTACTTATGTTGTGTTTACAAGCCAATTACACATATATGTTGGTATTATATCAGGATGTTTGCTAATATTACATGTATATTGTAGCTCCATGATTGAAGCTAAAAGGATGTTTGGTGATTGGAGCAAGTACAGTATGTGGAAGGTCCTTTTTTGTTTAGAGCACTTGAAGATGATTAATGTACCTAACTGAAACAGACTTTTCCAAGCTAAATCACTGGAACTCTGAAATATCAAATTCCAACACACATTTAGTCTAGTAGTTGGGGTAAGGGGTAACTTGAAAATGGTAGAGAACTTAAAAATGCAATTTCGGTATCATTGGAAGTGGAAATTTTGTAGTATCCAAAATGCAAAAATCTCATCTGGAGGAAATTTTGGAGGGAGCATTTAAAGTTTTTGTGCACTTTTACACAGACAAATTTTAGTCACTCAAAACTAAAGAGTTAAAATGCATTTAAAAAAAAGAAGCTACAACTACAGTATAGCCAAAAAACCTAGTTATTATTTGTTAGAACTTAAGTGAAGATTGTAGATACATTTAAGCCTTTGAATACTTTCAACAATTAAACTCACATATATGGTGGGGGTCCAAAGATAGTTTTAACTTACTGTATAGCCTAAGTGAATAAGGAAACAATAATTATTGAGGAAATAGTATGATGAAAAATGTGTTGCATTCAAAACCTCATGTATAGCCATACCTTAATTTAGTAGTGCTAGCCTGTTGAAAGTAATTGTTACACTATAGTTACCGGAAGATTTTGCAAACTTCAGTTTCCCCCTCCTCGTGTATACCAAGCAACATTATCACAGCAGAGAATTGTAATTCCCTCATCACAGACATGAATTAATCCTGTATCTCCCCATATTAAAGGTCATACAGTATCTCTTGCTATTGTGGAGATGAAGAAAACATATAATCCAATGTTTCTTATTGGTCGAATTATTTACACAATCACCAGCAAGCCAATCTATTAGCAACGCTAGTTCTTCAATCAAGTATTTTTCTTAAGACAAGATTCCCTCTTTTGCTCAATGCAGTGGACCTACATTACAGTATGATTTTGAATGAAATCAGTTGTGGCAGCTGGTGCACATGCATTGACAATCATTCTTCCAACACCAGTGTCTTTTATTCAAAGCAGCACAGGCACAGAGATATCTAGGACCTAGGCATTTGAGCCATTTAGGTGTCTGGCAATGTTATTGCTCTAATTCACATTTTGCTCATGGCTCTTGATAATCTGCAAACCTGGTTCGTGGGAAATTTCAGTTGCTAGAGGAAAATAAGTACATCATCAAAAATTACAATTATGATTTAGGGCTCCACATGACTTGTCCTTCTTAAACATTTGTTCCAGCAAATCATAGCCACAAACTTAATGTAGCAAATAATGAGACTGTTTATCTTAATTAAAATAACCACTCAACCACACAACAAGGACTTCATTCATTGCTAATTTGAAACACAACACCAACTTCCACAACAACCCAGGACTAAATGGAGCCAGCCATTAGTATTGGGAAATTTGATCGTAATTAATTACTTGTGGTTTTCAGAATAAAGAGGAAAAGTCTAACCCACCTGCTTATGTATCAGGTCCAGTCTGACTGTTTGAAACTTTAAGGAGCATAACAACTAATGTTATTTCACAAAAACAACCTGTTCTCCCTGTTGGCTTCATCATCAACAGCAAATGAAAGAAATTTACACAGTAATTCATGTATGTGTGTGCTTGCATGGGAAGGATTGTAAGATCCCTGGCAAGAAAAAAAAGTTGCAAAATTTTAGAAGCTATAAGTTTCAGGGAGCCCAACAGCTTTCCCCCCTAGTTAACCCTTACATTTCAACAACAATAAAGCATCTCAAGGAAGCTAATAACACATTTTGGGACATCTAGCACTAGCTACAATCCAAAATTAACTTAAAAATGTAAGACCTGCGCAACATATTTCGATTTGGTAGGAGGCAGTGAAATTGTTTTTTTTAAAGAAATATCACTGTGCGAACACAATCGCCCCTACTCCCTTAGAGCAATTTATGTGAAGCCCACACATCAGGGTTGGGGTCAATTACAAAAATAAATTACAATTACAATTATTCTATCTGAAAATTTTCAATCACAATTACAACTGCCCAGAAAATTACAATTACAATTATTTTATCTGAAAATTTTCAATTGCAATTACAACTGCCCAGGAATTTACAATTGCAACTGCCCAAAAATTTACAATTACAACTGCCCAGAAATTTACAATTACAACTGCCCAGAAATTTACAATTACATTTATGTTTTCTTATTACAATTACAGAGCCATTTTTTTTTTCTATGACCTTTTAAATGATGGGCAGTGGATAAGAGATTTTGTAAAAAAGCGATATATCGATATGGCCGATATTTAGTTCAAGGGTCATATCGATATTATGTTTTCATTGATAATACACAATACATGAACTATTAAAAAGCTAAACATTAGCTAGTCTAATATTAGACCCCTGGGGATTTCTCAAGTCCAAATACCACTCCCCTACCCCAGGTTTCCCAAGTCTATATACCCCCTGGGATTTCCCAAGTCAAAATACAAAATACCTACCACTCCCGGATTTCCCAAGTCCTAACACCCCCTGGGATTTTCCAAGTCCAAATACTCCCCCTTCCTGGAATTCCCAGTTCCTCATCAGGGGATTATGGATATTTTCTGGAACTGACCAATGTTGGCCTCCTTCTTCTTGCAGTTAAGCACCAACTTCAATTCTAAAGGCTTCGGTACTGAGAAGTGCGGGCTAAGTATGCTCCCTGGCAAGACAAAGACGTTTAAAAGCCGAGACAGAAGGGGCTGAGACAGTTGACTTTGGGAAAATATTCCAATCACGGGCGGTGCCGGGAAAGAACGATATCTTATAATAATTAGTTCTGGAATGGGGCAGATGATAGGATTGAGTGTTTTCAGTATAAAGAGTGGTTGAACCACCTCTTGTTGGTAGGAGATGAGGAAGAAGTCAGTGGCTACAACATTATTGTGCATCTTGGAAAACATTGTAAGACTGGTCTGATTTCTTTGTGCCAGTGTAGGCCACGACAGGCATATTGGTGATGCTTGAATAGCGGTCGTAATCGTTTATGTAGAAGCGCGCTGCTCGGTGCTGAACCCTGTCCACCTGTTTAATAAAGTTGTCTGTGTAGACACACAGAACAGTTGTATTCTAATAGGGGGATGTTTATATTAAGTTATAAAACTATCGAAAGCTGAATTATATGCCTTCAAATCATAACCTCTAATTAATAATTGTACATTAATTATTAATTAGGCCTAACTTAGTTTGAACAGTAAACTACAGTGAAATATATTGTTGCATGGACAGATGTGTGAGGAATAAGTTTACCACATGTGACATAAGAAGATGTGACACAAATAGAAATGGTTGGAACCCTTTCAGTGCCCAACCAGCCTTTAGCAAAATATTTGAAGCATGGAAACTGCAGGAATACAGGGAGGTTAAATGTTTTATATTTTCCAAAATCTTCTCACCGTGACATCCATGACCCAGGATTTGTAGCTGGTCGGATTCTCATCAAGTGGTTTCTGGTTTAATGAATAATTAATTAGGCGTATATCAAAACAAAAATTGACTGTTTATGTCAATTCTTCCATAAACATATCTTAAGTGTCTACCTCAAGCAGGGAGCTGTTAAATACAGCTCTCTGCCTCAAGTGTTGTCAATTCCAAGCACTTGTAATCTGTTTTAATCAAACCCCAGATATCTTACAGTATGCCTGATCTTGTCATCATTTTTGTAAATTCTCTTTAAGGTGAGGTCACTGTCATGCCTGGATACAGTAATCATGATAGGGGCCTACATGTAGGTCTTTTAGCTTTCGTTTGCTTTCTTGACTAAGAAAACCCAAATCTCTTTCCTCCTTTTCTATTTTCATTTATATTGATATTACATGTAATAATAGTACTTCATATTAATAATGCCATGGCTCCCGGTAAACCTTTAAAAACCTTTGAAACCTTTAAAAACCTTTATTGACAAATTGAACCTTTATTCCTTTCAAAATAACCTTCAAAAACCTTTATTTTCAAAGTTACGTAAGGTAAATGATTCGAGTGCCAAGGTTTTAGCTTTATTGGTAAGTATACACATCCATTTAATAGCATATGTGTTCCCAACACACATTTGAAAAGTAGCAGGACCAAAATAAAATTTCCAACTTCACATAAGTAATGGACTTTTGGCACCACCAACTGCCTTTTGCCCCAGAATATGCTCATTGTATGAAAATTTATTCCATGAGTTAACCTTTATAAACCTTTTTTATTTAAATCCAAAACCTTTAAAAACCTTTATTTCAACTTTTCCAACCTTTAAAAAAACCTTTATGTTAAAAAAGAGTCACTGGGAGGCCTGTAATGCATAAATGAAATACCATATACTGTACAATTGAATTTTCACATCTGATTTCACCCTGTCCTTTGTAACTTATTTCCTTGACTTTAGTATGTTCAACAGGTATTTTGCCTCATAGTAAAATGTCTAGTATTGAAGAATACAGATTTCTTCCATTCTTTTGAAATAAAATGTAATATATAATTGACCTTTGAACTTAAAATACTGATGTAGACCTTCTTTTTCCTTATAGAATCATCAACTATCAGCTGGTGTACGAAGACAAAACTGCTCTTTTCAATGCAGCATATCAACAAACCTACAATCAAACTCATTACCTCGGCCATGTCAAAGGTCAATCCAATCCAGAGAGTGTCACAACAGTTGCTCCGGATTTGTAGAAACAGCTGAACCTTTTGAAACTCTACTGTATGAAGTGATTGATAGAGTGGCACACATTACTCTCAACAGACCAGAACTACTTAATGGTAAATATATTAATGTCAGTAGGCACACATTACCCTCGACAGATCAGAACTACTTAATGGTAAATATATTAATGTCAGTAGGCACACATTACCCTCAACAGATCAGAACTACTCAATGGTAAATATATTAATGTCAGTGGGCACACATTACCCTCAACAGACTAAAACTACTCAATGGTAAATATATTAATGTCAGTAAGCACACATTACCCTCAACAGACCAGAACTACTCAATGGTAAATATATTAATGTCAGTAGGCACACATTACCCTCAACAGACCAGAACTACTCAATAGTAAATATATTAATGTCAGTGGGCACACATTACCCTCAACAGACCAGAACTACTCAATGGTAAATATAATAATGTCAGTAGGCACACATTACCCTCGACAGATCAGAACTACTCAATGGTAAATATATTAATGTCAGTAGGCACACATTGCCCTCAACAGACCAGAACTACTCAATGGTAAATATATTAATGTCAGTGGGCACACATTACCCTCAACAGAGCAGAACTACTCAATGGTAAATATACTAATGTCAGTAGGCACACATTACCCTCAACAGACCAGAACTACTCAATGGTAAATATATTAATGTCAGTGGGCACACATTACCCTCAACAGACCACAGCTACTCAATGGTAAATATATTAAAGTCAGTAGGCACACATTACCCTCAACAGACCAGAACTACTCAATGGCAAATATGTTAATGTCAGTATGCACACATTACCCTCAACAAAGCAGATTAATGTCAGTAGGCACACATTACCCTCAACAAACCAGAACTACTCAATGGTAAATAAATTAATGTTAGTAGGCACACATTACCTTCGACAAACCACAACTACTCAATGGTAAATATATTAATGTCAGTATGCACACATTACCCTCAACAGAGCAGATTAATGTCAGTGGGCACACATTACCCTCAACAGACCAGAACAACTCAATGGTAAATATATTAATGTCAGTAGGCACACATTACCCTCAACAGAGCAGATTAATGTCAGTGGGCACACATTACCCTCGACAAACCACAACTACTCAATGGTAAATATATAAATGTCAGTATGCACACATTACCTTCAACAGAGCAGATTAATGTCAGTGGGCACACATTACCCACGATAAACCACAACTACTCAATGGTAAATATATAAATGTCAGTATGCACACATTACCCTCAACAGAGCAGATTAATGTCAGTGGGCACACATTACCCTCAACAGACCAGAACTACTCAATGGTAAATATATTAATGTCAGTAGGCACACATTTCCCTCAACAAACCAGAACTACTCAATGGTAAATATGTTAATGTCAGTAGGCACACATTACCCCCAACAGAGCAGAACTACTCAATGGTAAATATATTAATGTCAGTAGGCACACATTACCCTCAACAAACCAGAACTACTCAATGGTAAATATGTTAATGTCAGTAGGCACACATTACCCTCAACAATCCAGAACTACTCAATGGTAAATATATTAATGTCAGTAGGCACACATTGCTCTCAACAAACCAGAACTACTCAATGGTAAATATGTTAATGTCAGTAGGCACACACAACCCTCAACAAACCAGAACTACTTAATGGTAAATATATTAATGTCAGTAGGCACACATTACCCTCCACAGACCAAAACTACTCAATGGTAAATATATTAATGTCAGTAGGCACACATTACCCTCAACAGACCAGAAGTACTCAATGGTAAATATATAAATGTCAGTAGACACACATTACCCTCAACAGACCAGAACTACTCAATGGTAAATATATTATTGTCAGTGGGCACACATTACCCTCAACAGAGCAGATTAATGTCAGTGGGCACACATTACCCTCAACAGACCAGAACTACTCAATGGTAAATATATTAATGTCAGTGGGCACACATTACCCGCAACAGAGCAGATTAATGTCAGTAGGCGCACATTACCCTCAACAGACCAGAACTACTCAATGGTAAATATATTAATGTCAGTGGGCACACATTACCCTCAACAGAGCAGATGAATGTCAGTGGGCACACATTACCCTCAACAGACCAGAACTACTCAATGGTAAATATGTTAATGTCAGTATGCACACATTACCCTCAACAGAGCAGATTAATGTCAGTAGGCACACATTACCCTCAACAGACCAGAACTACTCAAAGGTAAATATATTAATGTAGGCACACATTACCCTCAAAAGAGCAGATTAATGTCAGTAGGCACACATTACCCTCAACAGACCAGAACTACTTAATGGTAAATATGTTAATGTCAGTAGGCACACATTACCCTCAACAGAGCAGATTAATGTCAGTACGCACACATTGCCCTCAACAAACCAGAACTACTCAATGGTAAATATATTAATGTCAGTAGGCACACATTACCCTCGACAAACCAAAACTACTGAATGGTAAATATATTAATGTCAGTATGCACACATTACCTTCAACAGACCAGATTAATGTCAGTGGGCACACATTACCCTCAACAGACCAGAACTACTCAATGGTAAATATATTAATGTCAGTAGGCACACATTGCCCTCAACAGACCAGAACTACTCAATGGTAAATATGTTAACGTCAGTAGGCACACATTACCCTCAACAGACCAGAACTACTCAATGGTAAATATATTAATGTCAGTAGGCACACATTACCCTCGACAGACCAAAACTACTCAATGGTAAATATATTAATGTCAGTAGGCTCACATTACCCTCAACAGACTAGAACTACTAAATGGTAAATATATTAATGTCAGTAGGCACACATTGCCCTCAACAGACCAGAACTACTCAATGGTAAATATGTTAATGTCAGTAGGCACACATTACCCTCAACAAACCAGAACTACAAAATGGTAAATATATTAATGTCAGTAGGCACACATTACCCTCGACAGACCAAAACTACTCAATGGTAAATATGTTAATGTCAGTAGGCACACATTACCCTCAACAGACCAGAACTACTCAATGGTAAATATATTAATGTCAGTAGGCACACATTACCCTCAACAGACCAGAACTACTCAATGGTAAATATGTTAATGTCAGTGGGCACACATTACCCTCAACAGAGCAGATTAATGTCAGTGGGCACACTTTACCCTCAACAGACCAAAACTACTCAATGGTAAATATGTTAATGTCAGTATGCACACATTACCCTCAACAGAACAGATTAATGTCAGTAGGCACACATTACCCTCAACAGACCAGAACTACTCAATGGTAAATATATTAATGTAGGCACACATTACCCTCAACAGAGCAGATTAATGTCAGTATGCACACATTACCCTCAACAGAGCAGGTTAATGTCAGTGGGCACACATTACCCTCCACAGACCAGAACTACTCAATGGTAAATATATTAATGTCAGTAGGCACACATTTCCCTCAACAAACCAGAACTACTCAATGGTAAATATGTTAATGTCAGTAGGCACACATTACCCCCAACAGAGCAGAACTACTCAATGGTAAATATATTAATGTCAGTAGGCACACATTACCCTCAACAAACCAGAACTACTCAATGGTAAATATGTTAATGTCAGTAGGCACACATTACCCTCAACAATCCAAAACTACTCAATGGTAAATATATTAATGTCAGTAGGCACACATTGCCCTCAACAAACCAGAACTACTCAATGGTAAATATGTTAATGTCAGTAGGCACACATTACCCTCAACAAACCAGAACTACTTAATGGTAAATATATTAATGTCAGTAGGCACACATTACCCTCCACAGACCAAAACTACTCAATGGTAAATATATTAATGTCAGTAGGCACACATTACCCTCAACAGGCCAGAACTACTAAATGGTAAATATATTAATGTCAGTGGGCACACATTACCCTCAACAGACCAGAAGTACTCAATGGTAAATATATAAATGTCAGTAGACACACATTACCCTCAACAGACCAGAACTACTCAATGGTAAATATATTAATGTCAGTGGGCACACATTACCCTCAACAGAGCAGATGAATGTCAGTGGGCACACATTACCCTCAACAGACCAGAACTACTCAATGGTAAATATGTTAATGTCAGTATGCACACATTACCCTCAACAGAGCAGATTAATGTCAGAAGGCACACATTACCCTCAACAGACCAGAACTACTCAATGGTAAATATGTTAATGTCAGTATGCACACATTACCCTCAACAGAGCAGATGAATGTCAGTGGGCACACATTACCCTCAACAGAGCAGATGAATGTCAGTGGGCACACATTACCCTCAACAGACCAGAACTACTCAATGGTAAATATGTTAATGTCAGTATGCACACATTACCCTCAACAGAGCAGATTAATGTCAGAAGGCACACATTACCCTCAACAGACCAGAACTACTCAATGGTAAATATATTAATGTCAGTAGGCACACATTACCCGCAACAGAGCAGATTAATGTCAGTAGGCGCACATTACCCTCAACAGACCAGAACTACTCAATGGTAAATATATTAATGTCAGTGGGCACACATTACCCTCAACAGAGCAGATGAATGTCAGTAGGCACACATTACCCTCAACAGACCAGAACTACTCAATGGTAAATATGTTAATGTCAGTAAGCACACATTACCCTCAACAGACCAGAACTACTCAATGGTAAATATATTAATGTCAGTAGGCACACATTACCCTCAACAGACCAGAACTACTCAATGGTAAATATGTTAATGATAGTGGGCACACATTACCCTCAACAGAGCAGATTAATGTCAGTGGGCACACTTTACCCTCAACAGACCAGAACTACTCAATGGTAAATATGTTAATGTCAGTATGCACACATTACCCTCAACAGAGCAGATTAATGTCAGTAGGCACACATTACCCTCAACAGACCAGAACTACTCAAAGGTAAATATATTAATGTAGGCACACATTACCCTCAAAAGAGCAGATTAATGTCAGTAGGCACACATTACCCTCAACAGACCAGAACTACTTAATGGTAAATATGTTAATGTCAGTAGGCACACATTACCCTCAACAGAGCAGATTAATGTCAGTAGGCACACATTGCCCTCAACAAACCAGAACTACTCAATGGTAAATATATTAATGTCAGTAGGCACACATTACCCTCGACTAACCAGAACTACTTAATGGTAAATATATTAATGTCAGTAAGCACAAATTACCCTCAACAGACCAAAACTACTCAATGGTAAATATATTAATGTCAGTAAGCACACATTACCCTCAACAGACCAGAACTACTCAATGGTGAATATATTAAAGGAAAGGTATCGTCCAATGAATATATTCAGAAGTAAACGCCACCGTGCTGGTGACATCACTTCCAGTTTTTAATTTTCTTTATTGATTGCGAGAAGTGTGTGGTTTTATCAATAACAGATGTAGTCCGCTATGTTTGGTCAGGCGAATGTGCGACCGATAATGGAAAATTGAAAACCAGAAGTGACGTTTCTGATCGTATTTATCGGATGATATACTTTCCTTTAACGTCTGTACAATTTCATTTCATTTGAAAGTACTGCAAAGATTTATGTCACATATTCAGGATATATGTTCTACATTTGAATTATTCAAGGTCTACTAACAAGTGGAAGCAGCATTACACAGTTTGTACAAATTTTCAGGAATGCAAAGTTTTATGCTTCTTTGTTGTGAATTTACTAGGTGGCATGTTTTTGGTTCCGATGCGATAGCATCAGGAATCTATGCGGTCATGATGGTGTGTGTTTGTGTGTGTGTATGTGTGTGTTTAGGTGGGTATAGAAGTATGTATGTGTGTGTGGGTGTGTGTGTGTGTGTTTGTGATGGCCAGTTCATAAACACGATATATCAAGAACGATACACTGGATTTATGTCATGTGGTATACAGATAGCCCATGGTTCGTAGATATGTCCTATTGTTTTTGGTTGTGATGTCATGCATGTTAATGAGTAGGTGGGGCTTAATGTAAAAATCACGTTCTCCTTGCTTGCCCCTTGTACAACCTTCCCAGAGCTTCCCTCGCTCCCCACAACTCAATTGCTGAGTTCTTCCAGAAAAACCCTCCTGATAAAATGATCTCCTTCCTTCATCATGCTTTCTACTACAACCATACTTATTTAGTCCTTCTCTCCCACCCCCCTCTCTCTACTTTCTTTTTCTTCACCCATGCACCTCCTCTCTCGATCCCAGCTTTCTGACTTTTAGTTTTTTGTATTTCTCACAATCTCCCCCTGTTTTCTCCCTCCTACAGTGAATGATCTGACCTTGACCCTCGTTGTCGTAGTGCTGTTAAGTCCTCATCAAACAAACAAACAAATTGCTAATGTTTTCAACATTTTTATTGATCTGCATGGTGGATGTGGTTTATGAATAAATATCCTGGAGCAAGTATTTCATGATATGCAATGACATGACAGTAAGTACAAGTTTTGGAAATCAATGGGCTTATGAAAAATCAGCATCGGAACCACAAAACCTTTTGGTTCTGGTTGTTCCTTAGACCAAAGTAAAGTAGTTTCTGTTTGGTCACCGACTGTCAGATAAGAGTCTTGACAATAAAAAACAAAATTAGTATAATGTTCGAGAAATAAAATAGGGGTCTAGAGAACAAATTTACTGGTCATTTATTGTTTTAACAAATGTGGAATCTTGACAGTAAATGGAAATATCCTAGTGTAATGTACCATCAAAGTTAAACTGTTTTGTAGTCATTTATGCTTCAAAAGTGTATCCACAAACCATAAGTAGATCTGTAAGTTTTGTGTTATAAATGTACAACAAAAATATACATCACAATATTAGCATCTATTGAAAAGCATCAAAGTTTAGTCAGTTAATACTGCACTTGATCATATATCATTCAATTCAATATATTTGACTCCCCTTATGATGGGCCAAATTCCCCAACCCCCTTGAAAACTTGTAGTGACACCACCGTTCGTATGTAAGATTGTCCTTCAAGGCTTCAAGGTCATCTGTGCTGTTTTAGTTTCTTAGACCAAACTTAAATATATTATGTAAGTTTCTGTTTTGCCACCGACTGTCAGTCTTGACCATAAAGACAAATTAGTATAATTTGGGAGAAAAATTAGGGTTTTAAATCAGTGTTCACATATATGTGCAGGATTGCGGGATATATTATCAAATTCCTGCTAAGAAATAATTACGGGGAAGGGGAGGGGAATTTCGGAAAATTCCCAAAAGGTCACATTTGGCATTTTCCATCCATAGCTTGGCATTTTCCATCCATAGCTTGGCATTTTCCATCCATAGCTTGGCATTTTCCATCCATAGCTTGGCATTTTCCATCCATAGCTTGGCATTTTCCATCCATAGCTTGGCATTTTCCATCCATAGCTTGGCATTTTCCATCCATAACTTGGCATTTTCCATCCATAGCTTGGCATTTTCCATCCATAACGGCATTTTCCATCCATAGCTTGGCATTTTCCATCCATAGCTTGGCATTTTTTCCATCCATAGCTTGGCATTTTCCATCCATAGCTTGGCATTTTCCATCCATAGCTTGGCATTTTCCATCCATAGCTTGCATTTTCCATCCATAGCTTGGCATTTTCCATCCATAGCTTGGCATTTTCCATCCATAGCTTGGCATTTTCCATCCATAGCTTGGCATTTTCCATCCATAGCTTGGCATTTTCCATCCATAGCTTGGCATTTTCGGTATCATTGGGTCTCTTTTTGGTATTTCTGTAATTTCTCCCCCCAAAAAAACTCATTTTCCTCTCTTAAAAATCTCCCCCTCCCCCTTAAAAGAAACATTAAAAATGAGCCTTAGTGTGAACACTGGTCTAAATAGATTAATTTTATGGATCACAAATATAATTTAGTTATTGTTTTACATTGTAACAAAAGTAGAATCCTGACATTAAATGGAATAATCCTAGTTGTAGGGTATGACATAATGTACCATCAAAGTTAAACTGTTTTGTACTCATTTACTGCATGCTTCATAAAGTTTATGAGCAGACCTGTAAGTTTTGAGTTAGAAAAGTACAACAATAATTTCTGAATTCAAATTTATCCTAGCTACTGACCAGAAATTGGAAAAATTGGATTAGAATGTAATTTTTGTTAATGTTTGATTGTTTGGTATATTCTTAACAGGGCTGCAATAAATTCTAACCAAGAGTTTTTAGTTTTTACCAATTTTATTATCAAATTCAATTTGACTTCAGTGGCATTGCCAGGTGTTTTAGGCCAAGCAGGGTAAGGCGGGGAAGTAGAGAAAGGGGGAGGGGGGGGGGGAGGGAGAAGGGCAGCTTTGTTTCATGTGGAGCAAATGTGCATTTATTTTATACAAAGGCTACTGAAGGCAAGTGGAGGGGGAAAAACAATCTCATGGGGAAGAAGTTCCCATTGACCCCCTGTAGAACCGCCACTATTTGACTTTTGAAGTCCCGCAACCTCTTAAAAGATTTCATCTTCTTTTGATATTTTTTTGTTATAGCAATCAACATGCAAATGCCAGGAGAAATCCAATCAGCTGTAAAGAAAGCTAATCTAGATGACAACGTCAGAGTTATTGTTATATCTGGGAAAGGCCGTGCGTTTTGTGCTGGGTATGACTTAAAGATGTCTGCAGAACAGGAGAGAGGAGGGAAGTATTCAGGTGGGTAAGATGAGGTCTGCAGAACAGGAGAGAGGAGGGAAGTATTCAGGTGGGTAAGATGAGGTCTGCAGAACAGGAGAGAGGAGGGAAGTAATCAGGTAGATAAGATGAGGTCTGCAGAACAGGAGAGAGGAGGGAAGTATTCAGGTGGGTAAGATGAGGTCTGCATAACAGGAGAGAGGAGGGAAGTATTCAGGTGGATAAGATGAGGTCTGCAGAACAGGAGAGATGAGAAAAGTAATCGGGTAAGTAAGATGAGGTCTGCAGAACAGGAGAGAGGAGGGAAGTAATCAGGTAGGTAAAATGAGGTCTGCATAACAGGAGAGAGGAGGGAATTATTCAGGTAGATAAGATGAGGTCTGCAGAAAGGAAGAGAGGAGAGAAGTATTCAGGTGGGTAAGATGAGGTCTGCATAACAGGAGAGAGGAGGGAATTATTCAGGTAGATAAGATGAGGTCTGCAGAACAGGAGAGAGGAGAAAAGTATTCAGTTGGGTAAGATGAGGTCTGCAGAACAGGAGAGAGGAGGGAAGTAATCAGGTAGGTAAGATGAGGTCTGCAGAACAGGAGAGAGTAATCAGGTACGTAAGATGAGGTCTGCAGAACAGAAGAGGAGGGAAGTAGTCAGGTCGGTAAGATGTGGTCTGCAGAACAGAAGAGAGGAGGGAAGTAATCAGGTAGGTAAGATGTGGTCTGCAGAACAGACAGGAGAGTAGGAAAGTTATCAAGTAGGTAAGATGAGGTCTGCAGAACAGGAGAGAGGAGGGAAGTAATCAAGTAGGTAAGATGAGGTCTGCAGAACAGGAGAGAGGAGGGAGTAATCAGGTAGATAAGATTAGGTCTGCAAAACAGGAGAGAGGAGGGAAGTAATCAAGTAGGTAAGATGAGGTCTGCAGAACAGGAGAGAGGAGGGAAGTAATCAAGTAGGTAAGATGAGGTCTGCAGAACAGGAGAGAGGAGGGAAGTAATCAAGTAGGTAAGATGAGGTCTGCAGAACAGGAGAGAGGAGGGAAGTAATCAAGTAGGTAAAATGAGGTCTGCAGAACAGGAGAGAGGGGGGAAGTAATCAAGTAGGTAAGATGAGGTCTGCAGAACAGGAGAGAGGAGGGAAGTAATCAAGTAGGTAAGATGAGGTCTGCAGAACAGGAGAGAGGAGGGAAGTAATCAAGTAGGTAAAATGAGGTCTGCAGAAAAGGAGAGAGGAGGGAAGTAATCAAGTAGGTAAGATGTGGTCTGCAGAAAAGGAGAGAGGAGGGAAGTAATCAAGTAGGTAAAATGAGGTCTGCAGAAAAGGAGAGAGGAGGGAAGTAATCAAGTAGGTAAGATGAGGTCTGCAGAACAGGAGAGAGGTGGGAAGTAATCAGGTAGGTAAGATGAGGTCTGCAGAACAGGAGAGAGGAGGGAAGTAATCAAGTAGGTAAGATGAGGTCTGCAGAACAGGAGAGAGGAGGGAAGTAATCAGGTAGAAAAGATAAGGTCTGCAGTACAGGAGAGAGGAGGGAAGTAATCAGGTACGTAAGATGAGGTCTGCAGAATAGGAGGGAGGTGGGAAGTAATCAGGTAGGTAAGATGAGGTCTGCAGAACAGAAGAGAGGAGGTAAATAATCAGGTAGGTAAGATGTGGTCTGCAGAACAGACAGGAGAGGAAGAAAGTAATCAAGTAGGTAAGATGAGGTCTGCAGAACAGGAGAGAGGAGGGAAGTATTCAGGTGGGTAAGATGAGGTCTGCAGAACTGGAGAGAGGAGGGAAGTAATCAGGTAGATAAGATGAGGTCTGCAGAACAGGAGAGAGTAATCAGGTACGTAAGATGAGGTCTGCAGAACAGAAGAGGAGGGAAGTAGTCAGGTCGGTAAGATGTGGTCTGCAGAACAGAAGAGAGGAGGGAAGTAATCAGGTAGGTAAGATGTGGTCTGCAGAACAGACAGGAGAGTAGGAAAGTTATCAAGTACGTAAGATGAGGTCTGCAGAACAGGAGAGAGGAGGGAAGTAATCAAGTAGGTAAAATGAGGTCTGCAGAAAAGGAGAGAGGAGGGAAGTAATCAAGTAGGTAAGATGTGGTCTGCAGAAAAGGAGAGAGGAGGAAGTAATCAAGTAGGTAAAATGAGGTCTGCAGAAAAGGAGAGAGGAGGAAGTAATCAAGTAGGTAAGATGAGGTCTGCAGAACAGGAGAGAGGTGGGAAGTAATCAGGTAGGTAAGATGAGGTCTGCAGAACAGGAGAGAGGAGGAAGTAATCAAGTAGGTAAGATGAGGTCTGCAGAACAGGAGAGGAGGAGAAGTAATCAGGTAGAAAGATAAGGTCTGCAGTACAGGAGAGAGGAGGAAGTAATCAGGTACGTAAGATGAGGTCTGCAGAATAGGAGGGAGGTGGGAAGTAATCAGGTAGGTAAGATGAGGTCTGCAGAACAGAAGAGAGGGAGGTAAATAATCAGGTAGGTAAGATGTGGTCTGCAGAACAGACAGGAGAGGAAGAAAGTAATCAAGTAGGTAAGATGAGGTCTGCAGAACAGGAGAGGAGGGGAAGTATTCAGGTGGGTAAGATGAGGTCTGCAGAACTGGAGAGAGGAGGGAAGTAATCAGGTAGATAAGATGAGGTCTGCAGAACAGGAGAGAGTAATCAGGTACGTAAGATGAGGTCTGCAGAACAGAAGAGGAGGGAAGTAGTCAGGTCGGTAAGATGTGGTCTGCAGAACAGAAGAGAGGAGGGAAGTAATCAGGTAGGTAAGATGTGGTCTGCAGAACAGACAGGAGAGTAGGAAAGTTATCAAGTACGTAAGATGAGGTCTGCAGAACAGGAGAGAGGAGGGAAGTAATCAGGTAGGTAAGATGAGGTCTGCAGAACAGAAGAGAGGAGGGAAGTAATCAGGTAGATAAGATGTGGTCTGCAGAACAGACAGGAGAGGAAGAAAGTAATCAAGTAGGTAAGATGAGGTCTGCAGAACAGGAGAGAGGAGGGAAGTATTCAGGTGGGTAAGATGAGGTCTGCAGAACTGGAGAGAGGAGGGAAGTAATCAGGTAGATAAGATGAGGTCTGCAGAACAGGAGAGAGTAATCAGGTACGTAAGATGAGTTCTGCAGAACAGAAGAGGAGGGAAGTAGTCAGGTCGGTAAGATGTGGTCTGCAGAACAGAAGAGAGGAGGGAAGTAATCAGGTAGGTAAGATGTGGTCTGCAGAACAGACAGGAGAGTAGGAAAGTTATCAGGTAGATAAGATTAGGTCTGCAAAACAGGAGAGAGGAGGGAAGTAATCAAGTAGGTAAGATGAGGTCTGCAGAACAGGAGAGAGGAGGGAAGTAATCAAGTAGGTAAGATGAGGTCTGCTGAACAGGAGAGAGGAGGGAAGTAATCAAGTAGGTAAAATGAGGTCTGCAGAAAAGGAGAGAGGAGGGAAGTAATCAAGTAGGTAAAATGAGGTTTGCAGAACAGGAGAGAGGAGGGAAGTAATCAAGTAGGTAAGATGAGGTCTGCAGAACAGGAGAGAGGAGGGAAGTAATCAAGTAGGTAAGATGAGGTCTGCAGAAAAGGAGAGAGGAGGGAAGTAATCAAGTAGGTAAAATGAGGTCTGCAGAACAGGAGAGAGGAGTGAAGTAATCAGGTAGGTAAGATGAGGTCTGCAGAAGAGGAGAGGAGGGAAGTAATCAAGTAGGTAAGATGAGGTCTGCAGAACAGGAGAGAGGAGGGAAGTAATCAGGTAGGTAAGATGAGGTCTGCGGAACAGGAGAGAGGAGGGAAGTTTTCAGGTAGGTAAGATGAGGTCTGCGGAACAAGAGAGAGGAGGGAAGTACTTAGATGAGTAGTGAGTGGTTGCATAGCTCACCTGTGTGGACCTTGGAACTTTTATAAATTAAATCCATACTTGAACCAGAAGCGGATTGGAGCACATGACTTCCTCCGAGGTAGGATGCATGTCCATCATAGGTTAACTCCCAGGATTGGGAAGTTCGTGTTCCCCCAAAATTAGTGTGTCCCCAACCCGACTCCTCCCTTCCAACACCCAATGAAAACCCGAATTTAAAAAAAATAACATATTACCTCGATTTCAAACTTTTTCTGTCCTTTTTCCCTACCAACCTCGAAAATGTTCTAATTTTGCAGTAAAAAAAGAAAACTTTTTTGGCTTTCGCACCTTTGTGACCAGTTTAACAGCTTTCTCAGGCCTAAACACTATTCGAATTTCCTAATTTTTCAGCATTGGGAATATATATTCTCTGCAGCTCTGAGGTGATTTTAATGTTAGAATTAAATCTGTTTCTTATCCTCCCTGTGATAATTTGAAACTATGATCGAAAATGTATGTATCATTTTGGGGCTGCACAAAAATGTGGAATCTTCAGAGCTTCCATGGTCTTCGCCTCCTGGCCTTCAGCGGCAAAAATATTTATTAATCGAAGCTGTTTTGCTAATGCATATGCGTATATGGGCCCAACATTTTGTTGGCGGTACAATTTTTAGTGCCCCTCATTTGCTTCCTCTTAACTGTTGTGCCCTTAAACGAAAACCCCTGGCGATGCCACTGCTCACCACTACAACCCCACCCCCACCTTATCACTTCCCCGCCCCCAAGTTGCAACTTGACTCAACAAGTGAGATGGATATATAATTTGTTTATTCAGGTCCGTTACCAGGACTTTGAGAGGGTGGTTCGTTCTTTCGTATAAAAGGGCACAAACTTCATTCCTGCACATCGGAAAAATGATCATCAGGGTTTTTCCTGAGAGTAGGCTATAGATATGTCAAATGGTCAGAACTGTTCCAGTACTTCAACAAGCTTTGAAATTTCAAGTGCTTATCATGTTTTATATTTCAAAAGGCACTTTCTCAGAAAGAGGACATTCTTCAGAGAAAAGTTTGAAAAAGTAAAATAATATATTAGTAATATATTTACACTTTGTGCGATACTGTATTTTACATGAACTAAGACACCGAGAGATAAAGGGGGTAGGGGTGGGGTTAAAAGTTGGACCAAATGTACCAATGTTCATAGTAAATTACTGGAAGCTTATCTAACAATTTTTCTTTTAGACTATACACATTTTTCAAAGAGTGATTATAAATCTATATCCTTGCACACAAAACGTGAACAATAAACATATTTCCACATTATGTGATTTTGTGTTTTGTGTATTATAGCTCTAGCTCTTTGACATGAATTTTGACTTGTATTATATACCTTCTTCTGATGCGTTGTGACATCTTTTTTCCCCTTAAATGTATATTTTGTGAGAGCTTCTAGGGGCTTTGCCCCATGGAACTCTACCGGGGCTTCGCCCTGGACCCCACGCTGAAAAGCGAGCACTAGCTGCACACACGCAGTGACACCTTTCACCTTAACACACAAATCATACCCCACTTAATGGATTTACGCCACTGCTCACATGTATATCATAGTGCAGGGGCATAGGAAGGGTCAACTCTTGGGAAGGGGGAGGGGGAGCAGAAACCCCCAAACAATTCCCTCTTATATATGGAAAAATTGCACTGGTAAATTTATTTTCCATAAAATGTTGTTGCTAATCAAAAAATCTACAGTTTTCGGGAAATTTTCTTTATTTTTGGGAAATGTTACCAAGTTTTACCAAAACTTCCAAGAATTGTATTAAATATTTCTTCACTTCTTTTCCTTTTAATTGTAATTTACCTCCCAAATAAAAGAACAAAGCATGCAACCAGGAAGGTGGCATCCTCTCACCGGCCTGAACAGTTTTGGCATTTCTGAAAGAACAAGTGAATTTGGAGTAAATTTTCTTTAAAGCTCAAAAATAGCTTGTCTAGCAGTCCGGTAGCATACCTATTAATGGGAACATAAATGTTTGTATTAATGGGAACATTTTGCCACATGGAAGCTGCCAATTTGTGATATTTCCCATGATCCTTTGCTATCCTAACATTAAAGACTTATGTAATGTTACATTTATGGTTCGCATGCGTAGCATTATGCGAACCTATGTAATGGCGATTACGTCCGGTCGGCGGTCCACAGATTTGTCGTGAGATTTCCTCAGAAATGTTAAAGTTTTTTGAGAATTCCTTAGAAAATATTAAAGTTTCTTCAGAGTTCCTCAGAAAAAGTTAAGTTTCTTCAGATATTCTTATGAAAGGTTAGAATTTCCTTATAGAATGTTAGATTTTTTTAGAGATACTTAAGATAGGTTGAAGACTAGTTTTCCTAAAAAGTCTACAAAACATTTGATATTTTTTTAGAATATAACTGTAAAATGATATAATTTTCCAACATTCTTCAGAGATCTTCAAGTCCTTCTAATAGCACTTGAGATTTAAAATCCTTAAAATTCTTTTAAAATATTTGGGCACCAACAGTTGTATCAGGCATGATTTTTTAAGCTCCACCTTTATTATTTTGCTCATTTGCATAAAGTTGCTACAGTATTATGACCTGACCAGACTGTTTTTATTTAGTATGCTTAGTCAGGGAGTTTGACAGGATGTGATTGCATATAAACATAGGGAGGGATGCCATGTGGGACATGGATGGGGGCCATGAAGGATATATATATGATTTGATATTTACTATGTTGTATACACCAAGGGCTATATCAGGCATAATTATTTGACTCCACCTTTTTTTTCTTATTTAACAACTCATTTGCATATAAGTTATTATATGAACTGACACTTTAATTACATACATGTAGAATGCTCAATCAGGGACTGTGATAGCTAGGATGAGACTTCTTATGGAGCTTATGAGACGTCATGTGAGACATAGGGTGGGATACCATGTGGGATGCCATGTGGGATGCCATGTGGGACATGGGGTGGGATGCCATGTGGAACAGGGTAAAATACCACGTAGGATATGTAGTGGAATGCCATGCAGGACATAGGGTGGACTGCCATGGGATGGAATATCATGTGGGACATGGGATGTCATGTGGGACATGGCGTCCCACCCCATTTCAACAAGTCATTTGCATATAAGTTATTATATGAACTGACACTTTCATACATAGTATGCTTAATCAGGGACTGTGATAGCTAGGATGACACTTCTTATGGAGCCTATGGAATGTCATGTGGGACATGGTGTGGGATGCCATGTGGGACATGGGGTGGGATGCCACGAGTAACACAGTGTGACATAGGTTGGGATGCCATGTGTGACATAAGGTAGGATGCCATGTGTGACATAAGGTAGGATGCCATGTGTGACATAGGGTAGGAGGCTATGTGGGACATAGGGTAGGGGGCCATGGGCACATGGGATGTGATGCCATGTGGGACATACAGTAGGATGTCATTGAAACATTAGGAGGGATACCATGTGGAACATATGGTGGGATACTATGTGAAACAGGTGGGAAGCCACTGATGTGGGACACAGGGAGGGATGCCATGTGGGACATAGGGAAGGATGTCATGTAGTACATATGGTTGGAATAATGTGGGACATACATGTAGGATGGGATTCATGTGGGTCATAGCGTGGGATGCCATGTGGGACATATGGTGGAATGCCATATGGGACATATGGTGGAATGCCATGTGAGGCACTGTATGGTGGTTTGCCATGTGGGAGATATGGTGAAATGCCATGCGGGACAAGGTATGGGATGTCATTTAGGACATGAAGTGGGATGTCATTTGGTACATGGGATGTGGGACATAGGGTGGAATACCATGTGGGTCATAGGATGGGATGCCCTGTGGGCGTATGATGGAATGCCACGTGGGACATGGGATGCCATGTAGGACATGGGGTGGGATGCCATGTGGGACATGGGATAAGATGCCATGTGGTACATGGGATGCCATGTGGGACATGGGGTGGGATGCCATGTGAGACATGGGGTGAGATGCCATGTGGTACATGGGATGCCATGTGGGACATGGGGTGGGATGCCATGTGGGACAGGGTGAGATGCCATGTGGTACATGGGATGCCTTGTGGGACATGGGGTGGGATGCCAAAGTTTCAAGCTTTAAGAATGCTAGGGAACTTTGTAATGTCATCAAATGCACACAGAACAAATTTACGTGGCCAATTGAAGAGATGTTCATCTGCCTACATCACAAATTACTGTGCAATAAGGCTACAAATTTGAAATGTTGTAAACATTTTAGTTTTTAATTAATTTTGATGCCAGTTTTTGCTTTTTTAATGGTCTATTTTATATTTTGAAGCGATTAATCTCAAATTGCCTCTAGGTGTTATAAGATCTTTAATGATTCAGTTCATCAAATTATATAATGCTGTGCCATGAACTCTTACCTTTTCAGGAAATCAAAAGATGCCCTGGGACCCTTTCACAGATTTTCAGATGTTTGATTATTGCAACAAAGCATTTATGTCTCTATGGAACAGCTACAAACCAACCATTGCAAAAGTCCATGGGTATAGTATAGCCGGTGGCAGTGACATTGCTTTATGTGCAGACATCGTGATCATGGCTGATGATGCCAAAATTGGGTACCCACCTGCAAGGTACAGTAATTACCTTCACCAACCAAGATTACGTTTTCACCTGGGTGTGTCTGTTTGTTTGTCGGTTTCTCATCAACATACTTCAAGATCAACTGATGATTGGATTTTTATTGAATTTGGTATGTGGTTTTGTTACTGCTGCTTAGGAAGAAGTGATTAACATTAGGACATATTGGAACATGGAAAGAGCAGAAATGAAGGGTTAAGATCAGTCAAGACATTAATTAGATGGATGTTGATGAGCCTAGGATTTCTGAGGCAGAGGGAAGGACATATTGGAACATGGGAAGGGCAGAAATGAAGGGTGGAGATCAGTCAAGACATTAATTAGATGGATAATGATGGGCCTAGGATTTTTAAGGCAGAGGATAGGACATATTGGAACATGGGAAGGGCAGAAATGAAGGGTGGAGATCAGTCAAGACATTAATTAGACGGATATTGATGGGCCTAGGATTTTTGAGGCAGAGAGTAGGACATATTGGAACATGGGAAGGGCAGAAATGAAGGGTGGAGATCAGTCAAGACACTAATTAGATAGATATTGGTGGGCCTAGGATTTCTGAGGCAGAGGGTAGGACATATTGGAACATGGGAAGGGCAGAAATGATGGGTTGAGATCAGTTAAGACATTAATTAGATAGATATTGATGGACCTAGGATTTTTGAGGCAGAGGGTAGGACATATTGGAACATGGGAAGGGCAGAAATGAAGGGTGGAGATCAGTCAAGACATTAATTAGATAGATATTGGTGGGCCTAGGATTTCTAAGACAGAGGGGAGGACATATTGGACCATGGCAAGGGCAAAAATGATGGGTTGAGATCAGGCAAGACAATAATTAGACGGATATTGGTGGGCCTAGGATTTCAAAGGCAGAGGGTAGGACACATTGGAACATGGGAAGGGCAGAAATGAAGGGTGGAGATCAGTCAAGACATTAATTAAATAGATATTGGTGGGCCTAGGATTTCAAAGGCAGAGGGGAGGACATATTGGACCATGGCAAGGGCAAAAATGAGGGTGGAGATCAGTCAAGACATTAATTCGATGCATTTTGATGAGCCTAGGATTTCTGAGGCAGAGGGTAGGACATATTGGAACATGGGAAGGGCAAAAGATGGGTTGAGATCAGTCAAGACATTAATTAGACGGATATTGAATGGCCTAGGATTTCTGAGGCAGAGGGTAGGACATATTAAAACATGGTAAGGGCAGAAATAAAGGGTGGAGATCAGTCAAGACATTAATTAGATAGATATTGGTGGGCCTAGAAATTCTGAGGCAGAGGGTAGGACATATTGGAACATTGGAAGGGCAGAAATTATGGGTTGAGATCAGTCAAGACAATAATTAGACGGATATTGATGGGCCTAGGATTTCTGAGGCAGAGGGTAGGACATATTGAAACATGGCAAGGGCAGAAATGAAGGGTGGAGATCAGTCAAGACATTAATTAGATAGATATTGATGGGCCTAGAAATTCTGAGGCAGAGGGTAGGACATATTGGAACATTGGAAGGGCAGAAATAATGGGTTGAGATCAGTCTAGACATTAATTAGACGGATATTGATGGGCCTAGGATTTTTGAGGCAGAGGGTAGGACATATTAAAACATGGGAAGGGCAGAAATGAAGGGTGGAGATCAGTCAAGACATTAATTAGATAGATATTGGTGGGCCTAGGATTTCTAAGGCAGAGGGGAGGACATATTGGACCATGGCAAGGGCAAAACTGAGGGTGGAGATCAGTCAAGACATTAATTAGATGCATTTTGATGAGCCTAGGATTTCTGAGGCAGAGGGTAGGACATATTGGAACATGGGAAGGGCAGAAATGAAGGGTGGAGATCAGTCAAGACATTAATTAGATAGATATTGGTGGGCCTAGGATTTCTAAGACAGAGGGGAGGACATATTGGACCATGGCAAGGGCAAAAATGATGGGTTGAGATCAGGCAAGACAATAATTAGACGGATATTGGTGGGCCTAGGATTTCAAAGGCAGAGGGTAGGACACATTGGAACATGGGAAGGGCAGAAATGAAGGGTGGAGATCAGTCAAGACATTAATTAAATAGATATTGGTGGGCCTAGGATTTCAAAGGCAGAGGGGAGGACATATTGGACCATGGCAAGGGCAAAAATGAGGGTGGAGATCAGTCAAGACATTAATTCGATGCATTTTGATGAGCCTAGGATTTCTGAGGCAGAGGGTAGGACATATTGGAACATGGGAAGGGCAAAAAAGATGGGTTGAGATCAGTCAAGACATTAATTAGACGGATATTGAATGGCCTAGGATTTCTGAGGCAGAGGGTAGGACATATTAAAACATGGTAAGGGCAGAAATAAAGGGTGGAGATCAGTCAAGACATTAATTAGATAGATATTGGTGGGCCTAGAAATTCTGAGGCAGAGGGTAGGACATATTGGAACATTGGAAGGGCAGAAATTATGGGTTGAGATCAGTCAAGACAATAATTAGACGGATATTGATGGGCCTAGGATTTCTGAGGCAGAGGGTAGGACATATTGAAACATGGCAAGGGGCAGAAATGAAGGGTGGAGATCAGTCAAGACATTAATTAGATAGATATTGATGGGCCTAGAAATTCTGAGGCAGAGGGTAGGACATATTGGAACATTGGAAGGGCAGAAATAATGGGTTGAGATCAGTCTAGACATTAATTAGACGGATATTGATGGGCCTAGGATTTTTGAGGCAGAGGGTAGGACATATTAAAACATGGGAAGGGCAGAAATGAAGGTGGAGATCAGTCAAGACATTAATTAGATAGATATTGGTGGCCTAGGATTTCTAAGGCAGAGGGAGGACATATTGGACCATGGCAAGGGCAAAACTGAGGGTGGAGATCAGTCAAGACATTAATTAGATGCATTTTGATGAGCCTAGGATTTCTGAGGCAGAGGGTAGGACATATTGGAACATTGGAAGGGCAAAAATGATGGGTTGAGATCAGTCAAGACATTAATTAGACGGATATTGAAGGGCCTAGGATTTCTGAGGCAGAGGGTAGGACATATTAAAACATGGTAAGGGCAGAAATAAAGGATGGAGATCAGTCAAGACATTAATTAGATAGATATTGGTGGGCCTAGAAATTTTGAGGCAGAGGGTAGGACATATTGGAACATTGGAAGGGCAGAAATAATGGGTTGAGATCAGTCTAGACATTAATTAGATGGATATTGATGGGCCTAGGATTTTTAAGGCAGAGGGTAGGACATATTAAAACATGGGAAGCGCAGAAATGTAGGGTGGAGATCAGTCAAGACATTAATTAGATGGATATTGATGGGCCTAAAATTTCTGAGGCAGAGAGTAGGACATATTATATTTGGGATGGGAAATGAACTGGGTTTGGAGGTTTGCACTCCACAGAGTGTTAAAATTTTAGTTGTTCAGGTGTTGGTATTCTTTCAAGTTAATTATTAATTTGCCGGAAGTGTACTTCTCTTAAAGTAGCTTAGAACCCTTACATAAAGAGAGCATGATGTACATGTACAAGAAATTTGTTTTTAAATGTAATGATTTTATTTATTATCTCCTCGCCAACGAAGTTTAAGAGGAGGTATCTGTACCGTTCATCCGTCTATTGGTCTACATCCTTTGTCCCTTCGACCTCGTGCTTTCTTCAGCTCAAAACTAGGCAACAACAGATTTTTGCCATTGCAAAGGAATTCCAACTTGTTTAATGAAAAGAATTTTATATAAATAAAATGCATTCATGACTTGAATAACTTTTAAGATATTTGTTCTGGCATGAAGAAAAAGTCAAACAATAGAGCTGATGCCTCAAAAGAATTTGTAATTAAGTGTCTTGCTAATTAATAGAAAACTAAACAATTAGCCCTTGCTTGAACACAGTGCAAACATAGACTTATAGACTTATAATAATTGCCAAATTAACCCGCTATAAATTCTTATTCTGATTTGGTGGATAGATCAGCCCTATCTGGTATATAAATAAGGGGAAAAGAGTTGAGCATGTTTTTATTGGGAGTTTTAGATTTAAGTTAAGGGTGAATGTTTTTCTGTTTATGTAAATTATCAGGAGGTAGTATAAGGGGAGGGGGAGCTGTGGTGCAATGGAGTGGGTGACGGTTTTAATGAAGATTAATTAAGAGTACATTTTGTGGAGGGGTTGGGGTGCTAGGTGAATGGATGGTGGTAGGTGAATGAAGGGTGTTAGGTGAATGGAGGGTGGTAGGTGAATGAAGGGTGTTAGGTGAATGGAGGGTGGTAGGTGAATGGAGGGTGGTAGGTGAATGGATGGTGGTAGGTGAATGAGGGGTGGTAGGTGAATGGGGTGGTAGGTGAATGGAGGGTGGTAGGTGAATGGAGGGTGGTAGGTGAATGGAGGTGGTAGGTGAATGGCGGGTGGTAGGTGAATGGTGGGTGGTAGGTGAATGGAGGGTGGTAGGTGAATGGAGGGTGGTAGGTGAATGGAGGGTGGTAGGTGAATGGAGGGTGGTAGGTGAATGGTGGAAGGTGAATGGAGGGTTGTAGGTGAGTGAAGGGTGGTAGGTGAATGGAGGGTGGTAGGTGAATGGTGGGTGGTAGGTGAATGGAGGGTGGTAGGTGAATGGAGGTTGGTAGGTAAATGGAGGGTGGTAGGTGAATGGAGGGTGGCAGGTGAATGGAGGGTGGTAGGTGAATGACATGTAAATCTCAGCACATATTTGATGAAATCAATCATTCCCCCTCAAATTTTAATTCCTAATGTAAACAGTGGGAGGATGGTAGGGGAATGGATGTTGGTACATGAATGGGGGATGGTAGGTGGATATGTGGCATGTTAGGTTTTTAGAGGTGAGGGGATGGGAGTTAGAGGAAAGAATGTTGGGTGGTAAATGGCATATGATTTGTAGGAATTGTGATGAGGGTTGGATGGCATAAGGGACATGATGGGATGGAATGTGGGACAGGGTGGGATGGCATGGCAGACAGGATGGGACAGCATGAGGAACAGAGTGGGATGGAGTGTTGTACAGAGTGTGATGGCATGGACATGGTGGCATGGTTGTAGTACAGGTTGACATAGAATATGGAACAGAGAGGCATTGTGTGGCACAGAGTGACATGGAATGTGGGGCAGGGTGGCATGGCATGTGGGGCAGGGTGGGTAGGCAGGTGGGATAGGATGGCATGGCATACATGTAGTACAGGATGGCATGTAGTAGATTTTTTATCTGGATTTCAGTTGGGATAGTATGAGGAACATGATGGGATGGAATGTGGGACAGGGTGGGATGGCATGGCAGACAGGACGGGATGGCATGAGGAACAGGGTGGGATGGAGTGTGGTACAGAGTGTGATGTCATTTTTGACAGGGTAGCATGTTATAGGACAGGTTAACATCAAATATGGGACAGGGTGGCATCGCATTGGAACAGGGAGTGTGTGGCACAGAGTGACATGGAATGTGGGGCAGATTGGCATGGCTTGTGGGGCATGTGTGTTATTTGTGGCGAGGGGATTTGTATCATTTGTGATGTCTAGTTGTTAAAATTTCATTATATGCATAAAAAATCACACACAAATTGAAGCTGCAGTATCACTTCCAGTTAATTAATTATCTCATACTCTTTATCTCACACTCTGAATAGTAAATCTAAGCTAAGAAAAGAAAATTCATTGCCACTTTTTTCTTCAATTATTGTTAGCAATTGTATCTAAAGAATACCGGGATTCGCTTTGTTATGATTTAACATGCATAACATTGTCTTACAGCAGTGAACGCATTAAACAAATCAATGATGCATTTAACATTTCTGAATAAGAAGTAGATAAACATGGTGTGTTTGTATTTTTATGTTTAACTTTGTGTTATTACAGTGTAAAGAGTAAACAGATACTTGGGGATATGATACCATGACTTAATTGACTTTATAACTGTTTTTCCATGAAAGTATTTTAACTGAATCAAAATCAAGCCAAATCAACATTTTGGGCAGGAAATGATTCCCTAAAATTAAATGACATCATACATTAATCATTTATATGTTAAACAAAACAAAAGAATTATGGTTTATCTTGTATGCACACAAAACAAAAAAATAACAAGTTTGACACATTGTTATGCACCCAGGTGTGGTATGCACTAAGCTTGCACAGTCTACCAGTTTTGTAGCTAAAGCCAGTGGTTTCGGTCTGATTCATATTTTATAAGAAAACGAAAAACCGAAAGTACCGAAAATAACCAAATCACTACAAAGAAAATGGCAAAAAAAGGTACAAATCTGTTTTATTTCAATGAAAAGAAATTTCATTTAAAAGCATAGCAAGAATGATTATTGAAGTTACAACATAATATATGTATGCATGATTTATGAGGATTTTTTGGTTGAACTGTTTTTTTTCTTCAAATTGGAGCCACGGCCTGGCCATGGTTAATGTTTGAAAGAAATATTGAGTATCAAGTGGGTGGGATCTGAAGTGTAAGATTTTCCCGCCATAAGCTACATGTATATGCAAATCAGCAACAATTGTACTGCATGATCAAGTATACGATGGCTAGTATTGCACCGTAAGATGATGCATTTAGAGGCTTAATTTATCTGTTTTACAACTATCCGACAAATTTCTTTTCTTTTATATGAAAGAAAATTAAAATCATATGAAAGAAAATTAAAATCATATGAAAGAAAATTAAAATCATATGAATTAGAAATCGTGAGCAAATAAGGGCATATAGATGGCCTATCGACATGGCCTTTTTCACAACTTTTTTACGTGACTGCCTTAGGACATTGGGACCTGTTTAATGCCTTCCAGACCTAAACTGACAAATGGGTAAAATCAGCATCATTTGAAGGGCAAATGGGGTATATAAAATCACTTAAACGCAAACAACATTAAAGTTTATTAATACATTTGATTTGTCATGCCTCTGTTATCATTTTCAACATTTTTTACAAAAAATACTGTGATACAGCAGCTATCGTATAACAGTGCTGTACACTGCAGCTATACTTACTGTAATACAACTTCATGTTCAATCCTTGTTTACATTACGGGTGCTGATTAAAACCGGTTTTGGTTTTGGAAACCGCCTGGTTTCACGTCGAGGCAAAACCGTGCAAGCTTAGTATGCATCCAGGTGTGGTGTGCACCAGTTGTTCAAAGTTTGACTTAAGCTGTTCTACATATCTTAATGGAAGATATTTTAAAGCATCACTCTCTTACTGTAGTTATGTTTGTGTTTTGTGTTTATGACAACTTTAGCATGTAGGTATGCATCCAGGTGCACAAAATGTGACTTAAGTCATTCTGTACATACCATAAAACAAGATATATTTCAGCATCACTCTCTCATTCACTTTTGTCTTTCCAACAGGGTATGGGGCTGCCCAACAACTGCCATGTGGACCTTCAGGGTTGGTCCAGAGAAAGCAAAGAGGATCCTACTCACAGGCGATCTCTTCTCAGGCAAGGAGGCAGCCAAGATGGGTCTTGTCCTTCAAGTAAGTCTGAAGACTCACATAAGATCAGCAAACTTCGTTAATGGATTAGTTCAGTGGTCAAGCAAGTTCATCTTACATGAAAGAGGATTTCAAAAGAAATAGAACGGTGACAAAATACTTCAATATCATAATTATTATGCTAAGGACTTATTCCAGTCAGTTAAAAGTTCTTAGTACCTCATTTGTATAGAAATGACTGGTATGGAAAGTCTACTGTAACTTTCCCAACAATTGTTAATGTATTTTAAAGAAATTTAATATTTTTACTACTTAGAGTAAAAGAGGAGCACAGTGGCCTTGTGGTTAAGGCGTCAGGCTCTGGTGTGGAAGGTACTGGGTTCGATTCCCGGCCAGGCCAGTGTGTTGTGTCCTTGAGCAAGACACTTTATCTTCATTGCTTCAGTCCACCCAGCTGTAATGGGTACCTGTGAGGGCAGTGACAGTTCTATGTGTTTGGAGCCCGGCGCCTGTGGCTGCTGATAAAACGGGCTTGTGACTTCCCAGGGAGTGAGAAAGTTTTCAGGAGAGTTAAGGCCCAGTGACCAGGGTAATAATTGTAAAGCGCTTTGATAAAGTCTATGACAGTTTAAAAGCGCTATATAAGCACTGCGATTATTATTATTATTAGATCTTTGATCTTCAGGTGGTAGAGCACAGTTACAGTAGGTAACACGATTGTTTATTATTCACTTGGTTGGTGCCACGTCACATCCAGGAGATGACGTCATTTGCTGGAGTGAAAACAAACCTTTGTGCGATACACGTGGGCAAGTCCGTATGTGTTTACTGTGTGCCATATGTATCGCATGTAAACAAACACAGCTGATCGCTTTGTTTTTACTCCAATGCGGGGTGAATACACGCGGTTGCTGTGTGGTCTGATGACCTCAGATCACATTTCTAACCAAGTGAATACCTCTCTGATATATCTAATGGTTTTTAAAGTACAAAATCTTAGGAAACCAAAATACACAAAGAATTGAGGAATGTGAGGATGTGATGTCATAGCTAGTCTAAAAAATCTAAAAGTGAAATCCATCCAAACCATTAGGCCCGTAGGACCGGTGCTTATTCCCGGTTTCCTTGGCGTAAGCAGATGAGAGCACATAAATCACCCTGGAGGGGACAACAGTTCATTACAGGTTAACTCCCCAACAATGCTGGGATTCATTTTCCAGCTAAATTGGGTAAAAAAAGTAGAGTACTTTAAGTGTCTTGCTCAAGGACACAATGCAGCGCTCGCAATGGGAATCAAACCCAGTACCTCTCGCATATGAGCATGATTTCTAGACCACTGAGCCACTGCACCTCTCAGACTTCATCGGAATTCAGTCATTGTTGGTTCCGATGCGATAGCATTAGGAGCCGGTCATAATGGTGTGTGTGTGTATGTATGTGTGTAAGCATTTGTGGTTGGCACCGATTGAGGATACTCATACTGAATATACACCTGTTATTTGGGTATACCTTGCTAATCGGGGATATCCCGAGTTCAGCAATCACTAAAAAAATTCAAAACAATATTGCTGGCAATGCCTTCTAAACTTTTTAATGCGGTACGAGTACCTTGCCCAGTTTTCCAGTTTTGAAGAAACCTGGTGATACAAGTGTGTGTGTAGTATTGTGTGCGTTTGTGGTTGGCACCGATCAGGGATAATCATTGAATAAATACCTGTGAATCAATAATAAAACGTACAGTCCTCAGTTTGCATACAAAAAACAGCTTCCCTGATTGGCGCCATATACACATGCGTGGGTGCATGTGTTTGAATGTATGTATGTGTGTATTTGATGGCCGGCTCATAAACGCGATATCTCAAGAACGATACAGTGGATTCATGTCATATTTGGTACAAAGATAGTCCATGGTCCGTAGATTGCCCTATTGTTTTTGATGGTGATGTCATGCATATTAATGAGTAGGTGGGGCTTAGTGTAAAAATCTTAAAATTTCATATTCTAAAAGCCGCATGTCTGTTTTGTTTTATATTTGGTATAAATATGATGTTAGCAGGTGTGTACATGTTCATGGTACTGTATAGAAATATTGAATTTCATTAATATGCATAGTGGGGGCTTAATATGATTTTGCTGAAAAGAACTTGTAAACACGGTATCTCAAGAACGATACACTCGATTCATGTCATATTGGGTACACAGATAGTCCATGGTCTGTACATTGATCTAATTTTGTGGTAGTGACACCTTGAATATTAATGAGTAGGTGGGGCTTACTGACAAACTCATGAAATAGGATAAATGAAAAAAAAATTGCATCATAATTGCTATGATAATTATTGTACACATGCTAATGTTGTCAACAAGTTCTATTTTATTGATCTGCATGGTGGGTATGACTTATGAATAAATATCATGGAACAAATATTTCATGCTATGCAATGACATGACAATTAATACAAAACTTGCAAATCAATCGGCATGAAAAAAAGGATCGGAATTTGGGGCGGTGCTGTTGGCCATGCAAATCTGGCAAAATTGGCCTGGCTCATTGTTAAGCTACAGCATCATTTAAAATGAAAGCAACCTCATTATGAAATAAATTATCTCAAAAGCAAGGAATAATGATGATTTTCAAACGTTTTTAGCAGTATGTATAAAAGGCAAATATGAAACCAAATTTGTATCTTATTCTACCTGACGGAGCTACAGTAGATTTGTGTAGCTTAAGGTTATAAAATTCAAAATTGGTCACAAATTCTTCTTTTCGTGTTAGGACGATATGCGTTCTTTCTGATAAATTAATATTACCTAGAATATCACAAGTTACATATCATATTTGGAACAGAAAAAATTGAAGCAACAGTGTTGTAAATGAAGTGACCTATATAATTCTATTTCATTGGAGTCAATCCAGGAAAAATTACAATTTTGGTAACATTCATTGGCTTCACTGACGGACCGAGCTCAGCATTTTTGGTTTATACTTCTATGACCGTAACAGATGTAACAACTTGGACAGAATGTACATGTATATTTGATATCCAAATTCAAAATACTTACATGAACAGTTTTTATCACTTTTATCTTAGTCAGTTCCAGCTGAAGAATTAGATTCAACTGTTCAGAAACTAGCTGACAGAATGAAAACAATTCCAGCCAATCAACTCTTCTTCCAGAAACAGGTGATCAATCAGGTAAGTTACTCTCATGAATCTTAACCTTAAGCATCACATTTTATTGAAAGTAAGGGCCTCAGCCCTCGCTATGTTTAATTTAAGAAAATTGGTCGTTATCTAGATAAGATTACTTGCCTCAAGATTGCCAATGCCTTAGTCTTTTCTCATATGGAATACTGCAACAGCCTTTTCATCAACCTTCCTAAACCCTCACTACATACAACCTTATTAAAGAATTCAACATTTCACTGCCCAAGTTATCGTGAACAGATCTAGATATAGTAGTGCTTCTGAAGCAGTGAGGGAGATTCATATTCTCCCTATTCAGGCCAGTACAAAATAGAAAATCATACTCCTAATATACAAATGCCTTCACAATCTGCCACCGTCATACTTATCTGGTCTACTTGTTGTGAAGACCCCACTTATTCCACCAGGTCCTCTGCAGGCTTACTACTTAAGGTTCCTTTCACTAATCATAAATCATTTGCAGATTGTTCTTTTATATGATCGCCGGCCCAAAACTTTGGAATTACCTCCCCATTAATATTTGACGATGAAAACCATCTCTAAATTCAAGAAAGCATTGAAAGATTATTTATTTGTTGAGTTGTTGATTTAACTTTCCATCTTTGTTTTTAATGTATGTATATATTTTTTTACTGTATTTTCTTTTGTTATTTATTGCAAGTTTGTAAAGCACCATTAAATGTTCGTACAGTAATGTGCGCTATACTAAGTTTATATACCTTAACCTTAATAATTATGAATTACTTGTTATGTGACAAATATATAGGTTTGGATTTGTTGCATACTGTATAAGTACCGACAGGTACTTCATGAAGTGATAGGAAAGGAAAATACAAAAATCCATTTTTTAAGGAACAGTTTGAAACAAGAATGCAAAATGTATGGGTTTATGAATTACACTGTAGGTGCATGCAGCAAATTTAGGGTACATATTAATGGAGAGGAAAACATGGGTGTAGGAAGGGTCACCTCTCAGGAAGGGGAAGGGGGCGGGGGGAAAAAACTCCCAAATTTCCTGGGTACCCTGACAAATGGAAAATTTGTACTAATGAATTCAAGTTCCATCTAATTTCTATTCAATCTTTAATTTTTTGGAAATCCCCAGCATTTTTGAGAATTTTCTTTCATTTTTTGGGAAGTTTCCTTTATTTTGGAGCATTTTTTCAATCTTGAAATAATTTCACCAAAGTAATGTTTCCTCTACATTCATGCATTGATACATTGGTTTGAATCACCAAATAGTAGTTTTTATTATCTTTGTGTCAAGGTCGTTGAGCAAATGGGATTATATCAAACCCAGCGTCTTGCAGCTCTTTTTGACGGTATGACGAGACATTCACCAGAAGGTATAGCATTTCAGAACTACGCCATGAGTAAGGGCTTTAAAGAAGCAGTGAAAATGAGAGACTCAGGGGTAAGATGCCTAATCTCCCATTTTGCAACCACGGTCTTTATCTTACCTTACCACTCTCCTCTCCTGACTGTGGAGATTTGTCTTCATGAAGTAGCTACTTTCATTTCTTTCTGTCCCTTGCACATGATGTTGCTTCCCTCCAATTATTCCATCCAAGCTCCTTTCTTTCTTTCTTTCTCCACTGTCCTTCTCTAGGTTACTTTAGGCCACCCTCTTTTCCTACTTCCTTCTGGTGCTCAGGACAGTGCAATCTTAGCTTGATTGTCATCTTCTCTTTTTAGCACATGTCTGATTCATCTGTACCTTCTTGTATAAATAATATTACCTATTGGTATTGTCTGTGCTTTCGTATAATTCATCCAAGTTAATATTGATATTTTCCTGAGGCAGTTCCGTTGGAATAAGTCCAATTTGTTTTCATCTGTTTGGTAAATTTCCATGTTTCTGATCCATAGAGTAAGACTGATGTGACATTGGTATGAAAAATTCTAAGCTTTGTTTTTTTCTGATATATGTTTGAATCCTAAATTTGACCAAGTTGATAAAAGTCGCCTGTGCCTAGGAAATTCTGCTTATGTTATCTTCCTCTGTTTCTCCATCTTTAGACAGTGTTGTGCCCAGGTACACAAACTTATTTACATCCTCTAGCTCACTGGTTGATAATCTTACTGGTTGATACTTATTTAGTAGCAGCTTATATTTCCTGGTTACCCTGACAAACTTGATGTCAGAGCATGTGTATCACTTAATACTTATATTACTGAACAAATACATGAGATAAATACCATAAGAAGAGTGCTGGAATCAACGCATGTAATGTAAAACATGGTTTAGCTGGCACTTATTTCAGTATACTGATAAACTGTATATTGGTATTGAGCGAGCAATATATCAGAAATGTAGACAGATCCTTGTCATCATTATCATTTTGCTGGAAATCAAATGTTGTCAGCAGTATGCTGTAAAATGTATTTATCTCTTCATTTTCTTTCAGAAAGTGGACTGGACCGAAGAAGCAGAGAAGATAGAAAGAAAATAATTGAAGAATGGGTACCCACGAAATTAATAAAAAACAGTAAATATGAGCAGGGTAATTTTTTTTCTTCTGTAAATTAATCCAACATTTATCGGAACACCCAATTTATCAGATCCACTCAACCATATGCCAAAAGCTTGATTTACGCAGAAGGGAGGAGTGAAGAGTAGAGGGTGATAGTAACAAATTATTTACTTGCAAATCAATGTTGTGAATACATTACATGTATGTGTTTGCATCAATGACACTGTAATACGGACCTATCATGTATTTGGTTATTTCATAACAGCTAGCTGAAAGTCAACCTTGTCCAAATGTTTTGCTTATCGGAACTACTCATGAAAGATTTGCGCCCTTACATCAGCGATGTTCGATTTTTCCACATCTTAGAAAATCGAACATCCTAAAGCCACTTAAAATTTACGCATCGCTGCCCCCACACGCAATACGTATAATGCACAATTATACATACACTGTACGTACTTAGTTTAATTCAGTAATGGTTTAAGTGGACACAGCATGTACATTAATTTTAAAATATTTAGTGAGGGCGCTGTGAGTAGCAATGTCGTACATGTCGGGGCTCAATATTGGCATGTTCAGATTGATTGAGATAAGTGAAGGACAACTTTATTTGCAAATTAAGGGAAAATGGAGTAATACATTTATTATTAGGCATTGTAATATGTTGTGACCAGTTGGAAATTTCTACAATGTCAACATTTACAAGGAGTAAAATACATACTTCTATTGAATTCATATGATTGGAAAATTGAATGAAAATGGATTTTCATATAATTTACTCTTGATTAACCTTAAACTTTAAAAAAAGTTGAAATAAGATTATGCATATCACCAAATATCAGCTTTATAATTTCTTTATTATTTATATAAAATCAGATTTATTTTTGAATTTAATTTTCCTTCCTTCCCTTTAAGAAATTTAATCAATTTTAGGTTAAATCTGAAATATGTTTAAGTGCAAGCACCGATTGTTAAATCACCTTTATATTTTGACAGATGTATAGCTTTCATTCAGCTGATGGTTAAATCATCTTTATATCTTGACAGATGTATAGCTTTCGTGCAGCTGATTGTTAAATCACCTTTATATCTTGACAGATGTATAGCTTTCGTTTAGCTGATGGTTTAATCACCTTTATATCTTGACAGATGTATAGCTTTTGTGCAGCTGATTGTTAAACCTTTATATCTTGACAGATGTATAGCTTTCGTGCAGCTGATACTTAAATCACCTTTACATCTTGACAGATGTATAGCTTTCGTGCAGCTGATTGTTTAATCACCTTCATATCTTGACAGATGTATAGCTTTCGTGCAGCTGATTGTTAAATCACCTTTATATCTTGACAGATGTATAACTTTTTGTGCAGCTGATTGTTAAATCACCTTTATATCTTGACAGATGTATAGCTTTCGTGCAGCTGATTGTTTAATCACCTTCATATCTTGACAGATGTATAGCTTTCGTGCAGCTGATTGTTTAATCACATTTATATCTTGACAAATGTCTAGCTTTCGTGCAGCTGATTGTTAAATCACCTTTATATCTTGACAGATGTATAGCTTTCATGCAGCTGATCGTTAAATCACCTTTATATCTTGACAGATGTATAGCTTTCGTGCAGCTGATTGTTAAATCACCTTTATATCTTGACAGATGTATAGCTTTCGTGCAGCTGATTGTTAAATCACCTTCATATCTTGACAGATGTATAGCTTTCGTGCAGCTGATTGTTAAATCACCTTTATATCTTGACAGATGTATAGCTTTCGTGCAGCTGATTGCTAAATCACCTTTATATCTTGACAGATGTATAGCTTTCCTGCAGCTGATTGTTAAATTACCTTTATATCTTGACAGATGTATAGCTTTTGTTGTTTATTTATTGAACTACGCATAGGACCAACCTTAAGGTACATGGATAGCATGAAAAGTTTTGTTGCTTCTCATCAAAAACACCATTAAAATATGAACTTTGAAATTTCATTCTTAAACATTGAATTTGGAAACAGCATTTGTAATATTTTTGATATTTGAATATTGAAATCTTAAGGAGTGCATTTCTCATGAGTTACGTTAAGTTTTCTTCCTTCACGTCGGGGTCAATTTCTTTGGGTCCGTACTGAAAACAATAAGTCAAATGTAAAATGTGTGCTTTCCCTGGCATGTGCCTAAACTGAAACTAAGCTAAAGGTAACTGTTCGATTGACTATTGCATAGAGAATAGTGTTAACTGACGCGTGCTTTGATTTTACGCAGCTGATCACCAAATAACCTTATGTTCAGACATTTATGTATAAATATATTTTTTATTTTCTTGAAATACTCGAAAATGCAATAAAAACACCATTAATTTCAAAAGCAAAAAAATTGTATTAAATTTAAAAACAGCATAGTTGGCTTGTTTATTTTCAGTATTGAAATCTTTACTGATTTCTATACCTATTCATATATAATCAGATTGAAATTTAAGGATTAGTTCAGTGGTGAAACAAGTTCATTGTGAAAAGAAGACTGGGGAAGAAAGCATTCAAAAGCTTATTCTGTTATTTAAGTTTAAAGATCTGCATCATTTGTGTAGAAACGACTGAAATCGTTGTGATATCACATCCTCAGATTCTTCAAAGTAGTTCTCCGAGTTTCATAAACAATTAAGATTTTATCCTTCAAAAGGCAAAACAGGAAAATGAATTTTGGAAAAACTAACCAAAATGACAAACCTGAGATATGGGTCTAGTTTTCTTTTAATTAGCGACATAACCTCAAATGTATTTAATTGCAAGCAGCTGATTCTTAAATCACATTTTCAGAAATGTATTTAGCAGAGTACAGTAGAGCCATCTTAATTTTGTATTTGTTTTTATTTTTACTTTATGCCAAACATTAATTCTAAGCAAAGCAGTCTTTCAATGCATGTCACAAACAAAACATTTAGTGCCAAACATGAATTCTGCATGTGACAAACAGAACATTTAGTGCTAAACATTACTTCTGAGCAAAGCAGTCTTTCAATGTATGTCACGAACAGAACATTTAGTGCCAAACATTACCTCTGAGGAAAGCAGTCTTTCAATGCATGTCAGTGACAAACAGAACATTTAGTGTTCAAGTTATGGCTGATCAAATTTCAGGTATGATTTAAAGGAATTTTCGGATGGATTCTCATTTTTTCATATATGATAGAGAAAAGTTTTAAAAACAAAAGTGGTGAAAAAACTATGTTAATATCTTATTCCGTTTAGAAGTTACAATTTTTTTATTTTTTTTATTTTGACAAAATTGACTGATTAGCAATATCTGTGATGTCATAGAGACGAAGGCTGTTTAGCCTTCTAAACAGTATGCTTTAGCAGCTGCAAGGGCAAATAGGATGCTTGGTTTGATTAGAAGACATTTTTGTTTTCTTAGCAGAGAGGCTGTTCTTGATTTGTATAAGCAGTTAGTCAGGCCTCACCTTAAATGTTTAACCACTTCTTCTTTTTTTTAAATGATAAATGACCTTTATACTGTAATAAATGATGTCTGTACATACACCGTTAAGAAGTGATTACTAATAAAAAGGGATGCAGCTGTATTCATCATATTTTTCCCGGCAGCTTGTTTTTGTTTCAGTCATCTAATACAGTTCACTCTTTTAGCAGTTTGTGCCAAATATCCTTGAGCGGTAATTAAATTGTCTGTGATTTTTTGTTTGTTTTATGTGCAATGATTAATTCAGAAGATGATTTGGAATAAAACTTATGGGGTTCTTAGCAATCCGTTTGTATATTATTGCAAACAATTCATATTCAAAACCTCTAACTATCACAGAGCGTCAAGCTCTGAAACCCAGAGTAACTTTAAATGTTTAGTATCTCAATGACCCCATTATTTTTTGGGGGTTCCCCCTGTACTATCTCAATGACAAGATGTTTATAATTTGGACATAGTTTTGTCCTGATTTTGCCTGTAATCACTCAATGGTGTCTCCTTGACTGACCACAGCCAACAGGTCAAGATATCTCCCATAGTCTGCCTCTTCCTGCATTTGCAATTTATCATCATCATGGGCTAAATATTTGGTTTCGCTACATCTTCTTGGCACCTGCTATAATTAATCACTTATTTTTATATTTCCTTGACCTTAGCTTCTCCTTGGCATTTTAGTTGAAGGAGTCACTTGTGATTGGCTGGCATCATTTTCACCTATTTTTCTTTAGTATATTTGACCAAAGGGGGGTGAGACCTGTAGACAACATGTCTGTTGCTGATTGGTTTTTAGTTCAAGAAAGTATGTGGCTGATTGGCTTCAAATTATTATAGTAAGTTCTGATTGGACTTCAGAAGATTTCTTTGTTCCCCAAATATGTGTGTTGTTTAGTATACAGTGAACTTAATACAAGTCTAACCTTTCATATAAGGTTCAATGTACAAATTAAGGGGCTCAGTCTTTTCACTTTGTGGAGTTGTTGATTATAAGTTGATAGTTCAGTTATGATTTAACTTAATTTTCAAATTGTAAATATTGTACCTAGAACAGAGCAATAGATTAGAGCAAAGCGATTTCTCGTGTTTGGAGTTTCTACTGTATTACTACCGAGTTACACTCTCACAGTATTGTTATTTAAGGAATAGTTCAGGGGTCAAGAAAGTTGATCTCTTATGAAAGAAGCACCAAAGAAACAAAATGGTGACGAAAGCATTAAAAAATCTTATTCCGTTAAGGAGATATTTTAAGTTCTGTAATGCGTAGAAATGAGTGAATTCAGACTAGTTGTGACAAACAGCTTCAGATTCCTCAGTCTTGATGTATCAATCAAAATTCTCTGCAAGAGCGTGTGCAACGAGAGCGACGTGACTTCTATCTGATTCTTTCCTTTCATAATATTTCGCTCCGTTTTCACTCTACTTTGCACAAATTTTGTTTATATCAACATTTTCGATTTTTTTTCTCTGTGGATGGGCTTCTGTTCTCGGTGAGATCGTTTCTTTTCATATTTTCCCTTTCGTTCTTTCTCGTTCTGACCAGACTTTCGCGCCTTCGGTACTAGTATAGCGGTCCTTATATAGTAGTTCCGCAACTTTTTTTCTAGCTGCCTTAAGTCTCTCGGCCCTTGGTTTTTTTTTTCACGATGACTAAACGCTTTTGCCTTGATCCTGACCCTCCCTCCCCTTCCCGTGACCCACCTACTACCACTATTAACCATTATTCAGCCCCAATCCCTAAAATCATTATAATACAGGCCACAAATCAAAAGATAGTTTCAAGAAAGTGTCCTTATTCCTAATCCACAAGGCACTCCAAGGCCTTGTCGGTACCCTCCCTAAAGTCTCCACCCTCAGATCAGGCGATCTCCTGGTGCAGTGCACCAGAGATACTCAAGCTACCACCCTTCTCAACACCAAAACCCTAGCCAATACAAGTATTGACGTTACTATCACCCCCCACCGTTCCCTAAACTACAGTAAAGGTAGGTCAGATCCAGGGACCTGGCCTACCTGAATGATAAAGACCGTAAATAAATTAACCAGCCAAAATGTCACAAAAGCCCGTCGTCTTGTCCTCGAGAGAGACGGTGCCGAAACACCCACTAACACCATTTTCCAGACTTTTTCTACACCAACTCTTTCCTCCCACATAACAGCAGGCTACTTAAGAATTCCAGTCACCCCTTTTATTCCAAACCCCCTCCGTTGCCATAAGTGCCAGAGGTATGGCCATGGGAAAACCTCTGCCGCAGCCAAGCGCGCTGTGGCAAATGGAGCCCTAGACCATGACAGCACCTCCTGCACCAGCACCCCACACTGCACGAATTACAACGGTACCCATTCAGCAAACCATCCCTCCTTCTCTAAAGACTGCCCCACCTGGCTCCAAGAAAAACAAATTACCAAACTAAAATCCCTTAACCCCAACATCACATACCCAGAGGCCAGGAAGCAATTTCTCGCTTCACCGCACATTAAACCATCCTACTCGAGCGTAGTCTCCTCCAACACCAATAATGCCCCCCCCCCTAACTTAAAAAAAAACTGACTCGCATACCCAAACAGACCTCACCTGGCTCTTCTTACCCAGTCCTAAGCCCAACATCATTGACAACAAACAAACCACACCTACTACCCAAACGACCTCCACCACCACCACTTCTCCCCCTAATCTTCCTTCCTCCTCAAAGGCTTCCGCCATCCCCTACGTCAACACCTCTAATGCCTAACAGTCACCCAATCAACAAGCAACAAACCAAAAAACAACCAATAAACAAACAGTCCACCATCCAAACCCACACCCACACTAATGACACGAAAGAGAACATGGATTGTTCGGTTACCAAACATACTTCTCGTCCAACTTTCAAAAACAAGCGTTCCTAAAGAAATAGGGACAAATCCAAAGAAAAAATAAACCAACTCAGACCGAACAGATCCTCCTCAAGATAACCCTATGCCTCCTTATGGCGTGCAACATAAACAATAGAAATAACATTCTCATCATCATAAAATGGAACATAAGGAGCCTTGAGGCCAATTCTGAAGAAATTGATCTTCTGGCCACCACCTTCAAGCCGGTCGTCTTCTGCCTACAAGAAACTTTCTTGAAAACAACCGACTATTACTCCCTCAACAACTTCGCTTGCTATCACAAACATCAAGTGGACGCCGACAAGGCCTGTGGGGGCGTCTCCATTCTCGTAAGACACGATATCCCGCACAGCCCTGTTCAAGTGCACACCGACCTTCAGGCCATCTGTATATCTATCTCCCTCCACAACACTTTCACTCTTTGCAATGTCTATCTCCCCCTCCCTTTCCAACACCAACATTTAGCCAACCAGCCTTAACAACCTCATCTCTCAGCTCCCCTCCCCCTTTATCTTTCTTGGTGACTTCAACGCTCACAACCCTCTGTGGAGCTCTCTTACCACCAACCCTAGAGGCAAGCTCATCGAGAACACTTCGTCAGCACAGCCTCTCCTTGATCAACACTAACTCCCCGACCTACCTTCACCCTGCTACAGGCTCCCTTACCTGTATTGACCTGTCTATCTGTTCCCCCAACCTCCTCCCTGATTTTAGCTAGAGAGTCACTGCTGACCTCTGTGGTAGTGATTATTACCCTCTTCTTATACACCAACCTTCAAATCCTCACTGACTACACCTCAAATTGGAACCTCGAGAAGGCTGACTGGTCCCTTTTCGAAACCCTCTGTGACTCACACCTCTCCCCCCATCTCCTTGAGGATGGGGAACCCATGTCAAACTTCATTAATATCCTTATAAACATCGCCACCTGCTCAATTCTTAAAACCTCCAAATCATCCCCTCAACCCCTGGTTCTCTGATGACTGCAAAACCGCCATCAATACCAGGAAAAGAGCCCTCAGGACTTCAAAACTAAGCCGACCACCCATAACCTTAACCTCTTTCGCATCAGCCGTGCCAAGGCCAGACGCACTATCAAGGACAGTAAAACTAACGCTAGGAACAACTTCATCTCTTCTCTCACCACCAACACCCCCACTAAGAAGATTTGGAGAATTGTTAACAGCTTCCACGGCAAAGTGGGAAAATCTCCCATCTCCCATCTCTCTCACAATATTGACCTTCTCACCGCAAAAAAGGACATCGTTAACCACCTCGCCGCCACTTTCAGCAGCATCTCATCCTCGACCAACTACTCCAATGCCTTCAAAACCAAAAAACGCTTTCGATGAAGCCCGGAGAATCACTTTTCCTTCCGACAACTCCGAAAGCTACAACGCCCCTCTCACCCTTTCTGAATTAAACCTAGCCATCCACGACGCTGGCTGTACCTCCAAAGGCCCAGATAACATCCCCTGCCAGTTCCTGAAACACCTCCCCATCAAGGCCATCACTATCCTACTCACCATCTTCAACAACATTTGGACCTCACACTCCTTTCCCCCTATATGGAGGACAGCTATTGTCATCCCCGTCCTTAAACCGGGGAAAGACGGTACCGACCCCTCCAGCTACCGCTACATCACCCTCACATGCTGTCTCTAAAATTATGGAAAGAATCATTAATCAGAGACTAAACTGGTTTCTTGAGACCAACAGAATCCTCTTCCCTGACCAAAGCGGCTTCCGAAAACGTCGAAATACCCAAGACCATTTAATTACGCTCGACACCGCTATCCGGAAATCCTTTGCAAAAAAGGAACACCTCATTGCCCTGATTTTTTACCTTGAGAAAGCTTTCGACACTACTTGGAAATACGGCATTACCCGCAAACTTCACACCATCGGCCTCAGAGGCCATCTCCCCATCTTTATTCAAAACTTCCTCTCATCCAGGCAGTTCCAAGTTCGTCTTGGCCACACCCTCTCCAACCCGTACCCCCAAGAAGAGGGCGTCCCCCAAACCAGCATCCCCTCTCCCACTCTCTTCAACCTGAGCATCAATGACATTGCGGATAATCTTGGCCCCAACATCAAACGTACCTTATATGTGGATGACTTCACCATCTTCTACTCCCCTAGCTTTCCTATTGTTGAAAGTAGGCTCCAAATCAGCCTCGACCTGCTGCAAAATTGGAGCAACAAAAACGGTTTTGAATTCTCCAAAGACAAGACTTCTGTCATTTCAACAACCTCCACCCCAACCCGAACGTTGTGCTCAATAGTAATCGCATCCCAAGAGTTGAACACACAAAGTTCCTGGGTCTAACTCTAGACCCCAAGCTTACCTACAAGCAACACATCACCAACCTGAAACTGAAATACAACAGCTCCCTCAACATCCTCAGACTTCTCTCCAACACCACTTGGGGTGCGAACCGCTTTGCTCTCCTCAAAATGTTTAGGCTCACCATTCGTGCCAAGCTTGACTACGGCAATATTGTCTACTGTGTCGCTCACAACTCATATCTCAACCACATCAACACCATCCAAAATAAAGCCCTCAGGCTTTGTCTAGGTGCTTACAGGACCTCCCTATTACCAGCCTTCATGTTGAAGCCAACGAACCCCCCTTTCTACTTAGACGTGGAATGCTTCGCCTCTCCTATGCTTTTAGGGTCCTCACCAACACCCAAAACCCTGTTTACAACCTCATTAGGTACCCCAATTTCTCCACTCTTTTTGATAGAAATGAAAGCCTATTCCCTTCCTTCAGCTTACGCATTAAATCAGACCTCTTCCATCTCGGCATCAACCCCACCACTCTCGGTACCTTCTCCTGGCCCACTTTTCCTCCTTAGGCCACCCCCTCCCGTCTGTCCACCTGGGCCTCTCCACTTATCACAAAGCTCAAACCCATCCTAACTTTTTCATCAATCTCCACAACCAAGTCAAAGACCAACTCTGAAATTACACCTCCATCTATACTGATGGGTCCAAGGAGGGCAACAAGACAGCTGCTGCTGCCGTCATCCAAGACATCACCCTCAGTAGCAGACTTCTCGACTACTTATCCATCTTTTCAGCCGAGGCTTAAGCCATTCTTCTAGCCCTCAACTTTATTGAGTACTCCACGCTCAGCCACCTTGTTATTTTCTCTTAATCAAAGGCTGTTCTTACTTCTTTACTCAATCTTAAATGGGATAATCTCACATGCTACCGCCTCCTCCGCAAACTCCTTTCTCCCACCCTCTGCAGGAAAAGTATTATTTTCTTCTGGATACCCAGCCATGCTGGTATCCCGGGTAATGACAGGGCTGATGTAGCCGCTAAGCTTGCCCTCACCCTCCTCCCTGCCCCTTTCCCCAAAACCCTCTCTGACATCAAACCGCTTATCGCTTCCCTTGTTCGGGACCGCTGGCAAACCTCATGGAAGTCCCAAATTGGTAACAAACGTCATGTCATCCAGCCCACAGTTCCGATCAAAGCCACCATCAACAACCTCTCTCGTATTGAAAACGTTCATATTACCCGTCTTAGAATTGGTCACGCCCATCTCACTCACTCCCACCTCCGTATTGGCTCCCCCAACCCCTCTGCAACAATTGCCATTGCACCCTCACAATCCATCACGTTCTCCTTGCTTGCCCCTGTACAACCTTCCCAGAGCTTCCCTCGCTCCCCACAACTCAATTGCTGAGTTCTTCAGAAAAATCGTCCGGATAAAATTATCTCCTTCCTTCATCATGCTTCCCTCTACACCCATATCTAATTCGTTTCTCTTTCACCCCCCCCCCCCTTCCCTCCTGCCTCCTCTCTCCTCTACTTATTTTTTCCTTCACCCATGCACCTCTCTCGATCCCAGCTTTCTGACATTTAGTTCCTGTATTTCTCTCATTCTCCCCCTGTTTTCTTTCCTTTCTACCTCTATAATGATCTAACCTATCGGGCACAAATTGACCCTCGTTGTCGTGGTGCCGTTGAGCCTTCGTCAAACAAACAAACTTATTCTTAATTAAGAATAGGGTTTTCTGCCTGTTGTGGAGGTAGCATATAACAGCAATACAAGTTGTAACATCTGAACTTGTATTTCCGATTTTAGTCAAAAGCAAGCTTTCACTATTATGTTGATATAGACAAATTCAAAAATGTAAAGCTACATTTTGGGTAATTGTTGCGAAATATTTCTCAATCGGAAGATTGGAGTAATTTCCCAATCGGAGGAGTGTTGGTGCAGGACTGATTGTTAGGAGCCTTCAGTTTTAAGTATCATTTTATCCTCTACAGGTAATATGTAGAACTTGTCCATTAGCGCATTACAGTTGTTCCATTAGAAGAGTTAATCCAATTTGTTGAATAAACACGCTAACTTGTTTGGTACTTTTAAAAGACAGACGTTGTCTACTAAGTGTGGTGTAGCGGTTATCATACATGCCTACAGACCACGAGGCCCTGGATTCAAGCCTGGGTTGAATAGACATGCCAGTGCACCACAACTGGTCATCAAAGGCGGTGGACATTGACTTGGTTGTCGATGTTATGTCTGTCCGTACGTCGTACCTGTGTTCTCGTCCGGGTCGTATTAAGCGTTTCGTGATAGCATTGTTACTATCATAACCAAATACGCAGGCGACGACCCCGTCATTGTAATTGTGTGTTCATTCGTCGTCATCGAACCGTGAAACACATGACATTTCTGTGCGTTTCTATGTTGAAAAGCATTACAAACACAAGTTTATATCTGATAAACCCCTAACATAGGCACCGGAAGTGATGGCCAATTTTGAACTGAACATTTTTTAGACATATTTTTGTAATAAGAAAATCAACTTCAGAACTTACAGGAACGAAATAATGCATTCTCACTTCGATGAGACCCAAAAACATATATGGCACAAATCGAAAAAGTTTTTGTAAGAAAATAATCAATCTAATTCGCGCAAAAATCACTTCAATTTCATTCTCTGTCGAAGAATACCTCAGGCAGCAATACCACTTTAGATTTACTTCTTGCTGAGTTGGATCAACGCTTCAACCAAGAGACCTGATCTTGAAGATGGTACAGTAGATATCACCAAATTATTACACTACAGCCAATGGAGGTGCCGTAACTATCCCTTCATAAGGACAGCATCTTTATGAAAATGACGTCGAATTTGAACGCTTACGAATACTTGTCCATGGCACCCAGTGTTGTATGAAAGGCCTTCAATGACATAACCGTCATCCCAAAGTCGCTCGTATTCTAGCAAAAGATGGATTGCGGGCGTACGAAAGCTCCCCTCTCAGCGGTGGGGTCAAGAAAATAAAAAAATAAAAACCTTCAATTTTCGGAAAATATCTTTCAATTTTCAGGAAATATCTTTCAGTTTTCGGGAAATACCTTTTAATGTTCAGGAAAAACCCTTCAATTTTTGGGAAATACCCTTCAATTTTCAGAATATGCCCTTCAGTTTTCGGGAAATACTCCTCAATTTTCGGGAAATGTCTTTCAATTTTCGAAAAATACCCTTCAATTTGAGGGAAATACCCTTTAATTTTTCTTCACATCATTTAGGGCAGTTTTGTCTTCAATTTTCGGAAAATTTTCTTTAATTATTGGAAAATTTTGATTAAAGGTTGCCTCATTTTTCATTAATATTTTGGCCAATCCTCCAGCAGTGTTTTTTTCCCAGAAATTTTGGCCAATTTTCTAAAAGTTTTGGTAAAGTTGCAATATTTGACCCAACTTTGAATAATTTCACCAAATTTTCTTGCTATTTTTTCAATATGATTTTAATAATTTCTTAGTTTTAACTCTGATCCGCCGCAACCGGAAAGATGAAAATGTATTTATAACCAGCATCACTCAAATAAGATATGTTCCTTCTTTTGCTAATACTCTGTTACTTCACTTTACTAGTAATTTACCCACAAAAGTGCCAGTCACAACATCACCATTAAAATTTAAAATCAAAGACGAAAAGAGTACGTCAAGAACTCAAAAATCAGGCAAACTTTTCCGGTACTTTTCATTCAACTTAATTGCGACCACGATTCACATTAGAATTAGCTGAGGCATGCGGAAAGGTACAAGAACTGAAACCATTGATATTAGTATCGTAGAAATCTCAGGCCAAGGATTACCAAATTAAACCTACATGTTATAAGGAAAGATTCCCGGATTACACCGGAACCTTCGCTTTAGCTACCATAACATATTTAGTGAGGCCTAACCTAAGGACAACCTCTCCACCAAGTGTCTTAAAAGAAAATCACTTCTAATCAAGCCAAACATTATGTTTGGATTACATGGTTGCTGCTAACGCAGAGTGCAGCACCAGGTAACAAGCTAAGGCAACAAAAAAAATCGTCTTTCTGTCCTTACCTTAATCATGATTAATTCAAACTTCATCTAGATAAGGATACAAAGCAACAACAATTTTAAATCTTGTTCCATTTCACTCAAAGATGTCGTTCATAGTAACAAGGTTTAGCTTATTTGAATTATTCATGTTTATAATATACAACTATTTTATCATGACATTAATGCTAGCATTGCAAAGATTTCCCATATAATCCTATAGAGGGAGACTCGTCTCATTAAAATACGTTAAAATTAGGGGATGCGATATTTGACGTCACTTCCAGTTGTGGACGCAAGATCCGATCCACTGTCTGTGTGTACATGGAGTTAGAAGAGAACTACATGGTTTGTACAGCCAGACACTAGCATGTACGTTGTGTGTGCCGAGTTACATACACAGCTCATTACATTACTGTGACGAGAAACTTGTTTGTTTTTTCAATGCGTTTGTCAGAGAGCGAAAGTGAAATATTAGTATTATGATACTACAATAATAGTCATCAATTGAAAATTTCTGAGAAAAAAAAAGAGAAGAAGTTGAAAGCAAAAGTCGCAATAAACGATTCTAACCGGGGCTCGAACTCACGACTGTTGATAAAAAAATAAAAAAAAAGACTTGCTTCTGGTCGCCGTAACCAACTCGGCTAGCTCGTGAAGTGACCTTAGATGCGTTTTAAATAACTATTTACCTCGCAATACGAAACAACAAATCGCGCAGTAAAATTTCAATCAATCAACAAATTTGAAAAGGATTCTAAATATTGTGCACATATGACGATTTCGCCTCTTTAAGCTATTGTTTAGATTGAAATATCTTATCTGCTTATCCCAAGCAGGTAGACTAGGATCAAGTTTCCTACCTAGGATAAAGCTTCCTACCTTATCTTGTTTTTCTAGAGTTTTTGCATTTGTCTAAGCCAAAAAAAGTTGCCAGCACAACAAGCAGTAGTGTTGTAAGAACAGAACGAGCCATCCTGATAGCTTCATGTAGAGGAAGCTAATCCTTTCTGACGAAAATTATTACTCAGCATCAATAATATATGCCGGTATACCTGCATAGTAGAAATCCAGACTCATTATGTATGTTTCCATTTACATAAACTAGAACATCAAATATAGTAGCTCGACATATATTTTGGAGTGCCATGGTGTACTAAGCCTGTTTTTGTTGGCGGGTAGTTAAAAGTTCGGGCGCTTCTTGGACAGTAATTGAGGGGCACTTTTCATTAAAAAAAAAGTGGCACTTTGGTCAGTTTTCGAAAAAGTGTAGGAATCTTGTCTCATCGCCTCATGGTTCCTACTTATATGGTTTGAATATAGGCGGGTTTTGAGGAAGGCAAGGAGGCGCTTTCCCCACCCTCACTTTTTGTCCGAATGGATACTTTTGTATGGTGATGTATTGTATTTTAGAGACACACACACGTTTGACTTTACCCCACTTTCGGTAGGGAAATCCCACCTATAGAGATTGGAGAGCCAGGACCAATGTTGGCAATTACCCATCTGCCCATCGGGCGAGTAGGTAAAAGGCTTCTTTTGAAAATTGCTGCTTCACAAAATTATTGAAGGCATGCCTCCTCCCACCTCGGCCCTCGGTGTCGGTGCCCCTGGTAAAATGACATGCTTTAATTGTTTCAAATAATAGTAAATGTATGTAACAACTTCTATGTATTATGTAATTTTCGTGAGTGAGTGGAAGCTTCAAGTATGACCTAGAATAATTTCATATAAGTTTCAAAAGGGTTATTTCAGCCCGGTCCACCATCAACTTTCAAAAGAGCACCTCCTGCTCGGTCCACCATCAACTTTCAAAAGGACACCTCCTGCTCTTCTTACTTAGGGCAAGGGGGACCTTGCTGCCACGTTCCGACATTGATGCAAAGCGCTAAATATCCACCTTCCCTCAGGACTCTAGTTGCGTAATGGAGCTTTAAATATCGTTGGAATATGTGAAAACTGTTTTTCAAGTAAGCCTACAAAAACTTAAGACTCAACAGCAATATGCAGATATGATGCAAATTTTAATAACAATGTTTCCTTTTGAGGGAAATTGAAATCATAAACAGATATACTAACAACAACATACAATATAAAATCAAGATGGATTTGACATCGATGCAACAAGACATGCTATAGCATATTTCCCCCTCATATTGCTAATATATTAGCCAATTTTTTGAGCAAATAATTAATTATCGCAATTACTGAATTAAGGAATCACAATTAATCGTTAATAGCATCATACAAATACACTTCCAAATGACAATCATACGAAATATAATTTAAAAGATTTTATTAATTTCTCTTTAAGTTTTCTATCATATAACATGGACCATGACAGATAGAGCTAATAGCTCCATGAATGGACTTTCCTGAATAAACTCGTCACAGATAAGTGATTTTCCGCATTATTTATTAAACACCCTTTTCTGTACGCAAACAAAAGTGTTTTTGTGAGAAGCCAGATAATTTTACTGCAGGCTGTTACTTTAAGCTCCCTTGTTATTAACACTCTGGTGATTTTAAAATGTAATTTAATTGCGCTATATATGGACATATAGCCAATTCAAGGCTATTCTCGTTTTAAGGCTCAAGTTTTTAAACGCAAGTTATAGCTCAAACGAGCGATTAATTACCAAAGTTATACCCCAATAATTTAGCTATAGTGTTGGACAAATTCCAAACGGGATATCAAGCTCGATTAGCATATGTGCCAGGCGGTATTTTAGCGCTCCAGCAAATGAAAACATAGTTTTATTTAAAACGGAGATATTCGGTGGTACTTCCCGAGCCAATGTTATTATATAACCTAAATTTAATCGAATTTTCCAAACAAAAATCGGGATCTTAGGCTAGCCTCGCTTAAGTTCAGAATCCCTTAAAGGGATGTTGAGCTAAAAACGATATGCCATGCGTCTGTTGTACAACTACCAATGATGAGTCTTGAGTTTGTGCAGTTTTTTATTTTTTTATTCAGGTGGTAAAATATATATACTCATCATTTACACAAAATACTGCGATCGAAATATACTTAACTTTATCCTAGTAACAATACGTTTATAGAGTTGATGCACTTCTAAGCTCCCGCTAATAAAATGAATACTACTAAAATATAATTGAATTATACTTACAAAGCAACTTAAAAAAAAAAAAAAAAAAACGAATCCACGAAGGTGCTTATTTCATCACCACTAATCATGCAGTCATGTGCCTCAAACCAGTGATGCCCGTATATCCTTCCTCATACATATACAGTACATCATTTAATATATTTTAAACACTTATTTGACCTTTTGCCGATGACCTTTAGAAGCATCGAAATACCATTTATCTTTGAGGTCCATCCATCGGATATAGTTTCCATTAAAGAAATACAACAGAAAGGTCAAAATTGTTCATTTTAAGCATTTATTTCACCTTTGGCCAATGATCTTTGGCATTTTGAAACGAAACATCTCACCGACCATTCATTGAAGCCATAAGGTCGATCCGTAACTCAAAGTTGCTTTTCATTCAATATAATGTACCAAAAAGGTCAAGCTTTGCTTATTTTGAATACCTATTTGATCTCTGACCCGTGATCTTTGACCTTTTAAAACATCAAAATCCAATTAACCTAACTCGCCTGTCATATATTGCCCCTTAGTTTCATAATTCAAATTTACTTTTCATTGTACAACAGATCAAACTACATGTATATGACATGTTCAAAAATTAATCCACATTATAACCTTAAACTACAAAATTGACCTTTATAATTTAAAACTACAAATTTGACCTTCATGCCCGAGACAGAATAGTACAATATTAGGTTGAAATGAGTTTTATATTTTGGACTTTAGAGTGGCACAAAATTATCTCTTAAAAACACATATTTAATAAATAAAAAAATGATCTCAAAAATATTTCAATATATTGGAGATTATTTTACCCTACGCACCTATGTTACTTTGAAAGATGACATGTTTTTCCTATAACATATACAGCCCTCGGCAATAAATCATCCCAAGTACACAGGTATACAAAATATTTTGTTGTTTCAAACACCGTAGTGTGAAGGGGTCCACGGGATCTTGGGGCTATAGCCTGTTATGTGCAATACGCCCAAAGTGACTATAATATAATTCATCGCCACAATTTGAGTGATGAGACATGTGAGATAACAACACAACCACAGGAGAAAGGCAATTTAGCCGAATGCTTGACACGCAAATAATTGTCGAGAAATTCTCAGTGAATAATCAAGTATTTCTATAGAATCCAATCTTGACCAGCAAATCGTGTGTTACCTCCGTCATCGCTTTCACGAATTTCAGCCAGTTCTTTTTCTCTGTAAACAAGAGAAACTCTTCTTTTATCAGTCTATCGGCTTGAATTCGACAGTCGTTGCTGTTTCGGCCTGCTGAACGTTTGTCGCTGCACTCTCCTCCTCTTCTACACCCATCTGTTTCTTGGTCTCTTTCAACAAATGTCACAGTACTTCGCTTCCTTCATCCATGCCGCATTCTGTATATAGGTCAACATGTAGGTGGCATAAGCGCGGCGAGACAACCTAAAACGTTGTAGAACGACAGTGTGAAGCACAGGTGTTCCTAGCGTTATGGCAACTAGATGAGTATATAGGTTGCCATAACGCTAGGAAAGGCAATCTATATACTCATCTACATGTATGTATATGAGTATATAGGTTGCCATGACGCTAGGAACACATGTGGTGTGAAGTCTCCTCTGGCGGTATGTTCTCCGTAGATGTCAGGGTCGCAAGAATCGTCGCACACACTACGTCTGATCTCTGCCCTGGTAATTTCCGAAGGGGTCTTTGCTACTTGATGTGGCTCCTTTGATGTCTGTGAATACATCGTAGTTGACACCGGCGATGCTTTACGTTTTCGTCTTCCGTATTGTTGTTAAGTGTTACACTATTCTCCATGATGCTTCTTTGATGTCTGACGAAAGAATGAACCAGACTTCGACTATGTTTCCTTTTTGACCAATCAAAGCAAGGCAACAATGACGTCAGAATGTTAATTATGGCGCTCTTTCTGTATCTACATGGAATGTTTAGTGCGGGAACGTAAACGGCTTGAAGATCTGTTTTCAATGATCGTACATTCAATACGGACTGCTATGAAACAAATCAAGTCTCATCTACCCCTTTTATGTTCTTTCTGACCAATTGCAGTAGAGCAAAGAGGTGGAGCTCTTTCAATAACCGTACGGGAGGATGGTAAGATCAGGGAGCTGCTACTTTTCAAAGTAACAGCTCCCTGGTAAGATCTGCTTGGATGACGCGTTTGTCGTAGACCAGTTTATAATCCTTGGTAATAAATCTGGTGAGAACTCTACCCGGACTGTCTCCTGATGCCGAGCGAATATTTTTGTTATATACATTTTTGGTTCAGGACGAGAGAAAGGGGGAGAGGGAGAGGGGGTAACACCTAAAACATCCCTCGTAAATTTCGCCCTAGGAATTTTTGTAGGTCCAAAATGTTCCATTTTCATCACATATTTTCTATTTTCATCATACTTTTTCCCACGCCACGTGCACTCTGCCAATCACTGGAGAAAATTAAGAAGAGAATAATTTACCTATATCGGAATTTTGAACTGCAAATTGGGTAATAAATTGACAAATTAGGTACTACTAATGAAAAATTAGGTAAAATTAAAGAAAGATTTGGTTAAATTATAGAAATATTCGATAAAATTAAAGAAAATTTTGCAATTTTTTCCAGAAATTGAAGATAATATTCCGAAAATGAAGAAAACTTCCCAAAATTTTCCCCAGAATGAAGCCTGGAATCATCCCCAAAATGAAGTCAATACCCGAAATTTAAAACAGATTTCAAGATAATAATCATTCAATCATCTGATATGTGTGCCTCTAATGTATCACTTTAATTTACCTTGTTTTTTTTCTTTATTTGACAAACATTTCATTTTATTTTTAATGTATTCTTCTTGGGGGGAAAGGGGGAGGAGGGGGGAGGGGGGGCACACTTGATGTACGAATGAAGCGACGAGTGGCACTGAGTACGTACGTCAGGTCTATTCGTATTACGCAAAACCATATAAAACATCAGTGTGTAGCATCGGTCGCACGTACGTAATTGGATGTGAAATGTCGGATAATGAGCTGTCAATCAACTTACTTCAGTACTTGGGTCATTTGTAAACAAACAAGAGCCTGCGGACAGCAAAATATGCCCTTGATTTGCTTCCACGTATTCAAGTTGGTATCTTTCATATAAAAACTGAATTAAAAGTAAAAATCATTCATTGCTGCTTACTTTACGTTTTAAAAAAGGTTATTTTTGGTATTTTCTGTTGTTTCGTTTACTGAAAGTGTCTTGTCTCATTTTAATTGTCAATACGTGTATGGGCATTACACAACAACTTACTTCCGGTACCCAAGAGAGCTGAGTGCGTGTGACGTCAGATGCACATACCTGAGGGAAGGTGACGAAACAAATAGTGAGTAATAACGACATGATTTTCGTCCATGATATGGGCTGACGTAGTGGTGAAGCGTTTGACCTTAGTACGCGTTCACGTTTTTTCTTCTTCTGAGACCCAATGAAGGGGTGCATAAAGTTTTCCTTGTAGAGAAATGGAAAGTTGGAAAATGGCCGTCGAGGAATTTTAAGCGAATACCAGCAGCTTTCAATATCTTTTTAGCAGTACGTGTACTCACCAGACAATGTTGCAACTTAGGGGTGACCTACAATCACGGACAAAACTCGTTGAAACACTTGGTGAAAATATGTGATGTTTTTCATGAAGCTACTTTTTTATTGTAAATTATTCCACATTTAGATATCAGAAAAGCTAGATTTTTTTTCTGTTGCTCCTTCAACCTATACTCTTTCAATTGTAATTAATATTTTATCATTTCATTGACGCCACCAGTGTCCCCCTCCCATACCTCACTATATTAATTGTCCTCCCCTCCCCAGCCGTTGTTACTGTTTTTCCTGGAAATGACGTTAAAAATAAATAAATTCAACATTTAACTGGAAGGGGGAGAGGGAGGGGGAGGGGGAAAAGCCGTTGTTACTGTTTTTCCTGGAAATGACGTTAAGAAATAAATAAATTCAACTGGAAAGAGGGAGGGTGGGGAGAGGTGGGAGAGGTGGGGAGAGGGTGGGGAGAGGGGTGGGGAGAGGGTGGGGAGAGGTGGGGAGGGTGGGGAGAGGTGGGGAGAGGGTGGGGAGAGGGGGGAGGGGAGGGGAGGGAGGGGGGAGGGAGGGGAGAGGAGGGGAGAGGAGGGGAGAGGGGAGGGGAGGGGAGGGGAGGGGAGGGAGGGGAGAGGGGGAGAGGGAAAGGGGTAGGGGGTTACAATTCTCGGAAAAAATATTAAAAAAACATAACACTATAACATATGTAGTTCTCAAAAAGCTGAAGTATTCCAACAGTTTTGTCCACAGGAATGTCAATTTTTCGCACAGATAATTTGCATTATTTCTTGATAGCAGAATGTGTTTCGAGTGTCTAGAGAAAAATAGAGATATAAATTCCAAAGACAATGTAAGTTAAATGATGATTAAGAATAGACTTGGAGATTGGAATATATAGATAGGTCAATGGAAACCACTTTTACGTGTTCTAGAAAGTTGCAAATACCGTTGAATTCGTGCACTTTTCGAGGATTGAATGAAGAAAGTTAAATGACGATAGAAGACTGGTTAATCTAAGCATATGTATAAAAGCTATTCAATAAAATAAAAAAATCGAGGAAATAAAGGGGAATGTCGACCCCCATGTAATAGACAGGAATCGAACCCATGTTCCAATGATTTGACATCCATCCAATTATCCGCTACCCCACCGTGACGCTTGCAAAATGGGATTAAAACAAATGCCATCTAGTATTCTTGAAATAAAATAGGAGGAATATTGGTAGAGCTGTGAATTATGTGAAATCTTTATACAAATCAACACAAGTCGTATAATCAATTTATCTTTTTAATTTCTTTCCAATACTCATAATTATCATCCAATTCCTTTTTACCGATTGCGTAATACACCGATATTAGTACAAACGATGCGTGCTGAAACGGTCTACCGTTGTTTTTCTAGTTTGAATCTTCAATACGATTTTCCCTGACTTTTAGGGTAGACCGTGGAGCTCTTTCATATTAAGATAATATACAAAAATGTTCCCCTATCCTACCGAACAGTTGAAGCGGAAATGACAGACTTTTGGCATAACATACAATACTTTTCATTAACCTGTTAACCTACTTTTCTATTGTATATTATTCCACATTAGAAATCACAAATGCTGGAAATCTCACCATGCAGTAATGGGCTTTCTCCCTAAACCCTACCGGCCCATGGCCTCCGCCGCCAGGCTGCGGTCAGGCTAAACGCTCGTTTCGCTCGCAAGGGTCCCCAATGTACCGCAGCGCAGGGCCCCCACCAAACTTACCTCACTGATTGAACTTTCATAAATCATCATTACTGTCTTTTTTGTAGGTCGTTTCAACCCTCTTTTAACAACTTTTGTAGCTTGATATAATTTTTCGGACATTGTCGTATTTTTCAAGACGCTTCCTGTTCCCTTATCCTACTACAATATATTTTCCATTTCCCCCTCCCCCCCACCACTTCCGTTTTTAATTACCACTGCCTGACCAATTTGACCCTAAATGGACCAATTGACAGATTTTGAGCATAACTTTCCCATTTGTATGTTGCTTTTTACAAAATAAGCGCAAATTTTCTCCAACAATATTATGGGATTTTCTCAATCTTAGACAAAATACGTTGAAACACTTGGGAAAATATGTGTTTTTTATGAAGCTACTTTTCTATTGTAAATTATTCCACATTTAGAAATCAGAAATGCTGGAAATTATTTTCTGTTGCTTCTTCAATCTCTACTCTTCAATTGTAATTAATATTTTAGAATTTTGATCATTTCATTGACGCCGCCAGTGTCACCCTCCTCTACCTCACTATATTAATTGTCCTCCCCTACCCCTCCCCATTCAATGTTGGCTGTTATTACCGTTTTTCCTGGAAGTGACGTTAAGAAATAAATTAATTCAACATTGAAAAGGGGGAGGGTTAGGGGTTTACAATTTACGGAAAAAAATATTAAAGAAAAATAACACTATAAACATATGTAGTTCTCAAAACGCTGAAGAGTTCCGACAGTTTTGTCCAAGATTGTAGATAACTGACAGAATGTTACTTGTAATACCATCACAGTTAACAACAAATTGGCAATTTCCTGTTGAGCAGCCTGATTTCATACAAAATGGCTCTATTTTACTTCAAAATCGCTCTGGTAATCATCACAAAAGCTTCTGCAAGAAAGAGGTGCCACAACACCTGGGGACAAAGATAATTTTATGTTGTCGCCCTTACAAACTGTGGAATCGCCTGCCAGAATCTGTGCGAGTTTTGCACCAGTACTCAAACCTTTAAAAAGAATTCAGCAACTTTTGTATTTCTAGAGGCGTCTTCATCTACTATTTTGTAATGTCACTCTACCTTGATACTGACAGTTTGACTACATGTTGTTATGCCAAGCGCCATGAGCATCTGTGGACTGATATCAGCGTTATCATTATTAATGCCACTCACTGACATGTCTCTTAAAAATATTAACTAGTTCTTAAAAAAGATAACGTTAAAAAAGATAACGAAAGTATGAGTAAAAGTGTTGAAAAACCAAAGAAACTCATCATCTTAAAATATAAGCCTTTATTTTTTCTTCCAGTCTGCTAAATAATTAAACAAAAATAAAAACAAACAAACATGTATTTTGTTTTCAACAAACTTCACGATAATGACATACACATAAAAAGCGACATAGAAGCTATTAAATGGTTGGTTGTAAAGTAATCCAAGTATTTCAGGATGGCATTTTTATGATGAATTTGTATTTACTGTTTCTATCAAGGTTCAAAGTAAACATCAGAGAAGTAATTCACGGTTGGAGTTGGAATAGGGAGGGGAGGGGGAGGGTGGTGGGGTGGGACATTGTCACTACTTTCAAAGTGTTTGAAAATGAAGTCCATAATTTTTTTAACTTGCTGCGTTTTCAGCAATCTGTGCCTGTAAAAAAAATTGTTAGCTATTTCTGGTACAGTTTTTTTCAAGTACCAAAACAGGGGTATAATGGTAATATATAGTTTTATTCCAGTCCATTTTGACAAGAGAAATCCATTTTGAAAATAGATGATGTTCATTACTAAATGTTTAGAAATTTAAAGATTTCACTGCTTTTAATTTTTGACCAATACCATGTAATTTTGTGCAAACAGAAATATCCCCCTCCGCCCCTTTGTTATGCTCCACTGTGTGTAATTTTCACACTAAGATTTTACCGCGTAAGCTTCAATCAATTATTTTACATAAACTGAAAACAGGCCAGTACTTATTGTAGCATGGAGTGTATGTCACCAAAATGAAACAAAATTTTCAAAATATTCCAGATTCTGGCTTAGATTCAATCTTACTAGGTTCATGTAAACTGTTGTCCATAGAATATTATTCATCACATACTTCAAACATTATTGCAACTTGTACCACTAAAAGATTTTATCTTTTATTTGCATTGAAAATATACATTTTTTGCCTTTAAAAGTGCATAAAACCCTTAAGTAGTCCCTCTTTAAATTTCAAGAAACATTTACAAGAAAATATAAGTACCCAAGAAAGAGAATACAAGTACCCTAAAAAGAAAATACAAGTACCCAAGAAAGAAAATACAAGTCCTCAAGAAAGAAAATACAAGTACCCAAGAAAGAGAATACAAGTACCCAAGAAAGAGAATACAAGTACCCAAGAAAGAAAATACAAGTACCCAAGAAAGAAAATGAAAAAGCACTACCCACCGCAAACTTACACCAATAATGTTAATGGAATGACAATCATCAAATACACTGGTAAACTTGAATAAAAGTACTGCTACCAATTCCTTAAAACCATGCACTGCAATTCCTAAGTAAAATAAAATAATATTCTAAATGATTAGTTCAGTGGTCAAGCACATCCATCTGATATGAAAGGAGAATATAAAAGAAATAAAGTGGTGAAGAAAGCATTCAAAAATCTTATTCTGTAAAGAAGATATTAAAGTTTATAGTTTGGTATCAATGTGTAGAAAAGATTGAAATCAAACTAGTTGTGACATCACAGCCTCAGATACCTCAAACTCTTCATGTATTCTATCACATTTTGTGAATGTTGAAGGCTTCATTCCAGTCCATTTTGAAAATAGAAATCCATTTTGAAAATAGAAGCTGTTTGAAACCTCTAATCTAGCTGTAATCTAAAAATTCCCACCCTGAAATCATCTATGAAAATAGTGTTGGCTTGCAGTAATGTGCTACAAACATTTAGTTGGCGAGCAAGTTGGAAAATTCATTTTTCTGCTCATCAATTCTCATAAAGAAAAAAAAAAAAAAGACAAAAATAGAGAGCTTTTGCTGATCTCCAAGCTGACACATTGGTCTGAGATTCACAAGCCTGTAAAGGCTGAGCTAGTACCTCTTCTACAAACAATTGTACCGATGCAATGAGTCTTTCTAAATATGGTTGTATGCCTCACCTCAAATAACTCCTAAATAATACACAGTCACCACAATAACCCTTGTGATTGGAAAAATGGAAATTCTTAATATTTTGCTTTTCAGCCTGTTTGGGGCTTTGCTGGCATTCCTCGTAGGCGACTGTACTCCTTCAGCCTGCAAAGAGAGAAAGAAAAAAAATGCTAATCAGAGGACTGTTAGCAGCTCAGGAAGAAATGCCAGAGATGTTTGAACTATCTAATAGGATGCAAATGCACCAACTGAGAGACAATTTTTAACTTTAAAGTTTTTGAGAGGCTTAAGCCCTGCAAAAATACATCTTCCTAAGATATTCAGTTTCCAATCTTGGCCCAAAATTGAAAGATTTTGGTTTGAAGTAGTAGATACTGGTCCAATGTGACAATTTTGATCCACATTTGTACATTCTTGGTCATTTTTTTTTTTGGGTTTTTTTTTGGGGGTGGGATGGGCTAATCCCCAATTTTCCCCTCACCGTAGACACACAACTGGGAAGAGACAGAAAGTGGAGGTCAATTTGAAAAGTGAAATGTGGCAGAAAATTAGTAGCAGTGGTTTGTGGAGCAATTTCTTTAGTCGTCCTCTATCATAAAAATGCACAAGGAAATACATGGGAATATTCCTCTTATTCTCGATGAAGCATTACAATTTTGGATTGCATTTTAATATGTTTTCAATCTGATTTTTTGTTTGTTTTTTGGATGGCATATATTTGTTTGATATTCTTTACCTCACTGCATTGACCTTGATGAATCCCAGGGCATCCAGGGGCTCGTAATCACCTTTGACATCCATACTGAAATAAAGATAAAAACATAACATGATCAGCTTTACAGTCCAGTCAAACTAGGTTTGTGTGGTCCTTAATCATGGGTGTAGCTAAGGGGAGGGATGTCTAGCCAAGGGAGGGGATGTCTACAGGGTTGTACAACCCCAAAAAGTAAAATGGTAAAAGGTTAAGAAAATATGGTAAAAGGTCCAAATAATTCCCTTAGCGACCCCTCCTCATCCAAAGGCTGGCTACACTCCTATAAATCCAGATTCTCCACACATTCATTTACTTTTAAATTCTTTTTCCCCATACGTTCGAACCAAATAGGAATTTTGGGTATTTCAAACAGTAGTTGAAGCTAAATGGATTGACTATTATACAAAATTGTGATAAAAAACGCCCATCAAAATTGGATGAAAACAAAAACTTTATACAGCAGGTTTGAATTTGAAGGTCTCAATATGCAAACTTTAAACACGGATGATGTTGCTCATTTCTGAGGTAAATCCTTTGTTTTCGAAATTGTCTATCATAGGGGTGCAGCAACCAAGCATTTTCCTTTATGAATACTTTGTTTTTTTTAATATTTCAATTATATTTTGAACTATCACAGCAATTTCTGACCTAAATGTTTTTAAATCTTAACCATACCCCAAACAAATTCTGTCAGGAATAGATGCTCTCTTTATTCTCAGTGACTGAAATTTAGGCATGAAATTTGACCCAGAAAATGAAAGGTTGGTCTGTAGACAGGTATGATAACCGCTACACCACAGGGTTCCTGTCAATGTGACTGAAATTTAGGCATGAAATTTGAATCAGAAAATGAAAGGTTTTGGGGTTCCAATGCACAATATGGATTTTTTTCCTTTGGCAAAAAAATATCAAGCTCCACCCACTATGCATATATTTGAAATTCAAGATTTTATAACAAAAACATGTATGAATCAGCTAACAAGACAACTGTAATTATACCAAATGTGAAGCAAAACAAGTTGTTAAAATATAAGCATTTCAAAATTTGTTTACATTAAACCCCAGTTACACATTAACATACATGACATCACCAACCAAAACAATAGGGCGTATCCACAGACCAGGAGCTATCTGTGTATCATATATGACACAAATCCAGCTTATCATTCTTGAAATACTGTGTTTACAAGTTCCTTTCAACAAAATCATATTAAGCCCCGCCCACTATGCATATTAATAAAATGCAATGTTTTGTACCATAAACATAAACACAACAGCTAACATCATTATTATACCAAATTTGAAACAAAACAGACATGTGATTGTTAAAATATGAGTATTTCAAGATTTTTACATTAATCCCCGCCTACTCATTAACATGCATGATATCACCAACATGACATCAAGAGACCGTGGACTATCTGTGTACCACATATGCAATGAATCCAATGTATCATATTTGAGATACCGTGTTTACGAGCTGGCCATCACAAACACACACTGTACTGTGCATACACCCATAAGCCATCATGACTGCATAGGTTCCAAACCAAAAACTACATCAACATCTTGAACTGTCTGCTCATTCATACAAAACAAACTTAAAACATGTTGAAAATTCCTGAAACTTTGATCCGACCTAAATTGAAACCTTTCAGTTTGTTTGGTGAGGTTTAACGTCACCATGACAATGGTCAAATTGTGCCGGAGAGATTAGATTATGTCAAAGGTGAAAGGAGAAGTTGGGTAGAGTGCAGTAGGTAAGTAATAGTCTTAAGGTTAAGACAAAATAAGATAGATAAATTAAAAGACTGTTCTACCCAGATTGAAAAAAAATCTAAAAGGCTATTTATCTCTGTTAACTTTTTAAACTGGAATAGCTCGTAAATTTGTTCACCTATAATAAAGCCACATAATTCCCGGTGATAATAGGCTCACCGACTATGTTCCTTTGCCCACGTAGTCACAAAGAGCTCTTTAGATTTAAAGGTGTTGGATTATGAGCATACAACTGTGGCAATGCATGCATGCAAATTAAATCACATACTGAGTATTTATTACTATTCCCATATGAGGGAACAGATTCCTATTTGGCCAGTTCTATGTAGGGTTCCAGTTGTAGACTCTACGTCAAATAAAAGCGCAGCCCCTAAAACTTTTATTGCCATTTTTGAATAAGAAATAAAGAAATCTAACATCATAGTTTTTTTTATACCTTTGAACGTCAATTTTACAGATCTGGAACACACATCACAAATTTGTTCACGTTCACATTCTTTCCCTACCTATTGACCTAAGATTGTAAGAAAACATAATCCGAAACGTACTACTTTTGTTTTGATCTAATACTATAAGTACCTCACAAGCTCCTCATTGTACAAACTCTTGGGGGATTCCCGAGCTAAGATGTACACATGACCTTTGTAGAGCATCACTTTCACTTTTCCCTCCACATCCTCCTGACTCTTATCAATGCAGTGACGGGTGAAGACACCTTCAGGGCTGTACCAATAACCTAAGGGATAAGAATCAAATTGACAATTTTAAAACATATTTCTGATAATAAAGCAGTTTTAACTGCATTCCAAACAAAACCAACAAGGGTCATTTCTTTTCCCATGCTCTTAAATTTCTCATTAAAATAAACTATAGTATATCAATTTGGTAATTGTTATTTATATATGATACAATATTAATATATAAATAACCAGACATCGCAAATGATACAAATATCCTCGCCGCTAATAACATGCTTTCCACCCTGTCACACCTGCCATCCCACCCTGTTCAACATGTCTCATCACATCCGTTCCTACAGGAAATCATACAATGCAAGCCAAATACCATTCCACCACATGACCCATATGCCATCACACCTGCAATCAAGATGACATCCCACCATATGCCTTGCCACCCTGTCCCATATACTATCCCACCCTGTCCCAAATACCATCCATCCCTCTCACATATACCATGCCACCCTGTCCCATCTCTCCCTGTACCACATGCCATCCTACCCTGTCCAAACATGCCATTCCTCCCTGTACCACATGTCATCATACCCTGTCCTACACGACATCCCATCCTATCCCACATACTACTTCACCCTGTCCCATATGCCATTCCACCTGAAATCCAGATGACATTTCAGCCTGTCCCACAAGTCATATCACCCTGTCCCCCACATCATCCCACCCTGTCGTATATGCCATGGCATCCTATCCCACATTCCATGGCACCTGTCCCACATGTTACCTTGTTCCACATGCCACCGTCGCATATGCCACCATCACATATGCCACCCTGTCCCACATGCCATCCCAGACTGTTCCTCATGCCATCCCACTTCCTACATCTACCAATCATTCTACCATCTTCCACCCAATATTCTTTCCTCTAACTCTAATCTTCCTACTTCTATCAGCCCAACATGCCTCATTCACCTACCATCCCCTTCCCTTGTCATCCTCCATCCACCTACCACCCTCTATTCCCCAACATGCCCCATTCACCTACATGTACCATCCCCCATTCATCTACTATCCTCCATTCACCTACGATTATTCATTCCTCTACCCCAGCCCGCCTTTTGCCATTTACTCATCTACCAAATAAACTCTTAACCAACTCATCATTCCAACCTTTACTAAAATTTCCACTCACTTCATTGCACCCAGCTCCCCCACCCCTAACTTTAGTCAAACACTTCCAACAAAAACATGCTCAACTTTTCCCCCCTTATAAACCAGATAGGGCTGATCTATCTAGCAAATCAGAATGAAAATTAGAAGTCTATTATGTTTCCACTCTCAAGGAGAGATTTATTTTTCGCTATTCATTCCAAAGACACTAAAAATTATTATTTGGTTGTTAGTTCTTTTGTTCTGCTTTTTTTTCTTTTCATGCCAGGACAATTCCTTTAATTGCTCTTCAAACCTGGAATGCATTTGTTCTAAGCTCTTTCAAAGCAAGTCTCCTTTATATAAATGTTCAAAATAGTTGGAATTCCCTCCCTTAGGCAGAAATCTTTTCTTCCCCAGTAGCTGAACAATGCATAAGGTCGGACGGACAATAGATGTGCACGAACAGGATTCATAAAAATAATTTCTAACATATATCTTCATAAATGTTAAGTTAATTTCATTTGGCCAGTACTGAATAAAGATTTCCTCAAATAATCTAAAACACAACACCCCTACTAAAATTAAGTGTTTTGAACTTTGACTATACTTTGAAGAGCTCATCAAACGATTCTATGGAGTGAAAAGTAGCCCAGTAAATACTTCGATAAAAGTAACTAAAATAAACTTAAAAACAGTTTTTGAAGACATGGATGGGCTTTAAACATAAATAAGCATTGTGGGTGAAAAAAGGGCAAAATGATTTCGTTTTCACAAAGATCTTAATACTAAGATTTTCCTGTTTTAACACAAGGCTTAAAACAGTACAGCAGGGTAAGATTTGTTTTTTCACTATTCATTCCAAAGACACTTCATTAAAAATTATTATTTGGTTGTTAGTTCTTTTGTTCTGCTTTCTTTTTTTATGCCAGAACAATTCCTTTAATTGCTCTTCAAACCTGGAATGCATTTGTTCTAAGCTCTTTCAAAGCAAGTCTCCTTTATATAAATGTTCAAAATAGTTGGAATTCCTTCCCTTAGGCAGAAATCTTTTCTTCCCCAGTAGCTGAACAATGCATAAGGTCGGACGGACAATAGATGTGCACGGACAGAAGGATTCATAAAAATAGTTAGAATTCCTTTCCTTGGGAAGCAATCTTTTGTTCGACAGTAGCTGAGTAGCAATAGATGTGCACAAATGATTCATGAATAGTTAGTCAAGAATCTTTTGTTCAACAGTAGCTGAACAATGCATAGGGTCGAACGGACAATAGATGTGCACGGACGGTTGGATAAAGGGACAAACGATAAAGATGCTATCTCCCCTCTTCACCAACTTTGTTGGCGAGAAGATAACAAGCTATTACAAGAGATCATTTATGACCATTGGTCAACTCTTTGATATATCAAAGGATTTGATTATTCACTAATCATGACCATTAGTTACAAATAAATCAATCATTAAATACAACCAATCACTCAAAATGACCAATCAAACAATGGTACTCTTAACAAATGACCAGTCTTTGCAAATAACCAATCACTAGACAACCATCCAGTTGAATGGTTGTCAAGACAAATGACAATAAATCAATCCACACCATAATGCCTTTACGGTTAGTGCTTATCTCTGGTTTCCAAGGCGCAAGTGGATGAGAACATATGAACTCCCCCGGATAGGACGCCAGTACACCGCAGGTTAACTCCCTTGTAGTGTTGTTAATCATTTTACAGCTAAGTGGACTGGAGCCAGTTGAGTAAAGTGTCTTGCTCAAGGACACAACACAGCTCTCACACATACAATTATGACTCCTTAACCACTGCATCATATGACATATCACTTTAAATATTAATCTTTGCAAATCACCCTTATTTCATGACCAATTTTTTCCATAATTTTTTTTCAAGTACAAGATCATAAAAAATGGCCATCATTGAAACCACCATCAAAATAACAACAAATTAAATCTCACCTTCATAACATTGTTCAGCAAACCTCAGGCTTAATTCTTGCTTGATCCTACGGAGTGCCTGAAAAGTGAACAAAATACCCATTTTGTAACTTTTTAGTGATTGTTTAATTGATTTGGGCCAACTAATTATCTTAGTCTAATTAATTTAGATTTGGGAAATTTGTAATTACAGGGAAGTGAACAGAATCTGCAAAATAAAAATTAATAACTAAAAGCAAATGATAAGTAAATGTTCATTTATTGTCCCAAGAAGTTAAAAGACATTACGTAGAATACTATCCTTAAACAAGTACTTATATCATGAGTATACACATCTCATTGAGGGTTTTAGTTATGGTGGATGGCACTGGCAGGCCTGCCCAGGACTCGTTATTCCCACCTGGCACTCTGCTCTAAGACTCACTCTTCCACCCAGACTCAAAAGTTAATTAGGGTAATTAATTAAGAGTTTTAAACAGATCTCCTTTAATTTCCCTCTATTTATGTCATCCGCTGATTTACACACATAACATACCATACATTACGCACAATAAATTCCGATCAAAACAACTGAGCTATATAGGAATTTATGCAATTGAACGTACATATTATCATTAAATCACCCATACATGTCACCTACCTAAACATACTCAGTTCAGGTTCACATTTTAATCCTTGTTAATCACTGCTGGCAGCTTGCCAAGTCTGTCACTTACCATACAAAAAAACTTTAATAAAGTAAATAATACACCCCCAAGGAGTGATTATAGACGATCCAAATGTAAGTTGTTATAAACCCCATATGCACTTAACATTATAATGGACTGATCTATACTCTTGGGATTTGTGGGGGATTTGATATTGACAAAATTTGTTGTGTAGTTCATAGGAACATGTGCCGGCACTTGAAATAAACAAAATAATGTATGGCTTTCGTCGAACGATACTGGGACAAAATAAAAGCGGTAAAACATTTGGGCAAGATGAATAACAATGGGAATTGAGATGAATTGAGAAAGAGTTACTGGCATATGATTGGACTTTTTTTGTATTTGACAGTTAAATATCCATTGTAATTTCTAGTCTCATTGTACATAAAATATTTTGTAAATTCTTCTAGCATTCTGATAAAAAAAAAAACCAAAACCCAGACATCAATGATGTTATAGCTCAATCCATAACAATGTAAGAAGAATTGATTGCTTTTATTGATTTTTTTTTGTCATATCTAATATTTTATGATGTTTTTAAAAGTTTTATTTGAAGTCTATTCCATTTTGGGGCAATTATCCATCATCTTAAAAATCAAAGAGTTTCAACTTTTCTGTATGAGATGTATTCAGTTTATTTAGGTTTAATGGCACCTTAACAGTCAGGTAATACTGTATGTGCCAAGTGAGGTTAGTTGTGAATGATTGCCAGATTCCTGAAAAATTATGATTCTAACAAAAGCTATGTAACATTCAATACATGGTGTCATAATGTCTCCTTTGATAAGTGATGTTGGCAAGGTCAAAGGACAATTCCGCCACAACTATGGTTAGAAAATACATTTCGTAAACATAACAAAATTTCTAACATATAGACATTAATCTTCATAAATGTTAAGTTAATTTTACTTGGTGAGTACTGAAGAAAAAAAAAATCCTAAAATAATCTAAAACATAATACCCCCACTAAAATAAAGTGTTTTGAACTTAGACCATACTTTGGAGAGCTCATCAAACCATTTTTTGGAGTAAAAAGTAGCCCAGTATGTACTTCAATAAAAGTAACTAAAATAAGCTTAAAAACAGTTTATGAAGACACGGATAGGCTTTAAACATCATGAATAAGCATCGTGGGTGAAAAAATGGTAAAATGATTTCGTTTTCACAAAGATCTTAATACTAAGATTTTCCTGTTTTAACACAAGGCTTAAAACAGTACAGCAGGGTAAAGGTTTTTGTCATACCCTCAGACGTCACTGACGGCAGCCATACTAACACGACTGGCATCAGTCCGACCAAAGCGCTTCCACCCAACGAGTGGAAATGAGTGTGGTAAATTTATATCCTAACTGATAAATGCGAAAGACAAAAATTCATGGAAAATAAATGGTACTAATGGAAAGGGAATGCACACCACAAGGTTCAGTCATTTTCATTACACATGATGAAATGACTTCGAGAGACTTCACTGAAAAAAATATGTAAGAAACATACCATAAGCAATCCTGCAAAATAATTTAAAACCAAACTTTATTTTCAATAATCCCAATGATAATCCAATCACTCTCAACAAAGTTCAGTAAGAAAAAACCACTATAAGATATAAGAGTCTGAAATTAGCATTTTGATTTGACTAGCCCGTCGGACATCACTGCTCTATTTTCAACTAGCCCAATTCAATTTTGTACTAGCCCGACTTTTTACAGTATTATTTAATCTTGTTATTTTATCGTTACATTCCCTGGCATTGTCATGCCACCACTAACAGTTCAATGTCAACAGCCATTGTCACAAGAGTCTTATTATTATATTTCATGCAAAATAAATGATACACCATAGACCAAACTAAATGTAAATGCAACTCATTCAGATATATTTTGTACCTTAATTATATTATTAAATAAATCATCCATGCAATTAAAGAATGTTTTATTAACAAGGACATGTTTATATCAATTTATTTACACAAAAGAGCTTGAACAATGAAGTATGGAAAATGCAGTATTTCAATAACATTCATTACGTGAAGCTTCCCCAAAATAGGCCTATAAATACATGCGACCAAGTTTTCCTATTCAAAAAAACAAAAAAAACATTCCACTTACATCTTTTCAATATTTACAATATAGTTTCAAAGTCGCCATTACTCTGTGGTTGTATAATTTATTTATAAAAGCATTGGGATATGTAGGTCACTTATTTACTACCCGTACCTATAATATTACACAGACTTACTGTCTTAATGAGGAAATAACTATCTTTAGGGGTAATGGTTCATCAGTCATTCATGAGTTTTGCACAAAGTCCTCCCAAGCATATAATTTATATATATTTAGGCTTAGCCAAGGACTAATCCGATTTGCTTCACTAAACAACAGTTATGTGGCTTGAGCCCAAGATGAATGACCTATTGTGTACAGTGTAAGAGTAGCTGGTTGCTAACAAGTGAACTGTGAATAGACTATGAAGATGCTGTCAGTTAAGAAGGTATAGATTACCCCTGTATTGTGTATGGTTAAACAATAGCTGGTTGCCAGTCAATGAATTGTGAAGAGTCTCTAGAGTTGAATGGTGTGGATTACCCTTGATTTTGAGAAAATCGAGGGTGTCAGGTTGGAGGGGTCTAAGGGCCAAAAATTCTTAATGTTTTACACGATGTACATACAGCGCAATTAGCATTCCCATTGGCGCAATGATCAACGATAAGACCACGCCATTCAAATATATGTGTGCAGAGCTAGATCTGAGCTTGGGCTCATTAACATAATCACGCCAAAGTTGATCAACCTGAATCTGAATCTGTACAGACCTGTTGTGTTCATGCCAAATAAGAAAGTTTCAGGGTGTTAAGTCTGTGGAAGATTTCCACAGACTTATTTTTTTAGTCTGTGAGAAACTTCCGATACACCTGGAAGTGCATTCATAATATTAAGCTGACGATTGGGTCACAGCGACATGATTTTTTTTCTTCAAAACAACATCATCACACTTAACAACCTCATAAAATAGCATTGTTAAATTGCATTCCAAAAAAAAAGTCGTAAAATGAAAATCCCCCGTAATATCATATTTATCAATATTATTTTGTATGAAAAAGATTTCATTTCCAATGCAATTGAGAAGAAGACATTAAGACCCTGTATCGATCATTTACTGAACATTAATAGAGCAATACAAATTACCTACTCCCATTCCCCACAAATAATTCAAGTATTATAGCCCTCCATGTACACGCAAAGAAGTTGCGGACTATATTTAAATCAGGGGAAATCCAATGATAAATCACATTTCAGTACACACAATCAGTGAATGCGCATGCCCCGAGCACCTAGTCTCTGGATCTGGCAAGTCTTCACAAACTTTTTGCAAACACTGTGAGTGTATACATTCTTGTTACATTGAACACTAACAGTGCGTGAATATGTATACAGTTATGTGTACATGTATGCAAGATCGGTAAATTTAAATAATGAAAACATGGTACATGGACCGAATAGGGTTTAAATTAGAAATATTGCAAACAATATAGCATAAATATTAACATTTAAAGTCAGCTAGAACTTGTAGGTAGGTTGTCTTGTCTGTTTCTATCATAATTCTAGATCATTCTATCTGATTTTTGGACTAGCCCTACGGGCATTCAGGACTTAAATTCCACTAGTTTGACGACCGTTTTAGCTAGTCCCGGACTGTCAGACTTATGCTAATTTTGAACACTGTATAATGACAGGGGTCGACCTGTTCACAGACACAGCGAGTCTGCAATATATCACACTTGAGATATCCAGGGGTGTCTAAGACATGCGCAGTTCGGATTTAACGTGGGATTCCCCTTGGCCCACTCAATGATTTTCAACTTTCCACTTGGAATGTAAAACAAGTTAGTACGGTATCCCCGAGACCTTATTAGGAGTTACAGGATGGCTGTGATCAAAAGATTTGCATGTGGGCCAATCAGTGGTTGGGAGACAATGTACTGTGATTCAATAATGAATCGACATGGGGGAAATTTCCTGTGTGTGTATCTGAAGGGCTATGTTAATAGGCGCTAGCCTGGGCTTAGTACCTTCATGAGCACAAACTAGCTGCTTTCCATCCAATCCCACGTACCATGAAAATGTTTAGTATTATGCATATGGACCCCGAGTAAAATGTAAAGGCAATAACTTTAATCGGTAAAGATTGACACGAGAATAAAGTTGGTTAGATGGTTTCATGAATTTATGCAAACTTTAAAAAACAAACATCAAATTGAAATAACATTCGTTTACACGGAGCATGATTTCCTAAATGGATAATAGAACAAACGGATAACCGGCATAACCTTACTAGCAGCCCTGGGATGCCCCATTGAATACTATCCAGCAATGATTCTTCCACGTGTCCACGAACACTGTGAACAAGTTTGAAGACAAACTTTTATTTCTGGCAATCTGCTGCCCATACGGCACATTAGTAACAACTCCCGGCTTACGCAATGCCATGTGCGTTCACCAACCCAACAAAACTTTATCCTTAGTGCATTATAAGTAAGTATAGGCCCCACTATGCAATGTAGCACAATTATTAGACTTACTGACATTTGAGACTTTACTGTACAACAAGAGAAAATGATCAAAAACGATTTCACATGTTATCTTCTAGGTTATGACCTATTAAGAATTTGTACTCCAATACGAGACTACATAGCGTGGCATAAATAAGAATTTGCAAATTCATTAAAGAATGTTCAAATTCTGATTAAAAAATACTGTGATATGATTAACAACAAGACCGTACATGTAACTAATAGTCATGGAGGAACAGCCATACCAATATCACAGCCCGGCGCGGTACCGGTGTGATAGTAAATTTTTCCCCCCGTAAATTTGGGCCCCCCGGACCTTATTTCCTAAGGAATGTCTAGTGAATTTGGTACCTTCCAGACTGATTTTACACGGTAATTTACTGACGTGTCTACACGGTTCCTTTAATCAATTTTGTGTACTAAAGTGATAAGCTAAAAAGTGATAAGAAGTGATAAGCTAATACACTAAAGAAAAAAAGGCATGCTTTACGCAAAACAGCAGCGAGATTTAGTGTGAAGGGAGAAGAAAGGCTTTTTCTTGCAAAAAGAGGACAACTTGTTGTCTCCAAATTTCAAAGAAAAGAAGGGCGGGGGTCCAAATTTCCTAGCAGACCATTTTTACTATGAGGGGGGACCAAATTTACTGGATGGCTACGGCTTGTGTGGGGGCCCAAATTTTCTAGGAAATAAGGGCCGGGAGGCCAAAATTTACTGGGAAGGGAGGGGGGGCAAAATTTACGTTTACACCAGTACAAAACTCAATTAGGATTACTGTCTACAGCCTAAAAGAGTTTTTTTTTAGTGCCATTATGTTTTGATATCTGACACTTTTGTAGACAAAAATTTTACCTTTCGGGAACTTTAATTCAAAAACTACATGGAATATCTCTATCTTAATACAATTTTTATGAAGCAAATATCTCACTCGAGCCAGAATCTCAAGATCAAAATTGCTTAAACCTAGGAGATGCATTTCTACACAAAACATTGTACAGGCACATATGGGAGCTCATGTACGATTTGATAAGCTTCACTCATTACACTCTTATGTAATGGGTGGAGGTTAAAAAAAAATAGAAGTGGACTAAATTTGAACAGTTCTTCATGGGTGGGGGTCTAGGAGGTCACCCTGGATTGTCACTGGAGCCCCGGCACTAAAACTTATCTAGCAAGAACCCTGATCTCATTAATATTCAGTATATTGTTGGATCCTATGCATTACTGTACCTCCTAAAAAGTGAATCAAAGTAGCACAATACACGTTTTGTAGTGTAAAAAGCTATTTAATTGACGAAGCTGAACTGAGTATTTTAGTCCAATTAATCTTCAGATTGGCAACAAGCTACTTCAAACAGTTTGTATATGATGTATTTCCGGGAAGTACATTGAAGCAGCAAATGAATATTGTGCATAATCATAATCAAACGTTCACTAATTATCAAATAGTCTTAAGATGTTAATAGCTATAATTAGAAAATTGTCCTTACTAAGTCCATATGCCATGAATATTGAAATCTCATAAATATTGCTTGATCAAACACAGTGCCCAGAAGGAGAATGACGGTATTAAAAAAAATACACATTTTGAAGTGTAAATAGCTGTTTAATTGATTAAGTCTTACTAATTATCTTAAGGCTGTAACACACCGAACGCGACGCGGCGAGCGATATTTTAGATAATCATACAAAAAACAAATATTATAAGATGCTTCGACTTTTTGCTTACACACAATAAAGATTACAATTAAGGCTTTCTGATGATACTGGAAAATTTGCTAAAAAAACTTTTTTCTTCAAACTGTGGAGAAATTCGCTTTAGTGGGGCCCTTTCAATCAATTTTCAGTTATTACTTTAGTGAGGCCCTTTCAATCAATTTTCAGTTATTATTTGAATAGCCATGCGACGACGATCCATCTTTAAAAACAAGAGGTCAAAATGTTTCTTTTATTTAATTTGGTTTTTTTAAATCGCTCGCCGCGTCGTGTTTGGTGTGTAACGGCCTTAAGTCTGATTAACTCGGCTTGATGACAGGCTACTACACATGTATATTACATATTGTATATTGTCATGAAGTGAACGAAACAGCAAAATGAACATTATGCTGAAAATACCTACAAAATAATAAAAAACCCTTGATAATGTAAATGTTCATTAATTAGCAAATAGTCCTAAAATGTTAATAGTATCATTATTTCTAAATTGTCCAGATCTCAAGTACATATCTCATAAATATTTATTGTATTGCTCAATCTGACACAGTGCCTGGAAAATGAATGAAAGTAACAACATACAGTACATATACACAGCAGGGAGTTAATTCACTGATGAGTCACTTTATAATGGGGGAAGGGGGGGGGGGACATGTACACCTCCTGGATATACCAATGCTGTACATTTCCTATTGTATCTTTCTCCATGCTACATTTTCTATTAACTCATATTACATGTCTCGTTTATGATATAAGAGCTCTATACCTTTGAGGCCTTTGTAAACAAATGGAAGGTAATTACACACCTTATCCATAGTGTAAGTCTCAATGTCCATGTGAGCCTCTATGAGGACAGTGGCTGCTGGAGATTCATACACACCTGCAAAGAAATACAGCATCAAAGATGCAGTCCACAAAGATCAACAGCTAATAATGGCATGTTGTCATCTTATTCTTTTATATTTCACTAATAATTCAAGACTGTTTTTCCTAATTCTCTGACTTGCAACCCTGAATTAGTCCCATTTCAACTGTTTTTCCTAATTCTCTGACTTGTAACCCTGAATTGGTCCCATTTCAACTGTTTTTCCTGATTCTCTTACTTGCAACCCTGAATTGGTCCCATTTCAACTGTTTTTCCTAATTCTCTGACTTGCAACCCTGAATTGGTCCCATTTCAACTGTTTTTCCCAATTCTCTGACTTGCAACCCTGAATTGGTCCCATTTCAACTAATTTTCCTAATTCTCTGACATGCAACCTTGAATTCGTCCCACTTCAACTGTTTTTCCCAATTCTCTGACTTGCAACTCTGAATTGGTCCTATTTCAAATAAGAGATGCTGTATAAAAAGTTTGTTAGGTAAACATTGTTTCATACATGCATATGAAAGTAAATTTATACCTGCAAGTTCATGAAAAGACATATATATAAAAGACTGGTTTTCAAGCTTTAACTGGTTTCTAATGTTATAAGGCAGTTTTGCCTTCTATTGTTGTATGTCATGCTTGGTTTATAATGTTATAAGGTATGCTTGGTTTCTAATAAGGCATGTTTGGTTTCTAATAAGGCATGTTTGGTTTCCAATAAAGCATGTTTGGTTTCTAATAAGGCATGTTTGGTTTATAATGTTATTAGACATGCTTGGTTTCTAATGTTATAAGGCATGCTTGGTTTCTAAATTTATAAGGCATGCTTGATTTCTAAATTTATAAGGCATGCTTGGTTTATAATTTATAAGGCTTGCTTGGTTTCTAATGTTATAATGCATGCTTGGTTTCTAAATTAATAATGCATGCTTCGTTTATAATTTTAAGGCATGCTTCGTTTCTAATGTTATAATGCATGCTTGGTTTCTTATGTTATAAGGCATGCTTGATTTCTAAATTTATAATGCATGCTTGGTTTCTAATGTTATTATTAGTATTTTCACAGGTACCCAAAATATCCGGGTGCCCGACTGATTGTGTTGTTACCCGGTTCCGAAAATACAACCCGGGTATAGATTTTCATAATATTACCAATTGCAGACTGTTTCTGTTTCAGAATTGTATGTAAAAAGAATCAATCTTAACTTACAAGAATTATAAAGTGTATTAGTGTTTCCTTTTTATTCCAACGCGATACAATAAAACGATCACAAAATATTGTCACAGATCGCAGAAAAGATGTTGAACAAGCAATGTGGCTACATGTAGTAACGTATGTACGCTAGTAGTACTACATGTACTAGTAGCGCAAAACTTAACTCTAAACTTTGCTGTAAAAAAAGAAAAAAATCCAAACCAGTGCGCAACAAGCAGTGTGTGTAGTATGCTGTAGAAAAAATATATTGTAGTTGTATTACCAAACTATTTTAAAAGCATGTCTGCTATTTGCTGAAAAAATTGTACCACCTATTATGAACCAATCACAAGTTGTGTTGCTTCCTTTTCATTCTTTTTCAAAGATGTCTCTTTTGTAATAAATAACAAAAAGAAAATCTGTCCCTCAACCGAATTATGAATACTTTAAAGTATCATTACATTACCTCTGGACTTCATTCCGATGTACCGGTTTTCTACAATATCAATTCTACCAACTCCATGGCGACCTCTATTGCAAAGAAAAACATTTGACTCAATCTTACAATCTTACAAACAAAATATATTTCATTGAAGGAGAACTAGGCCCCAATGAAGGCTTTTTGCTGAATTTTGCAAATAATCTTTGACATTTTTCACATCCTTAAAGGACTAGTTCAGTTGTCAAGCATGTTAATCTTATATCAAAAGACACAATATTGTGAAGAAAGCGTTGTCTTGAGATATTCAAGTTTAAACCTCCGTCTTATCAGTGTAGAAATGACTGGTGTCTACTATGTGTCTTTACCCTCACATTCTTAACAATTATTAATGTATTTTAAGGAAAGTTTTTTCTTCTTTTTTTTTCCACTATTTACATAATTTTTCCTTGCATTTTCCTCAGGTGATATATTATAAATACCTTTCCTAAATTCGGTTTGACTACTCTCCTGACATATCTTATTGTTTTTAGGCCACAAAATCGCAGGACAAAATTATATTTTGAGGAACCTGAGGTTACGACATAACAACTAGTCTAATTTCAGTCGTTGCTATACAAATAATACCAAAATTTAAACCTGGATATCTCCTTAACGGAATAAGATTTTTGAGAGCTTTCTTCACTATTTTGTTTCTTTTTAAGTCCTCTTTCATATAAGGTGAACTTGCTTGACCCCTGAACAAATCTTTGCGTGATACAATCTTACTTTGTATCAATATGGGTGTTAGGGAAGTTTTGCAGCTCTCCACATGGGCCAAATGGCTTTGCTCAATATTTTAGAGTCTCTAGAAAAATAGACCCTCACTTTTCTGTCTTGTGCCCTTCAAATGTTAATATCTTACAATCTTCAACAAAATACAACTCCTCCACTATTTACCTTCCCTCTTTCTCACACGCTTCTCTTTATGTATTTCATTGTATTTTTTCCAAGATTTTGTGGCTTAAAAACATTGAAAAGTCAGCACAGTAGTAACACAATACCAAGTTAAGCTAAAATATAACTCCATTGAGCCATTAGGCTCATAGAGTGGGTGCTTATCCCCGATTTCTGTAACGCAAGCGGATGAGAGTACACAAGTCCCCCTGGGCCAGTCGATCACAGATTATCTCCCCATCAGTGTTGGAACTCATTTTACACAGCTGAGTGGACTGAAGCAAGTTGAGTAAAGTGTCTTGCTCAAAGACACAATGCAGCGCAATATTAAGTTAAGTAATAAAGTATTAAATAAAAAATAAAAAACAAAACAATTTTCTTTAAAACAGTGGTGATTCTTAATAGGCGGCCTGCAGGCCAAATCTGGCCCGCCAGACAATCTAATCTGGCCCGCGAATAGTAGTCGTTTTGGAAAACAAATATCATACCGATCAATCTGAAAAAAATCGGTAATCATCGCAAAATACTTGTTTACTTTGGGTTTTTCCTAGGCAGATCAGCGCACTAAAACATTGCAGCTTATCAAATAAAATGTTATCTTCAGTGCTGATATAAATTTAGCAGACTCGCAGCTTGTCCAGTGGCGTCACTATGGAAGCATGAAATTTTCTTCCTGTCTTCAACTTAATTTTGGAATTTCTGTGTTTGATTTTAAGCTATTTTGGGGCATCAAAAACAAGAAATCTGCATAGCTTCCAGGGCGTAACCCCTACCAGGGCTTTGCCCGTGGACAACACCAAGGGTCCTTAAGCTTTGCCCCTGGACCCCATGCCGGTACACGCACGCGAAGGCGCCACTTTTATAGTGCCTCCCCCCCCATTTCTCTCCTTTGAACTGCTGTGCCCCTCAAATTAATATCTTTGGCAACACCACTGGACTTGTCAAAGAAAGGCGGATAAGAGAACTGCCGACATCTGGCGTACATCCTTCTTATCCAATCGCTCTCAGCTTGTTTGTATTCAGGGATTGTTTTGAGGGGTTTTGTTTGTCATGTGATGCTGGTTTTGCCATACAATTGGCCCGCAGCCTGAGGCTGTTGTGAAATGATGGCCCTTGGAAAAAATCAATTCAGAACCTGTGTTCTACAGTATACTTCTACGTTAAGACATTTCTACACAAATGAGATAGAGCTCTAAATTTTAACATCTCCTAAATAGAATATCATCTTAAAGCAGTTTCCTCATCATTGTTTTCTTTGAAGTCCTCTTTCATATAAGATGAAGTTGCTAAACCTAAAAGATAATGGCACTGTCAGCTTAGCAGTCGTAATCAAGAAGAGATTGTTGCCAAGTTACCACTCACAGATGGATCATTGCAAAACAAAAACCACACCATGTATCTAATATAACAAAGTCCACAATTTCCTCTCCCAAATTTTCATTATTACTAAAAATGCCATAATTCACTGTTTTGCTCTCTACATAAAATACATGCACACATCCCTCATTACAAACAGCAAGAGTTTGATACGGTTAGCTATGATTACTGACAGTCACTTACCCAACTTCATTGAGGTACAAATAAAGCTCCAATGCATCTGTCTTCTCTGTGTTGTCATTCAAATTCTTGACTCTGATGGGAATTCCTGTGAAAAAAAATCAAACGGCATTAAAGCATTGATGAATTTTTTTTTGCCATGATTTCATGTTGTGGGCCACCTTTTGGGAAAATTGCAAACCTGTTTATGGCGCCTTTTCTTGTTCATGTACCCCTCACGTACACACCTTGTACCCCTACGTACACACCTTGTACCCCTACATACACGCCTTGTAGCCCCTACGTACATCTTGTACCCCTAAGTACACGCCTTGTACCCCTACGTACACACCTTGTACCCCTAAGTACACGCCTTGCACCCTTACGTACACGCCTTGTACCCCTTACGTACACGCCTTGTACCCCTACGTACACACCTGGTACCCCTACATGTACCTACACACCTTGTACCCCTACGTACACACATTGCACCTCTATGTACACACATTGTACCCCTATGTACACACCTTGTACCTCTACGTACACACTTTGTACCTTTATGTACACCCCTTGTACCCCTACGTACACACCTTGTACCCCTATGTACACCCCTTGTACCCCTAAGTAAACACCTTGTACCCTTACGTACACGCCTTCTACCCCTATGTACACACCTTGTACCCCTAAGTATACACCTTGTACCCCTAAGTACACACCTTCTACCCCTACTTACACGCCTTGTACCCCTACATACACACCTTGTACCCTTAAGCACACACCTTGTACCCCTACGTACACACTTTGTACCCCTACGTACACGCCTTGTACCCCTACGTACACACCTTGTACCACTATGTACACACCTTGTACTCCTAAATACACACCTTGTACCCTAAAGTACACACCTTGTACCCCTACGTACACACGTTGTACCCCTACGTACAAACGTTGTACCCCTACCCACCTTGTACCCCAGTGCCCCTACGTACACACGTTGTACCCCTAAGTACACACCTTGTACCCCTACATGTACGTACACACCTTGACTTCAAAACCAGCATCCTCTCATACTAAAACGACTGAAATTACATTCCATGGCGATACTCTTCTCTTCAAGCAAAAGTACACACCTTATTTAAGATCTTGAAGCCAATGAATATAATGAGGCCACTGCCTCTCAAATTTTCTACTTGGTGCTTAGAGGTTTAGGTGTTATAAATCTAATTTCAAAACCCTGAAGACATTGAAAATAGTAATAACCAGTCTTCCAAAGTTTGATTTGGTACTTATGTTTAGGTGTTGCACACTCGTAGTCCACCAAAATTAGTACCACTTTAATGAACAAAATGAGTGGCAATGATCTCACATTTAAGCTATAAGTACACACCCTTACTCCAAAATGTTAAAGCTATTAAACAGAACAATAACTACTACTTCTCTAAATCTATATTTAGTGGTTAGGTACAGGTTTCAACCTGAAAATCAAACGTTTTGAGGTTCCGGCGCAAAATGGTTTTAAGTTTAAACAATTGTATTGCACAATGGCTCATAATAACAATGACAACCAATTATTCATATTTCTCACAAGAATGGAATTTCACAATGAACTAAATTCAACAATTTGTATCCATTAACATATTACGCCCTGCCCACTATGCATATTAATGAAATTCAACATGTTTGTACCAAGAACATGTAGACACTAGCTAAAAACACAATTACACCAAATATGAAACAAATTAAATTTGATTGCTAAAATATGAGCTTTTTAAGATTTTAGCATTAAACCCCGCCAACTCATTAATATGCATAACATCACCACCAAAAACAATTGGACACATCTACTGACCATGGGCTATATGTGTACCACAGATGACATGAATCCAGTGTATCGATTTTAAGATATCGTGTTCACACACGCTTCACACTAAAAAGCCTTTAAATATAGTTAATTTGGGAATATTAAAGAGTGCAGTATGTTTGATAAGAAATAATCAAAGGAAGTATTAAATCTATTAATATTTTGGGTGTAAATATTTGTTTTAGTATCATTTTACACCTTAGAGCTGAGGACGTTAAATTTGTGGCTTCCAACCATGGACATTGGAATCTAATTGACAAACTGTGGATGTAAGCCTGCAGGAAGTGTGTCGCAATCTAATCAATTAACCATGGATGTATTATTTTGTGTATGAGGGAGCCAGTTATACACAAAACCACAATGTGACAACACTTATACTTAGTGAATACACATGTTACAACCAGAGATCTAGACTAACCGATCGTGGACTAACTTCAGAAAGTCAAAATAATTTGATAGCACCATCAAAATTATTAGTTTGACAATTTCAGGTACTTGCCACAAACGACGAGTCTGTGTAGGTGTGTCCTCAGTTGACTGGTATGTATTCATAGCAAAGTCCACAGTTGGGGCCACCAATCAATGCACACATACACACACATGCCATCATAAACGCATAGGTTCCCAATGCTATCGCATCAGAACCATAAATTAGCAGTCCACAAATATTGGCATAATTTGTATAAGAGAAATGGGATTGACAGGCAATATTTTATTTTGATGCAAAAGTACACACCTTGATGATATCAACATAATGGTAAAACTTGGTAGTTATATTTTGGTGTCACAAACTGGGAGCCCTCCAAAATTGGTTGCACTTGAATGATATGAGATTGCCAGGCAATTTGTTATTTTTGAGGCAAAACTAAATACCTTGACTTTAAGATGTAAAAGACATTAAACATAGTGATAACCACTTACTACAGTATGTGGTTTTTATGTTTATTTGTCACACAGTCAAAGTCTACCAAATCTGTTACCACCTCAATGACCAAAATGAGTTTGAATGACAAAATATGTTATCTTTAAGCAACTGGATACATAATAAGAGATGATGAAACTACAGCAACGTAGAAGCTGTAAAATTCTTACCACGCTTGAATTCAATTTCAAGTTTTTCAGGTGTCTCTGGGGCCTTCAGAGGGTCTGTTGTCATCGTGTACATTTCTTGCCTTGCCTCACACTATTAAAAACAAAGAGAAACACAAAATGTATTTCTGCAGAAAATTTATCCTAAAAAGACAAAATATAACTAAAATATTGCTCACAATATATGGTACAGTATTTGCAAAACATGAATGAGAATATGTAAATATTACCAAATGAGTGATTATTGTATTTTGGAAAAGTTGAACTCGGGTTTCTTTCCCAGTTTTTTTATCGTAGAACCATGCCACATAGAAAATATATCAAAAAATAAGATAAAATGATTCAATATAAGAAGGGTAAGATGGACAATTTTCTATTTACATTAAAATTGACTCATATCTTAATGATTCGGCCCCAAAATTGACTCATATCTTAACAATTAGGTCTAAAATTTTTATGAAGCCAAAATGCTCCACTTGTACAGATTGATGCTTTGATTATTTATTCAAATTACATAATTTACCCGTATAAAACAATTTCCAAACTCATTAAATCTATAAGAAATATTTAAAATGGTCAAAAAATTCTGATCATTAATTTGCACACTCAATACACACCTGCAATAATTAGCCCTGAAAACTTCAAACTTAAGGCGAAAAAACCCAAACTAATTAGTTGATCTTAACACAATGAAGATAATAGCTAATATTGCTTAGGTGTCATTACTTGGCAAGAATTTACAGTGCTACAGCATTGCTTCCTTGCCCTAAAAACAGCAAAGTCATACACCACTATGTGTGTCGGACAAACAGCCTGCTATAAGGAGCAGAAGAAACTTGTGAGAAAATTGATACATCAATAAACATCATGGCCACCACTTTCTATTCTCAAAACGTCAATGGCCAACACTTTCTATTCTTAAAATATTATCATGAGAGTTAGCTGTCCAACAAAACACCCAAATCATGAAGATTGCTTTGCACTGCTGTCATATGCTTGCACTTTATGCATAATATATCATGATGCAGCCTCTCATGTTAAATATCTTACACAATGCTAATTCTTGCAATTTTCATCCCAATGGGATTTACATGTACAGTACTTCAAATTTGGTAAGAAGTGATAAATCAATATCGAGTTACACTTTTAGATATACAAGTTGCAAGATAAAGAGGTGTTACATTTCTTGCTGCAGCAAAGCGGTTCATAGATACAATAAGAGTTTTTAAAGTGTCTTGTATTCTAGTAAGTGGTTTCATCACTTACACATGTAAACATAAGTGGTGGTTTCATCTAATTGTAGATTCTCTTCATTGAAGAACTATAACACTTCTTAGAATGAGATAGTGATTTAAATACTTACAAATGTAAACACAAATTTAAGTGGTATTTTGAGCTAATTGTAGATTCTCTCCATTAAAGAATTATGACCACTCTAAAACATAGGTGCAGATCACGGAGGGAGGGGTCAAGTGGGCGATCACCCCATCATATGAAATGCTAAAGGAGCTACTCACACATTAATGAAAATTTCACTTTCTTTGCCCTCCCAAAAAGTCTAGCTTCGCCACTGCTTCAGTTTTCGCCTCTAAAACTCAGACATAGATCTGCGCCCCTGCTTTAAAAGGAATGAGGTCACGAACTGTGTGGAGGTTTTAGTTTGATTGCAGCAGTGGTGGATACCATGTGCACATGTTACACAACTTACTGCATGTTATGTGATACACTACAGAATACTTGTCAGATTTTTCACCAACTTTAAACTATAATCATATGAGCACTTGTTGTTTCTGAGCAGAAAATATACAGACTTGTTATAAAACATTTGAAAATGATTTATTTAGATTTCAAATTATAACAAAATGGCTTCAGGATTTTTCAGTATACACTATGCATATAGCAATGGGAGTCCAAGTCAAAATCTTATTCAATTCTCCTTGAATTTCAGTCATTCCAAACGACAAAAAATATAATTTAAAAGCAGTAAAAGTAGAGAGGTATGTATTTATACATGTATGTGAGGGATGCCATTACTTCTTCACTAAATTGTATAGAAATTTGCATATTACCACTTTCAAACTTAAAAGGCTATGTAATACTAAATTTTACATCAATCTTATGGGAAAGTTTTGCTGCTATTTGGTTTTGAATATATCTGAAAATAAATTGGGCTAGAACTACCTCTACCGCTGCATAAGGATTAAGGTAGGGCTAGAACTACCTCTACCGCTGCATAAGGATTTAAAGGAGGGCTTGAACTACCTTTACTGCTGCATGAGGATTTAAAGGAATATTCATATATATGATAGAGGACTATTGAAGAAAGAAATTGGGTGTAAAAATTGTGTTGATATCTTATTCTGTTTAGGAGTTATTGCATTTCAGATTTCATTAGTTTGATGAAAAGTTACCCGCAGTATATGTGTACATACAGGCAAATCCCATTTATTGTGTATGTATTTCTATGGCAATAATCTGTCTTTTTCTGAATCAATGGAAGTAATTTTGGTTCAATTATTGAGATACGACTTACTTTGCCATCTGCTCATGAACCTTACACTCTGAATATAAGAAAACCTTTTCTTTTGTTTTATAGAAATACAAAAACAATGTCTTGGATCTGCATTTCTTCATGACATATCACAGTGTGAAAGTGAAAATTCACAGAAATATTCCTTTAGAGCATGTATCGGCATATTATGACATCACATTCCTCTACACTATACCTTAGGATTCTCTAATATTCCTGCCTCATAGCTGATGTGCATGAGGTTGCCGTCCATACTCCATGGCGAATCCGTTGTGACTGGAAGGGGGATGTTGTTGACCTTGGCGTATTTAAAGAGATCAGTCCTTCCCTTGAATCTGTTGTAGAATTCTGGCATCTTCCATGGGGCAATGACCTGCCAAAACAAAGACTGATTTGTTATAATGTACTTTTTAAAGAAAATAGAGTATCCCAAAATGCTACAGAGCAATTCCACGGTAACTCATGCTACACTTTTAGGCATCCTTTTACATACTTCATCCTCCAGCTTTCAAACTGGCTTGATTTGAATCTTCACTTATTTGGATTGTAATACCTAACATTCAAGGTTACTACTCATAGTATTGCTAAATGAAGATATCAACTTTTGTACATATAGGACAGCTTTGAAAAGCGCCAATTCGTGCTATGTGCAGAGGACGTGCTAAAAAATCACTCATGTTTATTTTGATGGTGTCCTAAAACTAAAAGTTTTCAAGTCTAATTAATCATATAGTAAGTAACTACTATGCTAAAGTTTACCTTGGTATACTGTAAAAATACTTGTCCCTCATAGTTGTATTTTGACTTTGAAAAAAATGGTAACTCGTGCCACAGTGACTCGTGCCACAGTGACTCGTGCCACAGTGACTCGTGCCACAGTGACTCGTGCGCCAGTGACTCGTGCCACAGTGACTCGTGCCACAGTGACTCGTGCCACAGTGACTCGTGCCACAGTGACTCGTGCCACAGTGACTCGTGCCACAGTGACTCGTGCCACAGTGACTCGTGCCACAGTGACTCGTGCCACAGTGACTCGTGCCACAGTGACTCGTGCCACAGTGACTCGTGCCACAGTGTCTCGTGCCACAGTGTCTCGTGCCAGTAACTCCTGCCACAGTAACTCCTGCCACAGTAACTCCTGCCACAGTAACTCGTGCCACAGTAACTCGTGCTACAGTTTGTTCTGCCATATACAGAATGGCAGGGTTCTACCACAAAGTTTTTTGATATTTATTCCCAAACGACTGGTAAAATGATAAAATAACCCAATTAGACCAAAATAGTGCATGAAACAGCATACAATGAAGGCCCTAGGTGCATACCATGTACACAATGCCATGTTACCATCCTGTTCAGCTATTTGAAAATGGTATTGTTTTACTACTATACATATCAAAGTTTCCAGATAAGAATTCCCAATTATCTGGTAAATTGATGAAATAACCCAATCTTAAACAAATAAGATCAAAATAGTGCATGAAACAACATACAATGAAGGCCCTACTGTACATGCATACCATGTACACAATGCCATGTTACTATCCTGTTCAGCTGTTTCAAAATGGTATTGTTCTACTATTATACATATCAGTTTCTGATAATAATTCTTAAACATCTGGTTAATTGCCATAACCCAATCTTAAACAAATAACACCAAAATAGCGCATGAAACAGCATACGATGTAGGCCCTATATGCCTAACATGTACGCAATGTCTTGTTACTCCATCCTGTTTGAACAGCTTTTTCGAAATTGTAATGTTTATCAAGTCAAAAGTATTTTTGGTAACAAATTCCAAATAAGTGGTAATAAATGATGAAATAACCCAATCTTCAACATATAACACCAAAATAGTCCATGTATTAGCATACAATGTATAGGCTCAACAGTATATGCATAAAATATGTACACAATGCCTTGTTACCATCCTGTCCAACTATCATTTATGAGATAGTATTGTTCACTACACGTCAAAGTTTCTTGATAACAATTCCCAAACATCTGGTAAAATGGTTATATATGTACAAATAACATAAGGCTTCATTTCAACAGGTAAATTGAACATTCAACAGTTGATAGGGTACATGTGCTTGTTTTACCCTACATTTGTTCATGAAACTTATGTTTGTGGTTATTTGGAATGATCGGCTGTGCTAGTTTCCTTATCATTTGCTTTCTGAGGTAGAATGTTTTGTCATCTCTTGAATGAGGCTATTTCCAGTGATTTCCTGCTCAGTGCATTACTGAAACACGGAAGTCATTTGGCTCAATTTCCTTAACTCCGCCTGGAAAATAAGCCCCATCATATCTAACAACAAACCAATTTCCGACACAAGTCACAGTATTAATAATGTCACTATTTTTTCATAAATATCATCGGGCTGTAATATAATTTCAACCTCTGTTGTTGCCTCATCTTGTCCATCTCGTATCTGTCGACCTTGTTTATCATCTGTCACCATAATCAGGCTGTGCATTTCGCCATCATGTGTATCTTCTGAGAGGATGAACACTGCAATTTGTTTCTCCGTCATCTCTATGCAATGGATGCAAGCAATGCCTTGAAGAGGCTCGGCATTCTTAAAGATACTATCCAGGTTGAGGCTCTTGTTCCTTTCACTTATAGCAGAAGTTGGCATATCTTCAACTTGTACTTTGGTCATCCCTAATGCAGCAGCGACAAAGCTCTCTGCATTCTTTACCATATATTTCCTGCAACGTACCATGTCCCATACATATTGCAATAGTAGCGCCACCTATGCCATCAATGAGACCTTTCCCGTGGAATTTCCTGCAACGTACCATGGCCCATACATATCGCATTAGTAGCACCACCTGCCATCGACGAGACTTTTCCCAAGGGACGTGGCAAGGTAGTTCAATGTCAGCTTAAAGAGGTCATGAGAAGGGCATATTTCACTTATTGAAACAAAATATTTGGACAATTTGATAGACAAATGTATAACTTTGTTATAAAACCGTTAGTTTCGTGTAGGTAATATCAAATGAAATAATGAACTATGCCTTAATCTGAACCCAGAATTAACGACAAATTTGAACAGCTCTGTTTAACTCGGCTTTTATATTACTAGTGCTGTCAAGATATGGTTTGTTTGTTTGATGAGGTCTTAACGGCACCACGACATTGATATGGCTTTACTACATATCGATTATCGTGCCAAAACATATCGCAATATATCAGCATATTGCGATATTTTTCACGAAAAGTGACTCATGACACAAATTGTTAATATCACTACTTCTTTTATGTACAGTATACATTAATGATAAGCGCAAGAAAAAATGATTTCCAGATCTAGCAGACAACATGTGACTATTACGTTCATCACGCATCACACCTGTTTGGTAGTTCAGTCAACGTGGCCATGAATCATCAAAGTGAGAGGCATGTTCTAGGCCAATATTTCGTTCTTTTTTCCAACTTACATGTACATCGGAGCGTGGTGGTGTGGGGTGAAGGAGCACGATTTCTAATTAGTTTTTTTGTTTGTTTTATGATATGTTTGCATGAAAGTTGATTCAGAAAAGATCATGGCCTAAACTTGATTTCCGACTAAAAGTAGCCTAGTTGTGCAAACATTTTTTAGTTCTGTATTAGTTTTTAGTATAGTAATAAGAGGCATATTTCATGTCATGGGAAAAGGGATATCGCGATAATTGACATATCATGACAGCACTACATAGTACCACACAGACATATTCCGTACGTGCATGTAACTAATCTACACAATGTAGGCATACGCTCTCTGAACGCTTGTAATACGCTGATGATGTATACATGTCATGTAGTCATTGCAATTTGTTTTGATACGATGGTGCTTCTTTAAGCTTCCAAATCCCACAATAAGTTGATAAAAATGCATATATTTCAATATATTGTACAGGGAATGGCTTTATTTCAATTACCCAATGAATAGAAAAAGAATACAACATGGCATTTGTTTTTAAAGAACTCATTTTTATTCTTATTTAAAAGGTACCACTGGTCTATGGACAAGATCTACTGTACATGTAAAGGCTCCTAAATGTATTTTGCAGAATTAGTTTTGAGTTCTGGGTAGAACAGGTTTAATATAATTAAAATGCAGGTTTCGATTAACAGGTTATGACTGATCCAATGTTAAGATTTTTCAATTGATGTGTGAGGGGACACATGCAAAACTCCTGAACTGATAGTCCTGTTGCTTCATTCAAAATTGGGGTTATATCGTGACATGCTGGATCAAAGCACCTTCATCACATGGAATTAAACTAGAAGGGATGCCCTAGAAGGAATACACACTGAATAACTAAATGACAAGTATACAAGTATAAAAAGTGGTACAGAAAAACTTCCCTTTTAAAACGTTTTATATTTTATTTCAATTTGCTGCTTTTCAAGTACAACATGCTATACAGTACATGCATGTCTGCGAAAAATGTCATGACTTCTATCACGAAACAGAGAAGATGATGAAGATAAGAGAGCACTTAGTGAATAAAACTTCATCATACAAAAATACTTAATGGAAAAAAAACATCAAAAAAGTTTCCATACAAATTGTTTACATACATACATGTATTTTTTACACAGTAGTAATTTAAAGACAAAAATATTTAAATTTCGCCTAAGAATGGTTCACTCAGTGGAAACTGAAGTGTTCACATTATTTGTTTGTTTTAATTACAAGAAAGGAATCTGTGAAAATTAAGACTCGATGAAGTACCTTAAAATGTTCTTATGACATCTACATACAGTATGTTCACCACACTATTTGTAAAATACAAGGAAAATCAGGGCAATATTAGGTTGGTTTTTTTTGGCCCAAAACAGTCATTTGAAACTTGGCAGATGCTTGTAAATGTATTTTTCATCCTTTATATTTAAGATTCAGATTTGAACTTGGAGTAAAAGTACACATATTGCAAACATTTAACAAAATGACTACATAACATCTCTAACCATGGGCGTAACCAAGTGTCGATAGGTTCATATGAGCTTCCACCCCCACCTCCAAAGCAACAAATGTGTTAAAAGGTCCAGATTTTGAGGTGACAACCCTTTTTGTTGATTAAGTAGAATTTAAACTTTAAATATTGAAATCGTTACTTTGAACAAAATTAGGACATCAACAATTTCTCTGTGACTGCCTCAATCTGAAACTTTCCCCTAACCTGGGTACACTCCTAGTAGTCTTAAATATCATTACGACTCCCCCCCCATCTCCCCTCCCCAGTTTGGTTATGGCATGACCATGTGCTCCTAATATGTCTAGATGCTCTATACCGGTATCGTAGGTCATCATGATACCCTTCAATCCTTAATGCCATTTATGGATTACCATTCAACTCCTGTAAGCATGTACCATCACAGCTACACTGTAATTCCTAGATGTGCATCATGGATGTAATAGTCAAGACTGGTAAAAAGGCTGATATCGATAAGAATCCCATAGAGATTATCAGAGAGTAGGGGGTGCTGTAGGCATGCATGAATGCATATATTTCAATATAGAGAAGATGTAACAAGAACCTAATTTTATTATATGGAGATATCATAGGACTCGGTAATCAGGTACTGTATATAACATGACACCTTACGGTAGAATATGTCATCTAGAAAATAATTTAGTTTAGTTTGTTGATGTTTACGGCACCGCGACAGTCATAGTCAAATGTGCCAAGAGGGTGTTAAAAAATTATGGTGTAAGAGTTGGTGAAAGGTGAGAGAGAGAGGAATAGCAGAGGGAAAGGGGAAAGGAAGGAAAGACAAAATAAAGAAAACAAATAAAGGAGCAAATAAAGGCAATAAAAGGAAGATGGTGTGATGTATGACTTCAGAAATGGCAGATAGAGAATGGGATGACATTGATGACCAGAAAATGGCATTTGGTACTATATATGGAAGCCATGGGAATTTATGTATGCAAATGTGACTCAACGAAATGAAGAAATTATTATTTATTCAATTAGGGGGCGATGTCCAAAATATCATTAAATGCGTTGAAATATGTTCACATGTGTTTTAAAGATATACAGAAAGTTATTGCCATTTAAACGCATCTAAACGCTTGTAGCGTTCTGCAGAGTTCAATAGCATTCCAGTGCACACTCAATATCTTTTTTCTTGCATGAATAATCTGCTTATGCAAAGAAGGTTCGAATATAACGGTAATTTACATAATAAAATAGTGTTCATGCTTTCGTGGAACTTTTTTTTTGCTACAATCTGCAATGGGGACAAAGCTACGTATAATGTTTGTACAAACTATAAAATAACAGTTTTAATGAGTGTTTTGATCTTTTGTGTCTTCTTTTGTTGCTAGAATATTCAAATGAAATTCAAATGTGATCGCAATTGTATTTTTTTCCGATGTCACATCATATTTTCCAAAGCATGTCAGTCCTACAAAAATCTGCGTTGAACTTATGTAATTCGTCTGTAATTGGTGGGTTATTAGAAAAGGCACATGTTCCTCTCAAACACCATGATGTTGTCACACAATTGAATGAAACTGCAGGACAATGAAAGAGACAAGAACAGCCAGCATTAACCCTTACTCTACCATGCAGCGATAATATCGCCGTTTTGAAACTACCTTTTTCCAATATAAAATCAGGACCTTACCATCATTCTGTAGGGGTGCAAATATGATTCCTTGGAAACAGTTGAAATTGTACTTCTCTGAAGGATTTTCCTGTATTTGGACAAATTTATTGACATTTCATATGTGGTACCAACTCACTGAAGGATTCCAAGTTTCGCAACGTCAACATGATTACTGATGCTTTGAACTATTTTTGAGTACCTTTTCACCAAAAATTCCTACATGAATCAACAAAAGTAAGTTTTTACAAGACTTTCAGTATATCCTGAATAAATATAAGTATTTTCAAAGCTTTCAATGGCTAAAATTTGTTTATAAACTGAAAATTTAAAGCCTGCGCATAATAAATGAGGTAAATTAGCTAATTTGTATATCATTTGCATAACATTTTTATTGAAATTTGGGTGTAAACATTTCCTTTTTATATTATATTAGTTTCGTGCATCATAGAAAGAAACAATGCATGTTTATAGGAAAGTATAGTGCCAAATCCTATCAGATCGACCATTGGCAAAATCAGAGGTCAATTTTTAGGCCAAAAAAATTAAAATTGACGTATGAATTTTTTTCTTGCTTCAAAAAAATCAAGAGTACTATCAAATGAAAGGTATTTCTTTCAACAATTCATAAATTATATCAATAATTTGTTTTCAATTAGCCACAAGAAAGCAGAATATCACAAAGATGGCAGTTTCAGGACATCTAATAATCTCAATTAATAACCTCATTTGCATAAATTTGCATAATTCACCAGATAATTATGCAAACCAACGTAAAGTTCAAAGTCTTAGCTTTCATACAACATAACCTTATTAGTAGAAAATCAAGATATATTTGTGAAAAAGCGCCCTTTCCAAAAAGTTCCCTAAAATAACGTTTGTAATCTCAATTGTTTGTTTGATGAGGTCTTAACGGCACCACGACAACGAAGGTCAAATTGTGCCTGAGAGGTCAGATCATTTTAGAGGTAGTAAGGAAAGAGACCAGGGGAAGAATGAGAGAAATTCAAGAACAAAAGCCAGAAAGCTGTGATCGAGAGAGGAGGTGCATGGGTAAAACTAAAAACAGAGTAGAGAGGTGGAAGAGGAGGATTAAATATGATTGTAGAGGGATGCATGCTGGAGGAAGGAGACTATTTTATCTGGAGGATTTTTTTGGAAGAACTCAGCAATTGAGTTGTGGGGAGCGAGAGAAGCTCTGGGAAGGTTGTACAGGGGGCAAGCAAGGAGAACGTGATGGATTGTAAGGATGCAGTGGCAATTGTTACAGAGGGTTGGGGGAACCAATAAGGAGGTGGGAGTGAGTGAGGTGGGTGTGACCAATTCTAAGGCGGGTAATATGAACATTGTCGATACGAGAAAGGTTGTTAATGGTGGATTTGATCGGGATTGTGGGCTGGATAACATGGAGTTTGTTATCAATTTGGAAGTTCCATAAGGTTTGCCAGCGGTCACGAACAAGAGAAGCGATAAGCGGTTTGATGTCAGAGAGGGTTTTGGGAAAAGGGGAAGGGAGGAGGTTAAGGGCAAGCTTAGCGGCTGTATCAGCCCTGTCATTGCCAGGGATGCCAACATGGCTGGGTATCCAGAAGAAAAGAACACTTTTCCTGCAGAGGGTGGGAGAAAAGAGTTTCGGAGGAGGAGGTGGCAGGTGAGGTTATCCCATTTAAGATTGAGTAATGAAGTAAGAACAGCCTTTGAGTCAGAGAAAATGGCAAAGTGACTAAGAGGAGAGTACTCAATAAAGTTGAGGGCGAGGAGAATGGCCTTAGCCTCGGCTGAAAAGATGGATGAGTGGTCAGGAAGTCTGCTACTGAGGGTGATGTCTTGGATGATGGCAGCAGCAGCTGTCTTGTTGCCTTCCTTGGAGCCATCAGTATAGATGGAGGTGTAATTTGAGAGTTGGTCTTTGATTTGGTTGTGGAGATTGATGAAGAGATTAGGGTGAGTTTGAGATTTGTTATAAGTGGAGAGGTCTAGGTGGACAGAAGGAAGAGGGGTGGCCCAAAGGCGGAAAAGTGGGCCAGGAATAGGTGCCGAGTGGCGGGGTTGATGCCAAGTTGAAAGAGGTCTGATTTAATGCGTAAGCTGAAGGGGGCGATAGGGTTTTAGTCCTATCAAAGAGGGAGGAGAAATTGGGGTACCTAATGAGGTTGTAAACAGGGTTCTGGGTGTTGGTGAGGACTCTAAAAGCATAGGAGAGGCTAAGCTTTTTACATCTAAGTAGAAAGGGGGTTCGTTGGCTTCAACATGAAGGCTAGTGATTGGGGAGGTCCTGTAGGCTCCTAGACAAAGCCTGAGGGCTTCATTTTGGATGGTGTTAATGTGGTTGAGGTCACGAGTTGTGAGCGACACAGTAAACAATATTGCCATAGTCAAGCTTGCACGAATGGTGAGCCTGAAAATTTTGAGGAGAGCATAGCGGTTCGCTCCCAAGTAGTGTTGGAGAGCAGACGGAGGAGGTTGAGGAGCTATTGCATTTTAGTTTCAGGTTGGTGATGTGTGGCTTGTAGGTGAGCTTGGGGTCTAGAGTTAGACCAAGGAACTTTGTGTTTTCAACTTTAGGGATGCGATTCCCATTGAGCACAAAGTTCGGGTTGGGGTGGAGGTTGTTGAAATGACAAAAGTGCATGCAGACTGTCTTGTCTTTGGAGAATCTAAAACCGTTATTGTTGCTCCAGACTTGCAGCCGATTGAGGCTGGTTTGAAGCCTATTTTCAACAATAGGAAAGCTAGGGGAGGAGTAGAAGATGGTGAAGTCATCCACGTAGAGGGTACGTTTGATGCTGGGGCCAAGGTCATTCCCGATGTCATTAATGCTCAGGTTGAAGAGAGTGGGGAGAGGATGCTGCCTTGGGGACGCCCTCTTCTTGGGGTACGGCTTGGAGAGGGTGTGGCCAATACTGAACTTGGAACTGCCTGGGTGAGAGGAAGTTTTGAATAAAGATGGGGAGGTGGCCTCTGAGGCCAATGGTGTGAAGTTTCGGGTAATGCCGTATTTCCAAGTAGTGTCGAAAGCTTTCTCGAGGTCAAAAATATGGCAATGAGGTGTTCCTTTTTGCAAAGGATTCCCGGATAGCGGTGTCGAGCGTAATTAACTGGTCTAGGTATTGCAACGTTTTGAAGCCGCTTTGGTGAGGAGAGAGGATTCTGTTGGTCTCGAGGAACCAGTTTAGTCTCTGATTAATGATCTTTTCCATAATTTTACAGAGACAGCAAGTAAGGGCGATGGGTCGGTAGCTGGTGGGGACGGTGCTATCCTTCCCGGTTTAAGGACGGGGATGACAATAGCTGTCCTCCAGATAGGGGAAAGGAGTGAGGACCAAATGTGGTTGAAGATGGTGAGTAGGGTAGTGGTGGCTTTGATGGGGAGGTGTTTCAGAAACTGATAGGGGATGTTATCTGGGCCCTTGGAGGTGCAGCCAGCGTCGCTGATGGCTTGGTTTAATTCAGAAAGAGTGAGAGGGTGTTGTAGCTTTGGAGTTGTCAGAGGGAAAAGTGATTCTCCGGGCTTCATCGCAAGCTTTTTTGATTTTGAAAGCATTGGAGTAGTTGGTCGAGGCCGAGATGTTGCTGAAAGAGGCGGCGAGGTGGTCAACGATGTCTTTTTTATGGTGAGAAGGTCTCCATTCCAAGAGAGATGGGAGATGGAAGATTTGCCTACTCTGCCGTGGAAGCTGTTAACCATTCTCCAAATCTTCTTAGTGGGGGTGTTGGTGGTGAGAGAAGAGATAAAGTTGTTCCAAGTGTTGGTTTTACTGTCCTGATAGTGCGTCTGGCCTTGCACGGCTGATGCGAAAGAGGTTAAGGTTATGGGTGGTCGGGTTAGTTTTAAAGTTCCTGAGGGCTCTTTTCCTGTTCTTGATGGCGGTTTTGCAGTCATCTGAGAACCAGGGGTTGGGGGATGATTTGGGGTTTGGAGGTTTTGGGAATTGAGCAGGTGGCGATGTTGATAAGGATATTACTGAAGTTAGACATGGGATCCTCATCCTCGAGAAGATGGGGGGAGAGGTGTGAGTCACAGAGGGTTTCAAAAAGGGACCAGTCAGCCTTGTCGAGGTTCCAGTTGGGGGTGTGCTCAGTGGGGATTTGAAGATTGGAGTGTATAAGAAGAGGGTAATGATCACTACCACAGAGGTCAGCAGTGACTCTCCAACTAAAGTCAGGGAGGAGGTTAGGGGAACAGATAGACAGGTCAATACAGGTGAGAGAGCCTGTGGCAGGATGAAGGTAGGTCGGGGAGTTAGTGTTCAGTAAGGACAGGCTGTGCTGACGGAGAGCGTTTTCGATGAACTTGCCTCTAGTCGATCTTATATGAAAGAGGACTACAAAAAAACAAAATGGTGAAGAAAGCATTGCAAAATCTTATTCTCTTAAAGAGATATTCAAGTTTAAAATTTGATATCATTTCTGTAGAAACAACTGAAATCAGACTATTTGTGATGTCACAGACTCATTTTCCCTCAAACTTTCTTCAGGTGATGAATTATAAATACCATTCCTAGAATAAGTTTTACTACTTTTTTGACATGGAATAAGTTTTACTACTTTTTTGACATATCCCATGGTTTTTAAGCCACAAAATCGCAGGACAAAATATGATATAATACATAAAGACTTTGAGGAATCTGAGGCTATGACATCACAACTAGTCTGATTTTAGTCGTTCCTACACAAATGATACCAAACTTTATACTTAAATATCTCCTTAACGGAATAAGATTTTTGAATGCTTTCTTCACCATTTTGTTTCATTTGAAGTCCTCTTTCACATAAGATAAACATGCTTGACCACTAAATTAAACCTTTAATTACATAGATATTTGGGAAATTTGGAAGTCGAATCAGAGATACGAGATTTATGCTTTATATCTCAACAATTAGCTTAACCTTTTTCAATGAACACTGATTTTTACTTTATAGGTCTCGACACTACATACAAGCAAAAGCGCACTTCTGTGGATTGTTGTGATGAATGGATAAATACAGTACATGTACCTGGCAACAGACAGACAGAGTTCAGACAACTCATTTTGCAACTCCCTGCCTGCATCAATGAACAAAACAAAAGACACTATTAATTTTGTTATCACTATACAAATTTTGACGGTACGCTTTGCATGAAACAAAGCGTTATTTACATAAATTGAAAGTGGGTAATATGTTTTCAATAAGACTTAATGCAATGGACTGGTTTAAAAAAAAGTATTCGAGTATCAAAAGAAGGAACTTGTAACATGAAGTGATGTTTGTATTCTCTCATTAACTTTTTCAATCAAGAAAGGATTTTGCTGTTTTCTATAGGTGCTTGAACTCTGGTACAACTTCAAGGGCATTCCGCAACGAAGTTATAAATAAATATGGAAGTATACAACAAGGTTTATGTTAAAATGCTGGGTGTAACTATTTCATTTCTAAATCCATTTTTGAAAATACTTTGAGACCCCCCTCCCCTCCACGTACTATAAAAATAATTATTTCTAAGGGTTTACACAATCGCAGGAACATGTTTGATCGAGGCGCTGTATTACATACAGGCCGATGTAGGAGCCGAAGAAGAGCTATGGGCAAAACAATAATAATAACACATGATTCAAACTTAATTTGACCACACATCAATTTTTTGTTTTTTTGTTGATAAACTGTGAGAGGAAGTTTTGAATAAAGATGGGAAGGTGGCCTCTGAGGCCAATGGTGTGAAGCTTGGGGTAATGCCATATTTCCAAGTAGTACCAAAACACTTTCTTGAGGTGGAAAAAGATGGCAACAAGGTGTTCCTTTTTTTTGCAAAGGATTCCCAGATAGCGGTGTCAAGCGTGATTAACTGGTCCAGGGTATTGCAACGTTTCCAGAAGCCCCTTTGGTGAAGGGTGAAGATTCTGTTGGTCTCAAGGAACCAGTTTAGTCTCTGGTTAATGATCCTTTCCATAAATTTACAGAGACAGCAGGTGATGAGGCAGTAGCTGCAGGGGCCGGTGCTGTCCTTCCCCAGTTTGAGAAAGAGGGTTATGATAGCTGCCCTCCAGATAAGGGGAAAGGAGTGTGAGGTTACCTGGGCCCTTGGAGGTACAGCCAGCATCGTGGATGGCTTGCTTTAATTCAGAAAGGGTGAGAGGGATGTTCTAGCTCTCGGTGTTGTCGGAGGGAAAGGTAAGACTCTGGGTTTCGTCGCAAGCTTCTTCGGCTTTGAAAGCATTAGGGCAGTTGGCCGAGGACAAGATGTTGCTGAAAGAGGTGGCGAGATGGTTAGCGATATCCTTTTTCCAGGATTACCATTCCAGGAGAGATGGGAGACTTAGCCATCCTGCCGTGGAAGCTGCAGTTAAGCATACTCCAAATCTTCTTCGTGGGGGTGTTGGAGGTGAGAGAAGAGATAAAGTTGTTCCAAGTGTTGGTTTTGTCCATGATAGTGCGCCTGGCTTTGGCATGACTGATCGCGAAAGAGGTTGAGGTTGTGGGTGGTCGGGTTTGTTTGGAAGTTTCTGAGGGTTTTTTTCTTGTTCTTGATGGCGGTTTTGCAGTCATTACTGAACCAGGGATTGGGGAGGTGGTTAGGGGTTTTGGGAATGGAGCAGGTGGCAATGTTGATAAGGATGTTACTGAAGTTTGTCATGGGATCTTCACCATCGAGGAGATAGGGGATAGGTGAGAGTTGCAGATAGTTTCGAAACGGAGCCAGTTGGCTTTCTTAATGTTCCAGTTGGGGTGTGGTCTGTGGGGGTTGAAGGTTGGAGTGAATATAAGGGTTAATGGTCACTATCACAGAAGTCAGCAGTGACCTTCCAACTAAAATCTCGGAGGTTGAGGGAACACATAGACAGGTCAATACAGGTGGGGGAGCCTGTGGCAGGGTGAAGGTAGTTCGGAAGAGTTAGTGTTGAGCAAGGAGAGGCTAAGCTGTCGAAAGGGCTTTTAATAAGCTTGCCTCTGGGGTGGTGGTATTGGAGCCCTACAAGTGGTTGTGGGTGTTGAAGTCACTACAAAGGATGAAAGGGGAAGGAAGATGAGAGATGAGGTTGTTAAGGCTGGTTGGCTGACCATTAGCATTGGAGGGAGATAGATATTGCAAAGAGTGAAGGTTTTGTGGAGGGAGATAGAGATACAGATGGCTTGAAGGTCTGTGTTTACATGAATATGGCTGTGTGGGATATCGTGTCTAACGTGAATTGAAACACCCCAACAGGCCCTGTCGGCATCCTCTTGATGTTCATGGTAGCAAGAGAAGTTATTGAGGGAATAATGGTCAGCAGTTTTCAAGAAGGTTTCTTGTAGGCAGAAGATGACTGGATTGAAGGTGGTGGCCAGAAGGTCAATTTCTTCTGAGTTAATAATAATAATAGGAACATTTATATAGCGCTTAATCCACACTGTGGAGTATGCTCAAAGCGCTTATACAATAAAAATAATAGGGTAATGTAAATAAACGATTATATCAAATTATAATAAAAATCAATAATACTTCTTCAACAAATGTTTTGAGCTGAGATTTAAACGTACTCAAAGATTTAATGTCTTTTATGGATTTCGGCATATTCCATTTTCTGGCGGCTGCCACTGTAAAAGACCTGTAACCAAAAGATTTGTCTCCACTTTGGTATATCCAGCAATTGCTTGTCACTAGACCTGAGACACCTTTTTGGCTGATAGATGGACAGAAGCTCACAAAGGTATTCTGGTGCTGATCTGTCTATACACTGGTAAGCTAAACACAATATTTTATACTCGATTCTAGCTTCAACTGGTAGCCAGTGCAAAAGCTTCAACGCGGCTGTAATACTGTCATGTTTTGATGTTTAAGTGACAATACGTGCAACTTTCTTTTGTATCCTCAGCAACCGTTTGATGTTCTCATGTGACGCACCTACAAGCAGACTGTTGCAATAATCAAGACGTGACAGGATTAATGACCTTGCCAATGCTGAAGCCGTCTCTTGAGTCAGGTGTCTGATGCTGCCAATATTGTGCAAGTGGTAGTTGCAGATCCTGCAAAGCTGTGTGTTATGCTTCTCCTTGGTCAGTTCCAGTTGAAGAAAAAAAACACCAAGATTTTTTACTGATTTAAAGAATGGGATTAAGGTTAGACAAACCGAGATATGACTGATGTCTGTGTTGAGCAGTTTGGACTTTGGTCCAACAAGCATAGCTTCTGTCTTGCACTCGCTAAGTTTGAGCAAGTTGTTCGTCATCCCAGACTTTATGCTTGTTGTACATAGCTCAAGTTTGCTAAGTGCCACCATTCCACTTTCAGCTAAGTGAAAACTATCTATCAGCTGTGTATCATTGGCATAGAGGTGATAAAGAACGTCATGACTGTTTATAAGTCTATCAAGTGGCTTTGTATATAAGGTGAATAACAGAGGACCTAAAATAGATCCTTGTGATACACCACATGTTGGATTAGACTGTGACACATTGATGATAACAGACTGCATGGTGTGTCTGATATATACGATGAAAGCCAAGAAAGTATTTTGTTACTAAATCCGTATTCATGAGCTAGTCGTTGTTTCAGAAGTTCGTGATTGATCGTGTCGAAACCAGCAGAGAGGTCGAGGAGTACCAAGTTTCAAACTTTTCAATCATCTACCGCCATTTGCAAGTTGGCCTTAAAGGCTCCTGATGTTCAATTTTATGTTGTGAGTGTTATTGTAATTGTTTCTGTTGTATGCCATAAGGAGGCAAGGGGCTATCTGGAGAAAGATCTGTTGTGTCTGGGTTGGCTTGTTTTTTCTTTGGATCCGTCCCTGTTTCTTTGGGAGCGGTTGTTTTTGAAAATTGGACGAGAAGTATGTTCGGTAATCGAACTATCCATGTTCTCTTCAGTGTCATAAGTGTGGGTTTGGATGGTGGGCTGTTTGTTGATTTTAGTTTGAGGTGTTGGGGCAGGGGATGGGAGGGGGTCACAGAAAAGAAAGGAAGGTTGGGAAGAGAGGTAATGGTGGAGGTGGTTTGTGTAATGGGTGTGGTTGGGTTGTTGGCAAAGGTGATGGGCTTAGGACTTGGTAAGAAGAGCCAGGTGAGGTCAGTTTGGACATGTGAGTCAGTTTTAGTTGTGTTAGGAGGGGTGGTATTGGTGTTTGAGGAGTCTTTTTAGAATTAGGGATGGTTGGCTGGGTGAGTACCATCGCAAATGGTGCAGTGTGGGGTTTGGTGCAAGAGGCACTGTCATGGTCCGAGGCTCCACAGTTGCCACAGCACCATTGGCTGCGACAGGAGTTTTTTTCTATGGCCATACCTCTGGCACTTATGACAACGGAGAGGGCTGGGAATGTAGGGGGCAACTGGGATTCTCAGATAGCCGTCAGTGATGTGGGAGGGGAGAGTTGGTGTGGTAAATGTCAGGAAGATGGTATTGGTGGGTATTTCGGCAACGTCTCTCTTGAGGAGACGACAGGCCTCAGTGATGTGTTGGCTAACAAGTTCGTTAAAGAGATCTTCATTGGTCAAGTAGGCAATGTCTCTGGTTCTGAAGACGCCTTTGCTGGAGTTCAGGGAATGGTGGGGAGTGACTGTTATGTCGATACCAGTAATAGCTAGGGTTTTGGTGGTGAGGAGGGTGGTGGCTTAAGTGTGCCTGGTGCAGTGCAGTAGGAGATCGCAAGGATCCGAGGGTAGAAACCCTGAGGAGGGTACCGACAAGGCCGTGGAGCACCTTGTGGATGAGAAAGGGGGAAACTCTTTTAAAACTGTCTGGTTTGTTGGTGGCCTGAATTATTACAATTTTGGGAACTGGGGCTGAGGAATGGTCAATGGAGATAGCAGGTAGGTCACGTGGAGGAGAGAGAAAATCAAGGTCAAGGCCGAAGCGTTTGGTCATGTTGGAAAAAATAGTAAGGGCAGGGAGACCCTGGGCAACTAGAAGAAAAAAAAAGTTGCGAAAAGTTGGGAAACAAAAGAAATAGATAACTTTTTCTTTGACTAACCCTGCTTCATTTGAGGGCAGGTTGAGATGTTAAGCAAAGCCATTTCTAATGACTATCTTACTGAAAGCATTCACCCATCCATAAAGAGAAATTCCCAGAAAATAAAAAAAGTGCAAAAGCTTAGGTGAAAAAGTGTGTGGTAGAGTATAATCAGAATGGAATGTGTGAGAGAAGAAATAGGAACACATTGTAATGATATATATATGATTTTTATTTTGATGTGAGAGCTACATCACCATTCTGGGGTGCAATGGCTCAAAATCTTTCCTGTACTAAACACCACTATATTTCATTAGTGTTCCACCATGCAGTGGAATAACTGATTCCTGTTAGGCAGCATGTGGGGAAGTTGGCACCTGGGCCCCATACCAAACATATCAGTGTCAAATATGAAGTACCCCATACAATTTCAGTTTGATAGCAGAACAGGTTAAAAATAATAAACACCAAACTTTATGTGTGGAAACTTAGTGCTTTAAACTTCCCTTTTTCCAGCTCTCAATCATTTCATCTTACATTAAAATAAGACTCAAACAAATCAGAAAAGAACATGATATATTTGTTTTGTATCAATGTCTCTTGTCTACCATATTTAGGCATATTTCGTGATATGTTACATTAAAGTTGCTAGTTCCAGGTGGATGTCTATCACCTTTGCTGGTTAAACAAAACGTGAATGCAAATAAAGCGCAAAAAATGCAATTAAACACAAATAATTATTTTCAACCCCCTTTAGTTTCTATGTATGCAAATTGATCCTTTGTACCCATTGTTATGCATAGATAGGGAAGATTTGTGTTTATTTTGGTACTGCTTTATTTTCAAACGCACTTGTACGCTCGCTATCTCTTGTTGCATTCAGATGCATTCATATTTACTTGCATTTTATAGTCTGTTAGAACGCATTCTAACTAAGCTTGGGTGATATATCGATATCATTCGATATTGACCCATATCGATATGGTCGATATTGAGTTTAATGGTGATATCGATATGATGTTTTCCACCAATATTGTACTACACATGAACAAATAATTAAGTTAACATGACAACCAATCATGCACCTTTCCTCACTATACAACCACACAAAGCTTGTCATTTGTAATAATATCAAAGTTGCAGGCAGTCAATAATGTTAAGAGTTGATTAAGTTATCAATATTTCAATAAATATTACCTAAAATATGTTCCACAACAGGAAATTCTAAATTCCAGACATACAGTACTGTACACTGTACAGTATGTATACAGGCTGCTATGGACATTGCACAATAATATATGTTAATTTTCATAATTTGTAATGGTTGAGCAATAGCAATCAATGAGATTTTAAATCCTTAGACATCGCATCTAAATTCCTCAAAAGGAATACTGCATCCCCAAATCTATGTGGAAAAGCCCTAAACCCTTACTCTACCACGTGGCGATAGTATCGTTTGCAAACCACCTTTTTCTAAAAATAAATTCGAACTCTACCAGTCTTATAGGAGTAATCTTAGTATCATTTCAAAGTACTGGGATATTTCTTGCACAAAATGTTTTTTTTTTTTTTTTATGGGGGTCATATTACAGAATTTTGAGGAAAAGTACATCAAAAAAGGGTAAATTTCAACAATTGCTAAAACATTTACAACAAATGTTTTTTCCTTTCAAATCTTACAATAACTTCAAGATCACAATTTTGCTTCAAAATCAAACACACACGTCCTAAAACATGTTAGTATTGGTTTCTGGTCTAATTTTTATAATCCCTACTTTATAATCCCATCTTTTGTTCTGAAGAATTTTCTTCAAAATTTTATAAATTTCTGCCATTTTTAAGCCGTTTTTTGAAAAAATCTAGCCCCAAACCGTACATTGCACATGCTTCGTTGAACCGCCGTTAAAAATTTCATAAAGAATCTAAATATGTAACACAAATCTCTGTTTTCAATATTGACAAGAAGTTATATTTGTGCAAAGATTGACCCTTTGTTGACCAAATTTAGCCAAAAATTGCTTAAATTGCACATTTTTGTCCAATATTTCCTAAATTGATTTTCATTACTCAAAAGATAAATATCTTAGCCTCTATTTCAACCAAACTTGTAATAAAAGAAAATGAAAGAAAAGTTGTCAAAAAAGCATATGGAAAAAAAGTTATGAAAATTGGGCTCGCTTTTTTAAAGCCCTGGTAGAGTAAGGGTTAATTGACACCTGAGAGTAGAGTTTATCCTCAAAACTAAAAGATTTCATTCTCAAAACTAAAAGGTATTTCCCACTAATTTGTCCGTTCACACATGAGACTTTCTGTACAGTAAGCAGCACAAGTACAAACAGTGTGTCTGAGCCCACTCATCCAATTTTTAGTAGCAGCGGACATTTTCTATAAATATTTATTGACTTCTGAATGTCCAGATCTTTAAAAAAAAAGAGTACAAAAATGATGCACTTTCAGTGGGAAAATTCAAACAAGTCGGACCTAGCATTCAGAGGTAAAGTTGCCCGTTTTCATAACAAAAAAGCTATATACCAATTCCACGAAAATAGTGAAAAAATGATATGCTCAAACTTATAGAATTATTATTTTTTCTTTATTTCTGTGATTTATTTTTTGAGAAAGAAAAGTAAAAAAAACATTCCTTTTAGAATAATGGGTGTCTATTTAAATATTTATGTACATATTTCCCATTTAATTCTGTAATTTTACTTAAAATTGTGTACTTTCCATTTTTCTGCTGGAGCAATATTACCTGGTACAAAACAGTTATATTATTTCAATGTGCTGTCTTGCAATTTGTATATCGATATTTTGATATTATTGATATAAATCTAGCGATATATCGATATTGTCTGAAGGTGAATATTCCCCAAGCCTAAAACTAACATGGTCGAACACCTGCAGCTTTATTTGGACATCACCACTATATTTTCTGAACGCTGCATATTCCTTTAAATTTAACAATCTTTCTTGGAGTACATTAGAATTAGCTTTGAGGAACATATCAACCTGCCCTCAAATAAAGCAGTGCCGGTGTTAAAAGTAAATTTTGCCCCCCATTTAATTTCAGCCCGGCCCTTTTTTCCTAGGAAATTTGGGACCCCCAGACAATTAAGCCGTAGCCATCCAGTAAATTTGATCCCCCTCATAGTAAAAACGGTCCGCTAGGAAATTTGGGCCCCTGCCCTTCTTTCCTACAGTATGTAATTTGGAGACAACAACTTGTCCCCTTTTGCAAGAAAAAGCCCTTCTTCTCCCTTCACAGTAAATCTCTCTGCCATTTTGCATGAAGCACGCCTTGTTTTCTTTAGTGTATTAGCTTACTACTTCTTATCACTTTTTATCTTATCACTTCAGTACACGAAATTAATTGCAGGAACCCTATTATCTTATCACTTCAGTACACAAAATTAATTGCAGGAACCGTAGACACACTAGTAAATTGCCTAGTAAAACCAGTCTGGAGGGAACTAAATTTACTAGACATTCCTTAGGACATAATGTCCGTGGAGGGAGGGGAGGGGGGGGGGAAATTTACAGGGGGGGAATTTACGGGGGAAGGGGGGGGGGAGGTAGCAAATTTACTATCACACCGGTCAGAGTAAAGTTATTTATTTCCCAAACCACAAAACTGTATAGTTTCACCTGCTCAAGGCTCCTTCAAGATAACAAGTACTCCCACTGGTGTTACATGGTTTTTTTAGTCATACACATCTGAATATAATGGCATTCCTTTGTAATAAGAGTAGTACCTGTAATCAATGCTGGCATTGTTTGTATTTGCAATGAAATCTGAGCATAGAACTATTTATACCCAATGTTATGATGCAAAGTTAATCTTGTGGAATAATGCAGTTATTTTAGTTTTTAAATGGTAAAGCTACCACTTATGAAAGTCTATCATACAAAAATTATATTCCTTTAGGTAGTACAATAAAGGTATACTAGTGGCAACTTGCCCCCCAAAATGGTACTAAAATGTCCTTGATAGTAATAGCACACCCTAGCTTGAATACAAATGTTACCTGCACTTACTCCCTCCCACCCCCATCTACAGATCAACATTAAATAACATCCACTTTCCACATTGCTCTTCCATCTATTACCAAGAGTTTCCACTCTAGTATTTTCTTTCAAGCAACTTACAACATTTTCTTGAATTGCATTCCAAATAAAAGCAGTAACTGCATGGTAACATATTGCATGTGTGGACAGGCAGACAGTTAAACAAATGAATGGTAAAGATAGTAAACATCTAAGGAAAATCAAATAAAGACAGTGCTGTATCTAGGGATGGCGGAAGATATTTGAATCTAGGGGGAAGGGGGGGGGGGGGGCACAGGATTTGAGTGACACTTTCAGACTGACATAGTTGAAAGCATAAATGCATCAGAATAGCTTTAAGAACAAATTCTCCTCCTCCACCCCCACCCACCAAAATTTGCAAAACTTTTATGGGTCCAAAAATTACTGCGAACTTGTTTTATTTTTATTTGCAGCCACAAAAATATTAGATTAATATATTAAGGACCAAAACTTTACGTTATGATCTACACACTTGAAAAATTTAAGATCATATAGGTCTCGAAATCTGAAACATTCACATCCCAATTGGTCAATTGTATTGACCATAAATCGGAATATTTTATGTCCCAAATAATGTAAAAAGCAAATAAGGGGTCCTTACATGGGTGCAACAAATTCAAGCAGATACGAAGGCCTTTTTAGAGGGAAAAGTGCAATGTAGGGCTGTTCAGCCTAAATGTTGTCTTTCAGTAAATTTGAAATAAAGCACATAAAACAATTTGAGGGCAATATCTGTGTTGCTTTCTTTAATGAAAAGATCAGCATGATGAAATAACCTTCCTTACAAGGAATGGTACATCAATCATTCATGAGTTTTGCACAAAGTTCTCCCAAGCATATATTGTATATCTTTATTAAGGCTCTGCCAAGGGCTAATCTTATTCGCATCACTGAGCAGTCATGTGTCTTGAGCCCAAGATGAATGACCTATTGTGTACAGTGTAACAGTAACTGGCTGCTAACAAGTGAACTGTGAATAGACTATGAAGATGTTGTCAGTTAAGAAGGTATACATTACCCCTGTGTTGTGTATGGTGTAACAATACCTGGATGCTAGTCAATGAATTGTGAAGTCTCTCAGGTTGAATGGTGTGGATTACCCTGATGTTGAGAAAATTAGGGGTGTCGAGTTGGAGGGGTCTAAGGGCCAACAATTCTTAATGGATATACAAAATTTGGAAGAGAAAACAGTTTTTCAGTATTTAAAAAAGTTCCATATCTTTATAAAAGGGCTCTTGTCCTTTCTGAAAAGGGAACTATCCTTTCTGGAAAGGACTCTTTTTTTCCTCTACAAAAGGGCACTTCTTCACTCTTTGAGGAAAGTGGTAAGTAAAGGCACGTGCAGCCCCCTCCCCCAGTCTGCTGCCAATGACTGTATCAGCAGGTAGATTATTCTCTCTGTGGGTCTCTTCTTGTACATCATTAGCTGCCCTGTATTTATAACCTTCAACACAGAGCTTTATTGTATTTGCAACCATTTATTCCTCAATGCAGGTCAAAGGATATAAACTGTGAAAAAACATTCAGAAATACCCAAGCTATTCAGAAATGCCTTGTGCATTCATCCTTCAAAATTTCACAACTTTTTGAAATCTACGAAAATCCCTAGAGGTTTGCAGATCTGAAATGCCTGAAATTACTGATTATTAAAGTATAATAAGACTTTATGCATTCTTGGTGTGTGGTGTTAATAAAAGACTTAATGCATTCTTGGTGTGTGATGTTTATAGTAAGACTTTATGCATTCTTGGTGTGTGGTGGCTCCACAGTTGCCACAGCACCATTGGCTGCGACAGGAGTTTTTTTCTATGGCCATACCTCTGGCACTTATGACAACGGAGAGGGCTGGGAATGTAGGGGGCAACTGGGATTCTCAGATAGCCGTCAGTGATGTGGGAGGGGAGAGTTGGTGTGGTAAATGTCAGGAAGATGGTATTGGTGGGTATTTCGGCAACGTCTCTCTTGAGGAGACGACAGGCCTCAGTGATGTGTTGGCTAACAAGTTCGTTAAAGAGATCTTCATTGGTCAAGTAGGCAATGTCTCTGGTTCTGAAGACGCCTTTGTTGGAGTTCAGGGAATGGTGGGGAGTGACTGTTATGTCGATACCAGTAATAGCTAGGGTTTTGGTGGTGAGGAGGGTGGTGGCTTAAGTGTGCCTGGTGCAGTGCAGTAGGAGATCGCAGATCCGAGGGTAGAAACCCTGAGGAGGGTACCGACAAGGCCGTGGAGCACCTTGTGGATGAGAAAGGGGGAAACTCTTTTAAAACTGTCTGGTTTGTTGGTGGCCTGAATTATTACAATTTTGGGAACTGGGGTTGAGGAATGGTCAATGGAGATAGCAGGTAGGTCACGTGGAGGAGAGAGAAAATCAAGGTCAAGGCCGAAGCGTTTGGTCATGTTGGAAAAAATACTAAGGGCAGGGAGACCCTGGGCAACTAGAAAAAAAAAAGTTGCGAAAAGTTGGGAAACAAAAGAAATAGATAACTTTTTCTTCGACTAACCCTGCTCCATTTGAGGGCAGGTTGAGATGTTAAGCAAAGCCATTTCTAATGACTATCTTACTGAAAGCATTCACCCATCCACAAAGAACACTCCCAGAAAATAAAAAAGGTGCGAAAGCTTAGGTGAAAAAGTGTGTGGTAGAGTATAATCAGAATGGAAAGTGTGAGAGAAGAAATAGGAACACGTTGTAATGATATATATAGGATTTTTATTTTGATGTGAGAGCTACATCACCATTCTGGGGTGCAATGGCTCAAAATCTTTCCTGTACTAAACACCACTATATTTCATTAGTGTTCCACCATGCAGTGGCATAACTGATTCCTGTTAGGCAGCATGTGGGGAAGTTGGCACCTGGGCCCCATACCAAACATATCAGTGTCAAATATGAAGTAACCCATACAATTTCAGTTTGATAGCAGAACAGGTTAAAAATAATAAACACCAAACTTTATGTGTGGAAACTTAGTGCTTTAAACTTCCCTTTTTCCAGCTCTCAATCATATCATCTAACATTAAAATAAGACTCAAACAAATCAGAAAAGAACATGATATATTTGTTTTGTATCAATGTCTCTTGTCTACCATATTTAGGCATATTTCGTGATATGTTACATTGAAGTTGCTAGTTCCAGGTGGATGTCTATCACCTTTTGCTGGTTAAACAAAACGTGAATGCAAGCGCAAAAAAATGCAATTAAACACAAATAATTATTTTCAACCCCCCCCCCCCCCTTTAGTTTCTATGTATGCAAATTGATCCTTTGTACCCATTGTTATGCATAGATAGGGAAGATTTGTGTTTATTTTGGTACTGCTTTATTTTCAAACGCACTTGTACGCTCGCTATCTCTTGTTGCATTCAGATGCATTCATATTTACTTGCATTTTATAGTCTGTTAGAACGCATTCTAACTAAGCTTGGGTGATATATCGATATCATTCGATATTGACCCATATCGATATGGTCGATATTGAGTTTAATGGTGATATCGATATGATGTTTTCCACCAATATTGTACTACACATGAACAAATAATTAAGTTAACATGACAACCAATCATGCACCTTTCCTCACTATACAACCACACAAAGCTTGTCATTTGTAATAATATCAAAGTTGCAGGCAGTCAATAATGTTAAGAGTTGATTAAGTTATCAATATTTCAATAAATATTACCTAAAATATGTTCCACAACAGGAAATTCTAAATTCCAGACATACAGTACTGTACACTGTACAGTATGTATACAGGCTGCTATGGACATTGCGCAATAATATATGTTAATTTTCATAATTTGTAATGGTTGAGCAATAGCAATCAATGAGATTTTAAATCCTTAGACATCGCATCTAAATTCCTCAAAAGGAATACTGCATCCCCAAATCTATGTGGAAAAGCCCTAAACCCTAATACTCTACCACGTGGCGATAGTATCGTTTGCAAACCACCTTTTTCTAAAAATAAATTCGAACTCTACCAGTCTTATAGGAGTAATCTTAGTATCATTTCAAAGTACTGGGATATTTCTTGCACAAAATGTTTTTTTTTTTATGGGGGTCATATTACAGAATTTTGAGGAAAAGTACATCAAAAAAGGGTAAATTTCAACAATTGCTAAAACATTTACAACAAATGTTTTTTTCCTTTCAAATCTTACAATAACTTCAAGATCACAATTTTTGCTTCAAAATCAAACACACACGTCCTAAAACATGTTAGTATTGGTTTCTGGTCTAATTTTTATAATCCCTACTTTATAATCCCATCTTTTGTTCTGAAGAATTTTCTTCAAAATTTTATAAATTTCTGCCATTTTTAAGCCTTTTTGAAAAAATCTAGCCCCAAACCGTACATTGCACATGCTTCGTTGAACCGCCGTTAAAAATTTCATAAAGAATCTAAATATGTAACACAAATCTCTGTTTTCAATATTGACAAGAAGTTATATTTGTGCAAAGATTGACCCTTTGTTGACCAAATTTAGCCAAAAATTGCTTAAATTGCACATTTTGTCAATATTTCCTAAATTGATTTTCATTACTCAAAAGATAAATATCTTAGCCTCTATTTCAACCAAACTTGTAATAAAAGAAAATGAAAGAAAAGTTGTCAAAAAAGCATATGGAAAAAAAGTTACGAAAATTGGGCTCGCTTTTTTAAAGCCCTGGTAGAGTAAGGGTTAATTGACACCTGAGAGTAGAGTTTATCCTCAAAACTAAAAGATTTCATTCTCAAAACTAAAAGGTATTTCCCACTAATTTGTCCGTTCACACATGAGACTTTCTGTACAGTAAGCAGCACAAGTACAAACAGTGTGTCAGAGCCCACTCATCCAATTTTTAGTAGCAGCGGACATTTTCTATAAATATTGATTGACTTCTGAATGTCCAGGTCTTTAAAAAAAGAGTACAAAAATGATGCACTTTCAGTGGGAAAATTTAAACAAGTCGGACCTAGCATTCCAATGTAAAGTTGCCCGTTTTCATAACAAAAAAGCTATATACCAGTTCCACGAAAATAGTGAAAAAATGATATGCTCAAACTTATAGAATTATTATTTTTTCTTTATTTCTGTGATTTATTTTTTGAGAAAGAAAAGTAAAAAACGATTCCTTTTAGAATAATGGGTGTCTATTTAAATATTTATGTACATATTTCCCATTTAATTCTGTAATTTTACTTAAAATTGTGTACTTTCCATTTTTCTGCTGGAGCAATATTACCTGGTACAAAACAGTTATATTATTTCAATGTGCTGTCTTGCAATTTGTATATCGATATTTTGATATTATTGATATAAATCTAGCGATATATCGATATTGTCTGAAGGTGAATATCGCCCAAGCTTAAAATTAAGATGATCAAACACCTGCAGCTTTATTTGGACATCACCATTATATTTTCTGAACGCTGAATATTCCTTTTAATTCGACAATCTTTCTTGGAGTACATTAGGATTGGCTTTGTGGAACATATCAACCTGCCCTCAAATAGAGCAGGGCCGGTGTTAAAAGTAAATTTTGCCCCCCATTTAATTTCAGCCCGGCCCTTTTTTCCTAGAAAATTTAGGCCCCCCAGACAATTAAGCCATAGCCATCCAGTAAATTTGATCCCCCTCATAGTAAAAACGGTCCGCTAGGAAATTTGGGCCCCAGCCCTTCTTTCCTATGAAATTTAAAGACAACAACTTGTCCCCCTTTTGCAAAAAAAAAGCCCTTCTTCTCCCTTCACAGTAAATCTCTCTGCCATTTTGCATGAAGCACGCCTTGTTTTCTTTAGTGTAATAAGCTTATCATTTCTTATCACTTTTTATCTTATCACTTCAGTACACAAAATTAATTGCAGGAACCATATTATCTCATCACTTCAGTACACAAAATTAATTGCAGGAACCGTAGACACACTAGTAAATTGCCTAGTAAAACCAGTCTGGAGGGAACTAAATTTACTAGACATTCCTTAGGACATAATGTCCGTGGAGGGGGGGAGGGGGAAATTTACAGGGGGAATTTACGGGGAAGGGGAGGTAGCAAATTTACTATCACACCGGTCAGAGTAAAGTTATTTATTTCCCAAACCACAAAACTGTATAGTTTCACCTGCTCAAGGCTCCTTCAAGATAACAAGTACTCCCACTGGTGTTACATGGTTTTTAGTCATACACATCTGAATATAATGGCATTCCTTTGTAATAAGAGTAGTACCTGTAATCAATGCTGGCATTGTTTGTATTTGCAACGAAATCTGAGCATAGAACTATTCATACCCAATGTTATGATGCAAAGTTAATCTTGTGGAATAATGCAGTTATTTTAGTTTTTAAATGGTAAAGCTACCACTTATGAAAGTCTATCATACAAAAATTATATTCCTTTAGGTAGTACAATAAAGGTATACTAGTGGCAACTTGCCCCCCAAAATGGTACTAAAATGTCCTTGATAGTAATAGCACACCCTAGCTTGAATACAAATGTTACCTGCACTTACTCCCTCCCACCCCCATCTACAGATCAACATTAAATAACATCCACTTTCCACATTGCTCTTCCATCTATTACCAAGAGTTTCCACTCTAGTATTTTCTTTCAAGCAAGTTACAACACTTTCTTGAAATGCATTCCAAAGGAAAGCAGTAACTGCATGGTAACATGATGCATGAGTGGACAGGCAGACAGTTAGACAAATGAATGGTAAAGATAGTAAACATCTGAGGAAAATCAAATTTAAGACAGTGCTGTATCTAGGGGTGGCAGAAGATATTTGAATCTGGAGGGAAGGAAAGGGGGGGGGTGCACACAGGATTGGAGTGACACTTTCAGACTGACATATTTGAAAGCATAAACAACAGTAGAATAACTTTAAGGACAATTTCTCCTCCTCCACCCTCACCCACCAGAATTTGCAAAACTTTTATGGGTTCAAAAATTACTGCGAACCGTTTTTTAATTTGCAGCCACAAAAATATTATACTAATATATTTAGGACCAAAATTTTATGTTTAGATCCACACACTTGGAAAATTTAAGATCATATAGGTCTCGAAATCGAAACATTTAGATCCCAATTGGTCAATTGTATTGACCACAAATCTGAATAATTTATGTCCCAAATAATGTGAAAAGCAAATAAGGGGTCCTTACATGGGTGCAACAAAATCAAGCAGATATGAAAGCCTTTTTAGAAGGAAAGTGCAATATAGGGCTGTTGAGCCTAAATCTTGTCTTTCAGTAAATTTGAAATAAAGAGCATAAAACAATTTGAGGGCAATATCTGTGTTGCTTTCTTTAATGAAAAGATCAGCATGATGAAATAACCTTCCTTACAAGGAATGGTACATCAATCATTCATGAGTTTTGCACAAAGTTCTCCCAAGCATATATTGTATATCTTTATTAAGGCTCTGCCAAGGGCTAATCTTATTCGCATCACTGAGCAGTCATGTGTCTTGAGCCCAAGATGAATGACCTATTGTGTACAGTGTAACAGTAGCTGGCTGCTAACAAGTGAACTGTGAATAGACTATGAAGATGTTGTCAGTTAAGAAGGTATACATTACCCCTGTGTTGTGTATGGTGTAACAATACCTGGATGCTAGTCAATGAATTGTGAAGTCTCTCAGGTTGAATGGTGTGGATTACCCCTGATGTTGAGAAAATTAGGGGTGTCGAGTTGGAGGGGTCTAAGGGCCAACAATTCTTAATGGATATACAAAATTTGGAAGAGAAAACAGTTTTTCAGTATTTAAAAAAGTTCCATATCTTTATAAAAGGGCTCTTGTCCTTTCTGAAAAGGGAACTATCCTTTCTGGAAAGGACTCTTTTTTTCCTCTACAAAAGGGCACTTCTTCACTCTTTAAGGAAAGTGGTAAGTAAAGGCACGTGCAGCCCCCTCCCCCAGTCTGCTGCCAATGACTGTATCCAGCAGGTAGATTATTCTCTCTGTGGGTCTCTTCTTGTACATCATTAGCTGCCCTGTATTTATAACCTTCAACACAGAGCTTTATTGTATTTGCAACCATTTTTATTCCTCAATGCAGGTCAAAGGATATAAACTGTGAAAAAACATTCAGAAATACCCAAGCTATTCAGAAATGCCTTGTGCCATTTATTCCTCAATGCAGGTCAAAGGATATAAACTGTGAAAAACATTCAGAAATACCCAAGCTATTCAGAAATGCCTTGTGCATTCATCCTTCAAAATTTCACAACTTTTTGAAATCTACGAAAATCCCTAGAGGTTTGCAGATCTGAAATGCCTGAAATTACTGATTATTAAAGTATAATAAGACTTTATGCATTCTTGGTGTGTGGTGTTAATAAAAGACTTAATGCATTCTTGGTGTGTGATGTTTATAGTAAGACTTTATGCATTCTTGGTGTGTGGTGTTTATAATAAGACTATGCATTCCTGGTGTGTGGTGTTTATAAGAAGACTGTGCATTCTTGGTGTGTGATGTTTATAATAAGACTTTATGCATTCTTGGTGTGTGGTGTTTATAATAAGACTGCATTCTTGGTGTGTGGTGTTTATAATAAGACTGCATTCTTGGTGTGTGGTGTTTATAATAAGACTCTATGCATTCTTGGTGGGTGGTGTTTATAATGAGACTTTATGCATTCTTGGTGTGTGGTGTTTATAATAAGACTTTATGCATTCTTGGTGTGTGGTGTTTATAATAAGACTATGCTTTCTTGGTGTGTGGTGTTTATAATAAGACTTTATGCATTCTTGGTGGGTGGTGTTTATAGTAAGACTTTATGCATTCTTGGTGTGTGGTGTTTATAATAAGACTGCATTCTTGGTGTGTGGTGTTTATAATAAGACTATGCATTCTTGGTGTGTGGTGTTTATAATAAGACTTTATGCATTCTTGGTGTGTGGTGTTTATAATAAGACTTTATGCATTCTTGGTGTGTGGTGTTTATAATAAGACTTTATGCATTCTTGGTGTGTGGTGTTTATAATAAGACTTTATGCATTCTTGGTGTGTGGTGTTTATAATAAGACTTTATGCATTCTTGGTGTGTGGTGTTTATAATAAGACTATGCATTCTTGGTGTGTGGTGTTTATAATGAGACTTTATGCATTCTTGGTGTGTGGTGTTTATAATAAGACTTTATGCATTCTTGGTGTGTGGTGTTTATAATGAGACTTTATGCATTCTTGGTGTGTGGTGTTTATAATAAGACTATGCATTCTTGATGTGTGGTGTTTATGATAAGACTTTATGCATTCTTGGTGTGTGGTGTTTATAATAAGACTATGCATTCTTGGTGTGTGGTGTTTATGATAAGACTTTATGCATTCTTGGTGGGTGGTGTTTATAATAAGACTTTATGCATTCTTGGTGTGTGGTGTTTATAATAAGACTTTATGCATTTTTGGTGGGTGGTGTTTATAATAAGACTATGCATTCTTGGTGGGTGGTGTTTATAATAAGACTTTATGCATTCTTGAAGTGTGGTGTTTATAATAAGACTTTATGCATTCTTGGTGGGTGGTGTATATAATAAGACTTTATGCATTCTTGGTGGGTGGTATTTATAATAAGACTTTATGCATTCTTGGTGGGTGGTATTTATAATAAGACTTTATGCATTCTTGGTGTGTGGTGTTTATAATAAGACTTTGCATTCTTGATGTGTGGTGTTTATAATAAGACTTTATGCATTCTTGGTGTGTGGTGTTTATAATAAGACTTTATGCATTCTTGGTGTGTGGTGTTTATAATAAGACTTTGCATTCTTGATGTGTGGTGTTTATGATAAGACTTTATGCATTCTTGGTGGGTGGTGTTTATAATAAGACTTTATGCATTCTTGGTGGGTGGTATTTATAATAAGACTTTATGCATTCTTGGTGTGTGGTGTTTATAATAAGACTTTGCATTCTTGATGTGTGGTGTTTATAATAAGACTTTATGCATTCTTGGTGTGTGGTGTTTATAATAAGACTTTATGCATTCTTGGTGTGTGGTGTTTATAATAAGACTTTATGCATTCTTGGTGTGTGGTGTATATAATAAGACTTTGCATTCTTGATGTGTGGTGTTTATAATAAGACTTTATGCATTCTTGGTGTGTGGTGTTTATAAGAAGACTTTATGCATTCTTGGTGTGTGGTGTTTATAATAAGACTTTTTGCATTCTTGGTGTGTGGTGTTTATAATAAGACTTTATGCATTCTTGGTGTGTGGTGTTTATAATAAGACTATGCATTCTTGGTGTGTGGTGTTTATAATAAGACTTTATGCATTCTTGGTGTGTGGTGTTTATAAGAAGACTTTATGCATTCTTGATGTGTGGTGTTTATAATAAGACTATGCATTCTTGGTGTGTGGTGTTTATAATAAGACTATGCATTCTTGGTGTGTGGTGTTTATAATAAGACTATGCATTCTTGGTGTGTGGTGTTTATAATAAGACTTTGCATTCTTGATGTGTGGTGTTTATAATAAGACTTTATACATTCTTGGTGTGTGGTGTTTATAATAAGACTTTATGCATTCTTGATGTGTAATGTTTATAATAAGACTTTATGCATTCTTGGTGTGTGGTGTTATCTTACCTCAATATCTGGCTTCAGTGCATAACAGGAAAGCTCAAACCTAATCTGATCATTACCCTGAGAGAGAAGAATATGAAGAACATGATATTAATGATTTATAATCCAGACATTTGCTTCATTTGTATATTTAGCATGTTAATCAAGCCTTACTGGTTAATGGAACATGTCTTGATTCAAAGCATGAAACACCGCAAGATTGCCAAGTCATGCATCAGAAACTAGCAAAAAATATGCATATTAATACAGGCACCTGAAAATTTAAGAAATAGGACATTTCTTTAACCAATCTGCATGGACTTTAATCAAAGCATGAAAAAGTCCCATCAGAGTTGGTACCTGGAATTAATTACAAAATTTCCCATGTTTCTGAATAAAGGTGTCCAAAATCATGACTGAAATAATATTACTGTAGTAAATACATCTTTATACATGTATGTATGCTTCCTTCTTTTGCAATTGAAAGTACTTTTCATTGCACAATTACATGAGGGATGTTTATGGAGAACATACTAAGCAAGTTTTTACTGTTGTTTACTCAAGAAATCTTAAAAATAATTGTAGTTTTATTTTTTAATGAATTTGTTTTCTTCCCGCGAATTCCTGATTTGCCCATAGTTATAAGCAACGGAACCATAGATTGTTTTCCAAGTATCCGTCCCAAAATTGCCTAGTCATCGCTAACTAGCCAAAAAGGTTGCCTTTAATTTCTGAAAATGTATTAACCTGTAAGTAGGTAACATTAAACAAATCTGGATGAAATACTTTTTTACTTTATGCTTTTTGCAAATTTTAAACAAATTCAGTTGATATGATGTCGCCTCTGCAAAATGCATCAAAGACCAATCACAGAGCCATCGGATCAATTTCCTGATTCATTAATGCAAACCATGGCAGTGCCCAACTACAAATATTGCATTCATGCATCAGTCAATTGTCCATTTCAAACAAATTTTAGACAAACATAATTACTTGAGTGCTTCGACCAATCGTAGATGGAAAACTTGCAAGCACCAACATGATATAATGTCTGCCCATAATACTTTCATGTATAATGCTTACATGATTAGCGTTTGAAGTCATTTTTCCTTTAATGCTTAGTCCCATACCCTACAATATATAAAATGTACGGATGGCCAGGAATTCCACAGCATTTGATTGGTCAATGAGATTCCCTCAGTATACGATTGGTTCATTATGGACACAAGAATTTCTCCCATATTACATTACTTAAACTACTTTCATTTAAAATTGTCAATTCAGATTTGAAACATTGGTCTATTACTCTAAACAATCATACAAGATATTTTGACAAGTTATACCTTTCCTGTTGCCCCATGGGAAATACTGCAAGCACCTTCCTCATTTACAACTTCAATGATACCCTTTGAAATGCACGGTCTGGCCAAGGATGTTCCGAGAAGGTACCTGTCTTCATATCGCCCATTGGCTTGGATGGACGGCCAGATGTTCTCCAGGATAAAGTCTCTTCGTAGATCTTTCACCACGTACTATAACCAAAATAAGCAAGGTAAAAGTAATCACAAAAGAGTAGTTCTGTTACAATTTACTGTACGACAGGTTTCAAGATAAAGTATCGCATTTCCTTACTGTGCGAGTAGAATTCAATTAAACAAGGTACAAAACTACTGTGCTGTTTGTTTTTAATTCTTTAGAAAAAAATGAATTAATGAAATACTTCACCGCCATAGCTACAGTATTTTGAATAAGAGAAAAAATCATTTGAAAATTTGTTTGTTGCATTTATGTTCACATTAAAATCAATTTTATTGTCATCATGACTTGAACAGTTTTGGGAATGGTTCATGAGCTTGTCCAAATAATAAACCTAAAGGTCTTTAAGGAACATTAGAGCACTTCTGATTTTTTCTTGATTCCCCATTAACGGCGCCCAATTCTCGCTATAAATTTTCAGTCTTTTAACAAACAAGAACCTTCATTTCTGTCGGTATAACTTTCAGACTCTGCTAGCAGCAATTAAGAAAACCAACACAGATAACCTAGTGATTTTATGCATCACTCTCATACCATCTGTAAGCAAACAAAAGAACTTCTTGTGAAGAGCCAGGTTATCGTGGATAGAATTACTGCAGGGCCAAACCAAGTGTGTAATCTGAGGTAGAGGATTGATTTTGATTGTTAAAGGATGTTTGGTGATGGTGATATGAAGGGTAAAAGACTGAACAAGTATAGAAGAGTTATTCATCTTTATAGGCTTTGAAGGTCTCCTCAAGCAAACCCTTAAAGACTTCCCAAATCATTCTATCCCACTTACCTACAACAAAAACAAAGTTGTTTGGGTTTTACTGTACATGTGGCTTATCAATATACCCTCTTATTAAACAATAAAATATGCAATTGAGATCAAACGTGCAAACAAAACAACACTTCATGAGTTGTATATGATAAGAGATGACTCCACATTATCCGAGTGATGAAGGTCATATTTGCACATTGCCACAATTTTGGGTTGTACTTCACTGCACTAATATTCCCAATTGATGAAAGCATTTTAATCTAGGATTGAATCTCATAAAAATGTATAGGCTGCAGTATTTTACTTCATATTGCCTCCTACTCATTAATGAGCAAAGGGTAACAGGTTCACACATTTCACATTAAGCATGTGTCAGACCCCTTTTGTTTCTCAATTTCAAAGAGGCGCTCCACCCTGCCCCTCATTGCTGCCACCCTGCCCAATTTCGCAAAGCAATGTACATTCTGTTCACAAAAACATACTTTTGGGAACTATTGTTGTATATATACTATACTTGTTGTATTAATAACCCCCTTATTTATATTTCAACTGAGGGCCCCCAAACCTGCCCATGATGCCTTCTGGTCAGTGACACCTTGCCCCTTTCTGGATCTAGCTAGGGGTTTGAGATGAGTGACAACCTTATAACTGGTCATGCTCTTATGTGCACTAGTATCACTTCTAATACTTACTGTGATACATCAAAGAAATGAAACAATCAATTTCTTCATTCAAGATGTTTATTCCTCCTTTTTTTCATTTATTCAAGTGAGCTCATTTCTTCAAAACTGTATGATCACCTTTTCTTTCTAATTGAAGTTTGTCAGAAGTGAACCATGACAAACACGCTACCGGAAAGAAGCCTCCTAAGCATTTGCTGATTAACAGAGCTAGGACCGAGAGAGATGATGGAAATATAAAACCACCAAATATGATGATGATCATTTCAAGAACCCCAGGTTTGGGAAATGTAAACACAAAGAACGATTGACCTTAAAGCAAGATTTTACTCATGATCACTTCTTCCAATTTTCATCTCCAAGATGGAACTTTGTATAATGTGCATATACGTTGGCGGGAAATATTTTTCTTGATGACAAAGTACTGGCTTGCATGCAAGACTTACAACACAGCTTAGTGGCACTCTCATTGGAAAAAAAAAGTATGTGCTTTGGTTTTATGTGATCTTTTAAACAACTAACTTGTCCCTTTGTTACTAGCTTGAAAGAAAACAAGTTCACAAAATCGTCCCATTTAATGACCTCAACAACGTAGTCGTTGTTGAGCTAACAGTCAGTCCCATTTTATGACCTCAACAACGTAGTCGTTGTTGAGCTAAAATTCAGTTACTAAACTTGTATCAAATTTTTGGTCTTTCTACAGTATATATATATGTATGCATCATTTTGACACCAGGTTTGGTCAATTTTCATTCTTGGATTACTGAGACTAGATGGGTTACCATTTTATCTACCTTCATAAAAGACCAATCAACTTGCACACAAAAATAAAGAATAAAATATGACAAAAAGCATGTAAACAAGTCATGAGATCTTAACATTCACTTACTTTAATAGCACCACAATCCATGGCCTTCTTTCGAATTTTATCAAAGTCATCGTCCTGACCAACATTGGCCTCAAAGAAGAAAAAAAAAAAGAAAAATAAGTGTAATTTCACAATAAGTGTTTAATGCAAAGGAGCTGCAGGTAAATGTCCTGCCATTTTTCTTGCTTACTAATTTGTCCATTCAGATATTCTCATTAGGATTGTGTCTAAATTCAAAATTTTTTTTTTTTTACTCAGATGCCTTTCCTCAACCCACTGTGGCAAAAGGATGGTAAAATAATGAATTTAATTATAACCTGAAGACTGATGAACTGCTAACATTGCAAATTTGTCTACTTAATATGAAAATTCAAAAAGTTGTATAACGAACATGTTACAAAAAAACCATAAGAATGAATACATAGATCACTGTTACAGGTCTACAAACTAGTGCTGCTGTTTTGCTTTCAATAACTAGCTGTGACAAAGCATAGAAGAATAACGAATTACATTATAATTTGAGGGCCAATCAACTGCTAGCTAGCATCACTCAAATTTCTATACTTTCTTATACAGTACTGGTATGAAAAATACAAGCTGTACAGTGCACTTATTCCAGTAATAATACAAGCACATGTAACATAGAAAGCCATTGTAAGTACAGAGAAAATTGAGAAGAATAAATTCTGACATACAGTAAGCAGAGTACAGTAAGCTTGCTGCTACATTTCTTGAAACTATTGTGGCAATAAATGACAAATTAAATTACAAATAAAGTGCTAAATTTCAAAAAAGTTATACAACATGCAAGTTACAGAAAAACCAAGTATGTACGCATATACAGTATGTACAGTAAGTAGGAATGAATTCTATGGTATATAAGACTTAACGGGCAAAAATTTCAATCAAAATTTATGAGCCTTGAAGAGGTCTGTTTGCAGATTTTGTTGGCTCCTAACCATCTCCCTAGCTTCAGGGTACTCAACAATAAAAGTACTTCCAACAGTCATCTGCTTCTTAAAGCACAGATCATTGCCTCCACCACTCTTTCATATCAAGCGACTTGTACTACCCACAGGGAAAATTAATACAAAATTGTTAAGTGATAGCTGTTGAGAGGCTGTCAAAAACTTAATTAGCATAGAGCGTGGGAATAACGGCTAATGTAGAAAAGAAGGGACAATGCTGTGTGTGTAGACCTGAATAAGAGAGATTGGATATGCACTAGAAGGGGAGAATTTAATTGCAAGAAGAATATGAACAAGTGCACAGTAGTTTTGGGTAATATTGCACATGTAGCCTGTGTCGGACACAGTTTCTATTCTTGGAAACTTGTGTTTGTCACAATCATTGATAGTGGCAAAATTATGCTCACTATGAAAGCCTATTATCGTCACAAGAAAGTAATCCTGTCCTATGTTCAAAAATGTTTTTCTGAGATAATCGCATTTTAGGTTCTTAATTATGCATACATTCAGCACATAGCACATTTTGTTTTTCCACAATATATGTATGTATATATATATATATATATATATATATATATATATATATATACATATATATATAATATATATATATATATATATATATATATATATATATATATATATATATATATAAATATATATATATATATATATATATATATATATATATATGTTTATATATATATATATATATATATATATATATATATATATATATATAAATATATATATATATATATAAATATATATATATATTATATAATATATATATATATATATATATATATATATATATATATATATACATATATATATTTTCCATAGATGTATCTTGTGAAGCCAGAGGTAAAGAAAGTAACCTACTCGGTCATAAAATATTTTTCAATAAAAAAGTCCATTTTCCCAAAAATGGGCATACATTAACGCTAACTTTGCTTTCCTGTGACGATATGGATAGGTACAGTAGCTCAGCAACATGAGCTCAAATGGTTTAAAATGTACTACGAACATGAAAACAGCAAAAAGTCCATCAAAATTGATTAGAAATATATCATTTTACAGCATTTTAAAACTGATATAGCTAATTAGCATAAACTGTGCAATTTTTTGTGACTTACAAATGGGAAACCAACAATATTGTTCATGTCAACTTGTTGTTTTTTGGTACTTTCCCAAATTATTTCTAATTGGAGAAGTTAGCTAGGTAGAACAGGAAATTAGGTATTATTATAACCGTGACCCAGATTTAGCAGTAAAATATAAGATCATTTGATATTTAAAATCTGGGAGAGAAATATTAAAAAGTTACATTACATTGAAATTTTTTAGCGGTATTCCTGTTCATCATCACTTTTGTGCATGTTGAAAAATGCTGCAAACTTTTGATTCGTCAACACTGTAAGTGTAATTGTGACCATTTGAAATCTGCCTGTTCTGCTCAGAATCTATTTCTATTTCATCTGGGTAAAAATATCTACCTGTCCATATACCTAAATAGCTTACTTTCTGTAGTTTCTGAATCTTACAAAAATTTGCACCCAGTATTGTAGAATTTATGACAAAACGTACGTATAAGCCCAAGCTATCGACTGAATTCTCAAAATGTTGTGCTATAGACTCAATATGTTTACAGTAAATACGTGTAGTATAAAAAGATTATTGCTACTGAATTATACATTATTTTAAAGGATTAGTTTAGGGGTCAAACAAGTCCATCTTATATATGAGGACCTGAAGGAATATTCCCATGGTTTTTTCGTAAACTTTTATAAGATAATTTTTTTAGAATCAATTTAGTACAACAACCATGTTGATATGTTATTCCTACCAGGAGATATTTAAATTTGAAGGTTTACAAAAAATGCCAATAAACGAGTAGGAAAAGGCTCAGTATGACATCACACCAACACATTCTCCCACAAAGTGTATATTTTTCATTAAAATCTATCATCCTTTTTTATTAGTAAAACCTGCTAGAAAACTAAATTAATGTAAGCTAGGTATTTATGTACATTGCCAAATATACCCCACTTCATTAACTTTTGGAACACAGTTTCTAATCATACAGAAACAACCAATTAACATTCAAAAAAATACATACACATTTGCAATATGCCTCATCAAACACGAATTCATCATACTGTACAAAAACTTTAAAATGCAATTGGGAAATCTTTAAAAATCCATATCTCCTGAGGGGAATATAATATCAACCTGATTTTTGTACCAAACTGGCTCTAAAAGTATGCGAAAAACACATGAATTTTCAAAATGGCCATTTCGTGCCCAAAAGCCAAGCTTTATTGTCTATTTTAACTAATATTTCGAAAACGGCGAATTGAACATATCAAATAGAAGTGGAAAAGTTGTAGCCATGACAGTAATGAAGGTATTTTCAGAAGTTTTAAGTTTCTGCTAGCAGAAATATTTTTCCCATACGTATTTCAAATTTGAAAAATGTAACAATGCATAAGGCTTTAACGTTAGGTTAGCAAAGGATCCTGGGAAATATCACAAAATGGCGGCTTCCATCTAGCAAAACGTTCCCATTAATAAGAACATTTATGTTCCCATTGAAAGGCATGCTGCCGGACTGTTAAGGAGATATTTAAGTTTAAAGTTAGTATAATTTGTGTAGAAACGACTGAAATCGGACTAGTTGTAACTAGAGCTGTGAACGTTTAGGGATTTTAGTAAACGTGTACACGCCAAAAAAAGCGAGCGTGTATCGTGTACACGAGTTTAGTACCGTAATTTTTGAAAATACACGGGCCAAAATTGCTCCAAAACTACAGGGCGAAGTAAAAAAATCGCGCAACTAGTATGGCAAAAGTACTGACTGCATTGCCCAAATAGACACTGAGTTTTGCTTTCCAAATCGTAAAAAGATTACTTCTGCAGTATAAATCATCATTTTTATGAAAAATATGCATGGATATTCAATTTAGAAAGAACAGATAACTTCCTTTCAATGTCATTTAAACTCAACATCGCGTAACTTTTTTGTCTTATTCGCTACGGCTTTCAAAGTTCTGTAAAAATCTTGCAAACTAGGCCTATGATATACCTCGCCGTGAAACATTTCAAAACTACGCCACCACCACCAGGAAGTTCTGAAATATCAGTCCTCTCGAAAAAATGGCCGCCATCTTTGCGAAGCATGCAGAATTTCAGCTCTGTTAAAACCTTTTTCTGTTTGTTTATTATACAATATTTTTTCTTTCTTGCAAAATTTATTTGACTCATCAGGTAATATTTAAATGTAAATGTACTGATTGTCACGATTCAAGTATTTTTTGGTCGATAAAACGGGCCTTGATTGCGTGGGATTTAAAGCCTTATGGCCTAACGTTAGGCCTATTGTTAGTTTCACTGTTTACTGCTGCACATTCGCGGTGCATTTTACAAGTTAGATTACTCAGATTTCGGCGAATTCAAAGTGCATAATATTCTTATTCATTGGTGATTACTGCGCATTTGTAATTCGCACATTTAAAAAGGATTATGCTAATCAGGTTCACAGTTTGTAAAAAGTATTTGATTGGAATTTTGTCAGCCGAATGTGTGTGTGATTTGAATCATGAATATTGATTTTCAACGGCAAGACACTATGAGTAGGCCTATGATGTATGAAAAACGATTACACGCAATGAAGTTTTTCGTAAACGTTTACAAGATTTGCGAGCGTGTAGCGAGTACACGCTAAACTGTCACAGCTCTAGTTGTAACGTCACATCCTCAAATTCCTCAGTCTTGATGTATTCTACCATATTTTGTCCTACAGTTTTGTGGTTTAAAACCATTAGATACAGTATGTCACGAAAGTAGTAAAACAAAATCAATCTAGTAAGGGCAGTTATAATTTACCATTTCAAAAAAGACTGTGGAAAAATTATTCAAAAGGCAAAAAATTGTATAGTTCTTTTTTTTAATATACATTAACAATTGTTAAGAATGTTTGAAGGCACCAACTTTCCATAGTAGTTTGTTTGATGAGAGTTTAACAGCACCACAACAGCAAGGGTCAAATTGTGCCTGGGAGATTAGATCATTCCAGAGGTAGGAAGGAGAGTAAACAGGGGAAGGTTGAAAGAAAACACTAGAACTAAAAGCCAGAAAGCTGGGATCGAGAGAGGTGTATGGGTGGAAAAATATTGTAGAGGGGAGGGGGTGGGGAGAGGGGGGGGGGGTAGGGAAGGAGGACTAAATATGGTTGTAGACTTCCTACAACAGTCATTAATTACAAGAGCTTTACACTTGAATATCTCCTTAACAGAGTAAGATATTGAACTACATGTAGTTTTTTTTGCCAGTTTGCTTCTTATAACCCTTACTCTACCAGGGCTTTAAAAAATGCGAGCCCAATTTTTGTAACTTTTTTTTCATATGCATTTTTGAAAACCTTCCTTTTATTTTCTTTCATTAAAAGTTTGGATGGAATGGAAGCTAAGATATTTACCTTTTGAGTAATGAAAGCCAAATTAGGAAAAATTGGACAAAATATGCAAATTAAGCAATTTTTGGCTAAATTTGGTCAACAAATGGCCAATCTTTGCAGAAGTATAACTTCTTGTCAATATTGAAAACAGATATTGTGTTATATATTTAGATTCTTTATCAAATTTCCTTTCCAATGATGCTTATCTAGAATATTTAGAAAGAAAGGATGAAAAAAACACCAAACATTATTTTAGTCGAATGACCCCTAAAAACTGCAGCAGAAAATTTATAATGCAGCAGTCATGGTGAGACTTGAACCTGGTGCGCTCACGTGCTGGCCGCGTTCATATCCACTACACCAGATGATCATTGAAAATGCTGTGGTGAAATTTAATTATTATGGGAAAGGGTCCTAATAGAAGGGGTATGCCTGTATTATAATTCAAAAGAAAAGAAATTGCAAGCACTTTCGAACAGCGGTTCAAAAAAGCATGTGCGATGTACGTCTTTAGTACGATTTTTGAAAAACATGAGTTAAAAATGGCAGAAATTCAAGAAGTTTTGAAGAAATTTTTCTAGAACAAAAGATTGCAGGTAGGGATTATATAAACTAGACCAGAAATCAATTCTATCATGTCTTAAGATTTGCGTGTTTGATTTTGAAGCAAAAATGTGACCTTAAAGTTATTGTTAAATTTAAAAGAAAAAAATACACCCTTTTTTTCAAACTTCTGTAATATGACCCCTATAAAAAACAGTTACATTTCGTGAAAGAAATATATGAGCACTTTAAAATAATACCAAGATTACTACATAGGACTTTGGTAAAGTCCCGATTTTATTTTTGAAAAAAGGTTGTTCGTAAACGGCGATAATATCGCTGCGTGGTAGAGTAAAGGTTAAAGTCCTCTTTCATATATTGTAAGATAAACTTGCTTGACTACTGAACTTATCTTTTAATATATTTTTCCAGAGGCCCCTAAGCCAATGGTGCAGTATCTCCTGCTCTTACCCCCTACTTTCTACCATAAATTTGTTCCCAACACTAAACAGAAAAAAGTAGTTTCATTTACATGACATGGAGAACAAACTTTGTGATTAAATTTCAATTTATTTTTTTCAAATTAGGATAAAGGGGAAGATCATCAACGTTTTTAAAAAATACTTACAGTATAAGCCACTACATCATACCCTTCCTCAATCAGCCACACTAGAATACAAGACGTGTCCAGCCCTCCGCTATAGGCAAGCACAACGATGCCTTTATGCCCCTCTGATTTGGGCTTCTTTGCTGCAGACATTTTTAAATCACTTCTTCACGGATCAGTCACACAAGGTCTGGAAATCAAAAGAAAAGAATATTTATATACAAAAGTTGCAATGAATATTTCAGTTAAATTTATTTATGCTCTTACAATAATTTGCATATTATGACTATTGATATATAAAATAAGAATCAAGATGGGTTTTCTTTTAAAGTACTGTATTTTCAGCACAATTTTCAGATTTGCTCTTGATCCAAGGTAAATAAATGAATTAAACAACAATTTTGTTCATTTAAAAAAAAGAAGAAGACAAACTTTAATTTGTAAACATTTACAATGAATGATTCTTCAAAAAGAATGTCAAATTTGCTCTTTTTACTTGACAAAATCCTTTGAAACATGTTTATTTCTTCCAGCAAATATAGTTGAAAGGAATATATCTTGCTTTTTTTAAGTTTCATGACCAGACCGGGGAACAGAATCTGAGTTTAATAAATTAAGAATGAAACAAAACTCGACAAGTTTTTCTGCTATGCAGCATATCACTAAATACCCTGTTCAGACATTTCAAACATTAGGCACAAGGACCACCAAATATTGTCATAAAAGTATGTGGTTGGGATTATGGTCGGGAAATACATCAACGAAATCAATTATCTTCAAATGGACAAATATATATCTTCGAAATCAATAGTCTTCGGAAAATATGCAGTCGGAAATAGATATCTTCGGAACATTAGAGCACTTCTGATCTTGTCTTTTCTCTCTTTAGAGGCCTAGAGAGGTGCAGTGATGCAGGAGTCATGCTCATATTGTGCTAGCACGCTGAATTGTGTCCTTGAGCAAGACACTTTACTCATCTTGCTTTAGACCACCCAGCTATTAAGTGAGCAGATACTGCTAAGCACTGTGGGGAGTTAATCTACAATGGACTGACGTCGCATCCAGGGTGAGTCATGTACTCTCACCAGCTTGTGCCATTTTAACCAGGGATAAGAACCAGCTCTGTGCATCCTAACAGCTGGGATGGAAAATATATTGTCGAAAGGACAAAGAAAGTCTGTTGTCAGAATGAAATACAGTATGTTCGCAAGAGAAAATGGTTGCAATTTTATGTTCTGGAGATATGCTTGTAAACAGTGGCATACGCATGATTCCTTTCACAGTTTGATATGTTTTATAGCATTATTTTAAAAATATCAGATTTATAGATCTTTGAAAGGGTATTTGGCTGAACAGAAGAAGAAAGAATTTGTATGAGAAAAATAAACCAACCACAATCTAGCCACAACAATTACAACTCCCAAGTCTCAACAGCTCTGGCTTTTTTCAAGAACAATACTTTTTAGCAACAGTTCTTAAATAATTATAAAATTAAAAATGAGGATTATAAAATTATTTGCCATCCTTCCTCTACTGACCAGCATAGAAATCAAAAGCTTTGCAAAGTCAATATTTGGTGCCCAAGTGAATAAATTCTGCAACGTTTACTAACACTTATTAAAATACCTCAAATTGCTGATATGTAACACTATGCATGTATCTTAAAAGTCTGACAGTCCGCTGTGTGTCTGTGTATACGTAAATGTTAGCCTAGCCTATTTTGGTCACATAACAAATAAGCAGTTGACTAATGTTGGCCCAATTAAACCCTATTCAACGTTCGCAAACTTTCTAATTTTCTTCACAAGATTTCAGAATAAACCTACGATTATCATCCGAGTCTTACCTTGATCCCTAAATCACCTGTGTGGCTGTTTATATTTTTCCAAGACCTTGTTTTTCAACTTTGTTCTAAATGTGTAGAGTACTACTACCCGGTTTTGCAATTCAGTTTTAACTGTCCATTAAATTTTGATAACCTATGACCTGCCCATTTTAATGTATTTCTTTATTATTGTTCGAAAACAACGAACAGCTTCTTAAAGTCGTAGGAAAGTAATATGAAAAAGATGTTTGAGAACAAAAATATGTTTTGTTTCATTAAATTTGGTTAGTAACTTTAACCTGTACGATCAGATCTTTAACTGGTCAGTTGGTCGTCGCAACAAAAAAATGAAGAAACGATTAAATGACGTCACAATGAATGTTAGAAAAATATGAAAAGTGATCAAAATAAAAAATTCTATAATTTCACCTAAAAAATTAGATATTTAATTATGAATGGGGATATAAGCGAGGGTGGCCGGTCTCAAATAACATTTAAAACCGCAGATGACGTCATCGTGGGGCCAGTGGACCTCTGCTATCGCCTCAGTCTGCTCAAACCCTGCGATGCCGTCATCCTTGGTCTCAAATGGCATTTGAGACCGGCCACCCTTGCATTTATCCCCTAATTACGTCATGAGATACGACATGAATAACATGATTCAACATGAATATTATATACCATGGCAGATATCCTGCATGGTGACCTGTCACCCTGACCAGTCCGGTTCGTACTCCCGATCCGAAGATCTCAGAGTTCGCCCATTCAGGAGATCAGGACACGCGCAGTACAACTCTATTCAATAACGAAGCTTTGCCATAGTCTTTTAGTTGCTTTATGAGTGTATTATTTCTTAACACTGTTTTATTCAAACAAAATTATGATACAAATGTTTGATTTGACTCTTACAATACTTATTACACGGTAACACATAATAACAGGTCACCACTTTTCTTCAAATTTCTAACAAATTCCATGGTAAATTCTAAAAACGCATGGTGAAAAGATCATTCATATGCCATTATTTCATATCGTTAAGAACAATTTGAACTCTTTGCAGTGGTTGAGTTCCCCGCGCTCGAAATTTGTCTGATTCTTATACGATTCCTATACCAAATTTGAATTTGGATAGATGCATTGTGGGTTACTTCTGTAAAGTTTCACCTCATCAGGAGACCAAAACTGTTCTCCCCATCGTGAGTATGGTCCGGATTGCTGACCCGAATAAGAAATTTTCAATTTATCAGTGAAATTTGGACGAATCTTGCCTTTTTCGGCATGGCCACGTGTATGTTAAATAGACACGTGCAGGGAAATTCATGTTACTACTGGCCTACTCCCAGGGTACAAACAACACAGAGCAGTTCAACCAAACTTATTTATACTCCCCTCCTCCCCCTTTCCCTTCCTCCCCCCCACAAAGCTCCACTAGAGCAAAACAATAGGGCAAGGAGTTAAGGTGCATATACAAGAAATATGTAAAGGCCTAATCATTATAGAGTACACTAGCAACACACTTACATGTAGTTTCCTCCCAGGTCCCAAACATGACTGATATGGAATACTGTACATGTAAGTAACTACTTTGGAACGCATTTTACAGGAAAATAAAACCAATGTATTTACAACTTCTATAGTACAGACTTCATACTGTAAATGAGCTCAATGACCTACAGTAGATCAAACTGTCAACAATTGAAGATCAAACAGTGAAGAGGTGAATTAATCATAAGTTTTTACTAAGGAAAGTTTTTTTTTTTAAAGAATATGCAGACTTTCCAATGTCTTTGCACTATAGAAGGCCATTCGGGAGGAGAAGGGGGAGGGGGATGGGGAGGAAGGGGAGAAGGGGGAGGGGGAGAGACATGTCCCTCCAATAATTTTGTTGGGGGACGAATATGTTTATGTCCGCCTAAAAAATGAAGCCCAATATAAAACCTATACATATGGCTGGCAACACCACTGCCACTGTCTGCGTTTGTCGAAGGTGGGGCTCCTAATTGTGTACTCAAATGCAGCTACAGTATAATGTATTGAACAGAAGAAGTTATATGGTGAAGTACATGTACTGTAGGGCTATACACAAAAAGTATTTGATGTGGAGGGGCAAGTACGGTGTCACAGTCATCCCCACAAAAAAAAAATGTTTGGAGGACGTATATGCTTAGGCCTGTGTCCCCTAAAAAATAAGGGCTCATATGAAGCCTATATGGCTGGCTACACAACTGTGTAAGTTCTTCCCGTAGGAGGGGTAACGGTTCACAATTGTGTTTTCAAATGCATTATCACTAATTTGAAAATAATGTATTGAACTCAAAATATATCTGTGGAGGGGGCGAGTAAACCCAATGCAAATTATTAGTGGGCGTTCTTATATGTCCTTCTTTTATACTGAAGCAATAAGGACGTGACCTCTTGTACTTGTGTAAAATCACCAGAAAATTTAAGTTTTAAGATATGTCTTTTCCCAGCTTTTAAATAATTTTGTGTTTTTCGTTCATAATCGATCAGAAAACATAAGGATCGTCAGGAAAATTCACAGTAAATCACACACTTATGGCCACTTCATCATAGTGTTAGCAACGAACTTCCACACAAGTTAGCTCCTTGGCCACAGAGGTTTTTGTGTAAAATTATTCCGCTAGGAATCAAGTTGAATGATGACCTACAGTACTTCTACTGTAAGTGCCCCAACCGTTCACTGTACTATATAATATACAGTACACTGCACTGCGCCATGCTGAAAAAAAGCTGGACCACTTTTTTTTCTTCACACGTTTTAAGACCGAAATTGTTGCTATTGTTTTAAATTTGCCTTTTCAACCGTTCAAAAATGTATAAAGGTGACACCATCATCATATATCATGAATATATAATCATCCATGACAAAAGCTTTATCATATATTCAGTCTAAATTATTATGTCATAATATTATTTGTATCAGATTTTCAGAGGGTAAAAAGCATTTTCTTCTAAAACTCCACATGGTCCACACAGAGGAGATAGCTTCCCATGCAAACTTCAAAATTCAGTAAGACATACAAACCATGATGACTTTGAATCCCATATTTTGGTAGAAAGCATAAGGAATTAAAATTTAATATAGGCCTAAGTTTCTCCAAGTGTGAAATTGTATTTTACCTCAAAAATTTAGTGATTGCACCGGGTCAAAAAATCGGACCAGTTACCCGACCTTCATTATTGGTCGGGTATCCGACATGCCGACAAGGACTATTCAACATTTTTTGCGGAAGTAGCATATGTGTTAAAATCAAACAGTGTACATGTAAATCTTGTGATATTTCTTGTTTTTTCAATCGTATCTTTGTTTTTCTGAATAAAGAAGTAAAATACGTTTTAAAATTTCACGGAATGGGTCACTTGGTATTCTGAAATAATACATGATTCCACGGTTCCGTTATGTGCATGCTCAGTAACACAATACAGCTAAGAAAAATTTGTCAATTTGTTTTTTTTTTTGAACAATAAACAATTTCATTTGAACATAACTTGTGATTGGTTTATAATAGGTGCTACATTTTTTCAGCAAATCTGCAAATAGCAGACACGCTTTCAAAATAGTTTGGTAATGTACAACCGCACGGCGGTTTATATTTTTTCTGCAGCATACTACATACAGTACACTGCTTGTTGCATGCTGGTTTGGATATCTCTTATTACAGCGAAGTTGCATCATTTCTGAGATCTGTAGCAATATTTTATGATCGTTTTAATGTATGGCATTTGAATAGAAAGGAAACAAACACTTTATAACCCAGATGGTGTGGGTACCCGTGTAAACAATATCAAATATTACTGTTATTATGAAGATAAAGTATGGGGCCTACCCTCCTGACAATAGACAGGATTTGGGAACTATGAGGGGATTCCCCACTTCCATCCCTTTTCCTTTTCATAATATTTGTTTTGTTTGGTAAATACTTGTTATATCAGCCTGACTTCTCCACAAATACTGTCTCCTGTGCCCTCCCCCCCCCCCCCCAGTATTGTGTAGCCACGGGGAAATGGGTTCCCACACTTCTTTGATAATCTTTTTTTTTAAATATTGAGATAAAGTTTGTTTTTTTATATATCTTTTTTGCTTTTAAATACAAAATTGCCCTCAGAAGTGGGCTAAATTTGAACACTTAGTCTTAGAAAGGGGTCTTGGATCTTCTCGGATCCCTCACTTATTTTTAATGCTGGCTACGCCACTGAAGCCTTCCCCCCCCCCTTTCCCCTCCTGCCTTGCCCTTTTTCCAGACACACACTTTTGGTCGAAATAACATTGCAAAAGGCATCATTATTAGGCCTACAAGGGCAGACAAGAGAATAGCGAGGACCAGGAAAACTAATATTTGGGGCCCCTCAATTATCTCAAAATATTTTAAGGGCAAGGAATTACTAAGGCGTTCTTAGTCCAATTAATTTATACTGTTTTAGCCAAAGTAGAAGCATGGGTTCGCCGGAGGTTTTCGCCCCTATGCCGATGTTTTTTTACTTTTTTTTTTGTTATGGTCATTAATCTTTTAGTCATCCCCCTCCTCAAAAATCTCAAAAAATTATTTTGATGTAAATTTGGGTTTTCCCAAGGCCCGGGTATCCTCTTGGCAGCACACACTTTTACTGGGGTATGTGTGGGGGAGGGAGGGGGGTAATTGTGCCGTGTTTTTTTTAACCCTTTATAACTACCATTTATTTCCATTTACCAACTCAAGAAAGGTCTTCAAAGCACCCCCCCCCCTCCCCCCACAAGACATGATTTCATTGTCCCCACTTTTCAATAGATTCAATTTTGTTCAGGGTCTTATTTAATCTCTGAAATAGAAGCTGCTGCCACCATTTCTTTCCATTTTAAAGGTCTTCAAAGTCCACTCCCCCAACCCCACCCCCTCCCTCTTTAATCCACACACCGCAAGACATGATTTTTATGTTTTCATGTTTAAACAGATCCTGTTTTCTTCTTCTTCAGAGTTGTATTCAATTCTTGTAAGCAATAGGGGTTGTTGACTTTTCTTTCTATTTATATTCAGGAAAAGTCTTCAAATCCCCCTCCCCCCCCTCCCCTCCCTCAACATGATTTTCCCCCACCATCCCCCCTCCCCTCCCTCAACATGATTTTCCATATCCCCACCATCCAAACCCCTCCCCTCCTCAACATGATTTTCATATCCCCATCATCCAAACCCCTCCCCTCCCTCAACATGATTTTCATATCCCCACCATCCAAACCTCTGATTTATCATTTTCAAGATTGTTTTGGAAGTAAGGATATCATTGGGTAATTTTATAGAGCCCTGCACCCCTCCCTGCCCAGGGGGGCTAGGTTTTTCCCTTGTGTGTATTGACCACGGACACATACCAGGAAAATCATTTCCCTGCACGTACAAACCATTTAATGTTGGTATAGTACGATGAAGTGGACAACTGTTATAGTATTGCGGGACAAAAAAAATTAGGGACTGGCTGCCTGACCAGTGTGTGGTATCATATTTCATGATTTCACAGGTCTAGCTCATCAAGGATTTTAAACAGAACGACGCCCATGTAAGACCATTAAACATACAGTACCATTATATACCGTAAGACAAATCTATGTTGTTTATGGAATGCTATTAAAACCAAATATACCTAAATTTTAAGACACAACATTAAGTGTGCAAGCTCTTTCCTTTCAGTATGCTATCATAGGGGCATTGATAATATGCCCAACGTGCATCAGATAGAGGCATCATATTACACTCACAAGTGATGGCAATGTAATTAGATCCTAGCTGTGCCAGGACAAGCAAATAATGATATCATATTAGGTTGCCCTTGCTCTGGCAAGGCGTGTGATGTGCAACTGTCGATTTTGGCCAAAATGTAGCGAGTTGACAGAACTTGAAAAAGCTTTTTGGCCAATTTTCGGGAAATTATCCTCAATATTCGGGAGGTTTCCTTAATTTCCTGGCAATTTCCTTTACTTTTCGTGCAGGTTTTTCTATTTTGGGGAAATTTAACAGTTTTTTGGCCTATTTTCAGGAAATTTTCTTGAATTTTCAGGGACTTAGATTAATTTCCAGGCAATTTTCTTACATTTTCGGGCAATTTTTCTTCCATTTTCGGAACATTTTCTTCCATTTCCTGGCAGTTTTTAGAATTAGGGGAAATATCCTTTAATCATCGGGAATATAGCTGAATCGGGCATGATTCTGACAAATCACTGATTTAAAAAGTACATTTTGCCCCTCTGCCTCACTATATAAGATCAGTGACCAAGTATCATGTTGTCAACATCATGCTGAGTAGAGAGGGATGCATGACCTAATGTATATTACTAGCAGAGTAGGGGAATCATTATGCTCTACTTAGGGTATCTAGCTAACGGATGGGCAGGGGACTGCCGCCTCCAGCCTAATACAACCATGAGGGCGAAGTGTTAGAAACATATAGGAATGTTTTACCTTAACATGTGCATAAGGGAAAAATTTGTGGAACTAGCTGTGATGTGTTACAGAAAACTATAAATAAACTTGGGAAGACTTGGATTGTACCATTATTTTACAGGTTGGTTTTAAGAACAAAGTTTTAAAAGTATATTCAAGGATATAAAAAACAGATATTAATTTATACAAAAGTGTAATAAATAGCATAGTTCCTAATTTTTGGTATCATAATCATTATTTCTCGCTCTTGTATCTCTTCGTTCCTGATAGTTGTCGAAAATATTTCTGCCAAATAATGTTTTAATTTCTGAATACAGTCATATAATAAGAAATATATATCAGTGTAACAAAATATACAACAATACTGTTAAAAAGGGAAGAAAATCAGCCAAAATCTGACATTGGAAAACCTCATTCGCCTCTTCACAGCATGTTTACAATATACAAACTGTACACAATAGTACAGTCCACACGGCTTCGGCATGCTAAGATTAAGTCAGAATTAAAATCAAGGGATACATAAGCGGACGCGAAATGTTTTCTCTCATCGCTTTCTATTTGTTGGAAAGTACGGGCCCTTTTTTGCACCAATCACGTTGGATTTTATATATATGGTAAATAGATATGTGTTAATTGTCAGGTCGTGTGAAATGGACTCCCAAATACTTTCATTCATAAATTACAAAGGTCAAAGCGGCAATAAGCTTGTGATTTTGCTTGCGCTCCCATTAAAAAACAAGAAAAAACACATTGTATAGTTTACAAAGTACGGTACTTTTGGGGAGAATAATTAAATGAAAATGGTCTCAAACGATAGATAATGAATTCAAGTTCTCTATACCATTAAAATGGAACAAAGTATTTAGAGACTCTTTAGTTAAAACATTTGAAGTGGAACATACTGTATGTGCAATTTTTTAGAGCGTTTTGCACAGTTAAGGAGATTATCGCAAGCGTATGAACCAAACATTCCCATATGGTGGGGAGCAAGGGGAAAGGTACTCCATGAACAGATGAAAGGATTTCACAATCCCCGCCGCATGCTTTTTCTTTCGACTGAGACTTATTAACATAAAAATGAAGGAAAATTTGGTAAAATCAGTGGAAATTTTAGTAATATTTGGCATCATTTCCAAATACTTGACCATATTTCCCGTTCAATAAGAAATTTCCCGACTAAGAAGGAAATTTACCAAAAATTTCCTCAAAATGAAGAAAATTAGGTTAGTAGAGGTTTTCTAATATAAGGCCTAAAAAAAGTTTAGCAAAATTGTGACGATTTCCAAATCGTTAACTCCACTTTCACGATTCATACAATTGTAGAATAAATATTTTGGCTATTCAAATTTTCTTGAAGCACTAGGCCCCATTATCAGACATTTTACATATTGCTGGTACAGCTGGGTCATTCAGCTTGTAATGTTAGCAGATTGGTTTGCAAAATTTGTATTCATTGTCATGCTATTGCATTTCATATCATGAAATATTTGTTCCATGATATTTATTCATAAGCCACAACCACCATGCAGATCAATAAAAATGTTGACAACATTAGCGTTCACACAATAATTAACAAACATTACCATAGCATGTATATATGACATAAAAATGGTTGCTCATTTATTTTATTTCAAGAATTTATCAGTAAGCCCCGCCTACTTATTAATATTCATGACATCACTATCACAACATTAGAACATATATGTACAGCCATGACCTATCTGTACGTGTACCTAATATAGCATACATTTGATATATTGTTCATGAAATACAGTATGGTGTTTACATCATTTAGCACTTTTATATTAAGCAACGCCCACCATGTACTAATGACATCTGCTGATAGCATAACCATGTGCACAATAACCAACAAAATTATCATGCCAATATGATGCAAAATGGACACACTGTTGCTCATTTATCACTTTTTCAAAATGTTCACTGTAAGCCCTGTCCACTTATCAATATGCATGATATCATCACCAAAAAAACAATAGAGCACCTCTACGGCCCATGTGCTATCTGTGTACCTTATTAAACATGAATCCAGTTTATGGATCTTGAGATACTGCTTTTACAAACTCTTTTCAGCAAAATCATATTAAGCCCCGCCCACTATGCACATTAATGAAATTCAGCATTTTTACATCATTAACATGTAAAAACCAGCTAACATCATAATTATCCCAAATATGAAACAACAGCCGCGATCTGTGAACGTCATCCAGCAAGAAAAAACAAAACAAAAACAGATCAGTGGGGAAGTAAAAGGCCTGGAACGGGGTACAATGTATATGACAAAAAAACTTGGATTATCCTAGGATCAAGATCCAGACATTTTACATTTCTGCTCGACTTAGATATTGTAGGTGTCCAGCCGACTGAGGCAGGGGGTGGGTTGGTTGGGTAGTAGGGCCATGAAAAAGTGACTGTACTATACTAACTAGTATAACGTTAGTTGAGTACAGTAAGCCTAACGTCATAACGATACTTGTTAGTGTAGCGTACTCCCATTGATGCTTGAGTCCAGTCAAAGCAGTGTCACAAACCATTTAACGTTACACGTACGTTATCATCCAGTCATTGGGACAGATTTAAGACTTTGACAGTTAGAATGCAACACAATCTATGACATAATCAGTAACATTTTGTAGACCATATCGGGAGTTGAATGTGGCAAGATACTGAATAGTACGTACATTTCACATGTAGTGCAGTGCATGCAGTGCATCTATAGCACCACCAGTGGCGTAGCCAGGATTTTCCTATCGGGGGAGGGGGAAGAGGGAATTGAATTGAGCCGATATTTAGTGGTGTGATTGAGGTGACACCAGGTGTCACTTCGAGCGCTTAACCTGTCGGCGTGGGGTCCAGGGGAGAAACCCCTGTAGGGGTCCAGGGGGCGAAGCCCCAAAAAAGCTCTCGCAAAATTGACATTTCAAGGGCAAAAACGTATGTCACAGAGCATGGTAAGAAAGTGTATTAGACAAGTCAAAATTTATGTCAGAGAGAGCTTTAATGCAAAACACAAAATCATAAAAATGCATAATGTGGAAATATGTTTTGTTTACGTGGTTAGGTTTATCGTCACTCTTTGAAAAATATCATAAGTTGTCTAAAAGAAAGGTTTTCAATAATTTACTATAAACTTTTGTAAATGTTGTCAAACTTTTAAAATGAGCCTGTTCTGTATCACGTGCATTCAAAAATACCCACCTCCCTTTCTCTTTCTCTCCCCCACCCCCTTTCTCTGTGTCTTAGTTCATGTATTTAAATACAAAAAAGCACAAGTTTTTATTATATTATTACCAAAGAAGCTTCTTTTTTTTGAGAAAGTGGTCTTGAAATCTAAAAACATAATAAGCACCTGGAATGTCAAAGCTTGTTGAACTGACAGCACCAATCTGAACCGACGGATTAAAATCTGAACCGATGGATTGAAATATTCGAAAGCAATCGACCTTCTCTCTCCACCCCCTACCCAGGTGTTCCTAGCATTAGAGCAACCTATATACTTAATACATATATATAAAAAGGTAGGTCACTTTGTAATGCGACTTTCGAACCGTATATAAAAATTTGGTTTTTTTTGACCACTCGCGAATCTTAATTACATTTTTTGACTCAAGTCACATTTGCTGGAGATTCCCTTCTTAGTTCATAAGCCACAGTATTTGTTCTTTTTTTCTGATGAGATGTACAAACAATGGGTTTTCTACCGGCATTACAGTTATGACAGTGTAAAAGCCCAAAATTTGCTGCAAACCAAAGAAACCAAAGATGACGTCATGAAAAAGCAGCATTTCAATTGGTTCAACTTGTTGGGCTTTTACACTGTCATGACTGTAATGTCGGTAGAAAATCCATCGTTTGTACATCTCATCAGAAAAAAAGAACAAACACTGTGGCTTATGAACTAAGAAGGGAATCTCCAGCAAATGTGACTTGAGTCAAAAAATGTAATTAAGATTCGCGAGTAAAAAAAAAAGAATTTTCCTATACGGTTCAAAAGTCGCATTAGAAAGTGACCTACCTTTTCATATATATGTATTATTGGTTGCCATAACGCTAGGACCACCTGTGCGCCCCCTCTCCTCCTTCAAAAGAATTTTTATATACGGTTCAAAAGTCGCGTTAGAAAGTGACCTACCTTTTCATATATATCTGATATGTATTATAGGTTGCCATAACGCTAGGAACACCTGTGCGCCCCCCCCCTCCCAATC
>JAIGNY010004004.1:387500-455000 GCA_020152595.1 Chiridota heheva | reverse complement strand
TACAATCTGAGCATATGGGTTCTGAATGTTAAATAATAGCATTATTAGCACTTGAGTTTTTAGTTTTTAAGAGATAGGCTATTAGATCTTAAATATCTTCAAAAGATCTTTAGTTTTTTACCATTTTGTTTGCCATTTTAATTCTCTTAGATTCCTCTTTAATATAAGATGAACGTGACCACTGAACTAATCTTTTAAGATTTTTAGCCCTCATGTCAAAATGTTGGTCCAAAAGTTGAGGATAACTTGGTCCAAAAATTAGAAATTAGACCAAAAAGTGAAGGTGTTTGAATCCAAAACATAATGTTTTAGGTCCAAACTAAACTCGTTGCTTAGTCAAAATGGAAGATTTTTGGCCCATAATTGCACACTTTTGGTCCCTTTTCAAGATGTACCTTTTAGTATACGGGACGTGCAATGTATGCCACTGGCAGCTAGAACATCATCCTGGGTTTTTTTCTCCAAAGATAACGGTGCATTGCGTAATCCTATCTAATCTCCAATTAGGCTCAGTCGTACTGATCAAATGGATAGTAGACTTGAAAAATCTACGAAGGCTGTTCAGTGTGTCACGTAGTATGTTTCATACTATATGTATCAATCATCGCAATCTGCGAAAACACGAAATCTAGTTTTGACTAACTGACCAAAGTGTTGGATCTTGTAAAATTGAAGACCCACAGTTTGACAGTTTTTGGTCAAAAAAAGGAAGATTTTTGGTCCAAGATTGTAGATTTGTGGTCCAAAATTGAATTGAAGGTGTTTTGGCCCAACCTGAGGATTTATTTGTGCAAAGTGAAAGAGTTTCATCCATCTCTGTTTTATATTGTTCATTTGATACTTCACATAATTATATTGATGGCTTTGACAATTTGTGTAACAATATGACAATTTTTATGCAAAAATAACAAGACAACATTTAAAACATAACTTAAAGATAAATCACCAAATAGTTTAATTGCCTCTTACTTCTTTAAACTGATGTCTTTAGTTTCTGTTAATCTTCACAAAAGCCCGGTCTCCTCAAAGAGCAAGGTTGAAGGAGGGTTAATTTGGTGCCATTTGAGTGAAAACACCTGATCGAATCTGCGTCGTGCTTTTTTACCTGAGCGATAAGTTTTGGTTAATTTTCTCTTTGGGGAATAAGTGATGATAACGTACATGTCTCTGTCTGCATGCATGTACACCTAAACTAAAACGTAGCAAAACGTTTAAAGAATTAGTTTAGTATATAGTCAACTTAAAGCACTGGTTAATCTTATATGAAAGAGGACTTTAAAAGAAACAAAATACTCCAATATCTTATTCCATTACGGAGATATCCAAATTTCAAGCTCTGACTTATTTTTGTAGAAGTGACTGGTGTATAACGGAGGTATTCAAATTTCAAGCCCTGTCTTATTTTTGTAGAAGTGACTGGTGTAGTAAGTCTACTAGCCATGAAAGGCTGGCGCCCTAATCCTCACTGTCTTAACAAATATTTTACCCTTAGAATTATTTTCCCCAAAACTTTCTTCAGGTTGTAAATAGTACCTAACCTTTATTAAATTCCGAGGCTAATTTTCTGACAGTATCTAACGGTTTTTAATGATAGAATGCATACAAAACTTCGAGGAACCTGAGGCTGTAACATTACAACTAGTCTGATTTCAGTCATTTTACGCAAATAATAAAGAGGTAATTTATCGTGACTCATGTAGCGGCGTATATTTTTACCCAAACGATTATGATTGACAGGTAGCCAGACCTGACGATTTGGAGGGATAGGGGCGCAATTGGACGACAGCTGTTATGAAATGTTACACTTGTTTTGGACATTAATGGTACCACTAACCACGCAATTTTCGGATGTAACCAGAGGCGTAGGAAGCACGGCATGGGGCAGTTTGCCTTCGGAGAATATTTTACCTTTCCGGTTTAATACATTCCTTCCCGCTTAAAAAAATGAAAAATTAGATAAACTAAAGAAAATGTAGGTAAAATTAAAAAAAGTAGAATAATTTATTAAAAATTTAGCAACATTTCCTAGAAATTAATAAAAAATCCTGAAAATTAAGGAAATTTTAGAAAAATTCAGAAATTTTCCAGAAAATGAAGAAAATTGTCTAAAAATGAAGAGATTTTCTCGAAATTGAAACAGATTTCATGATATTTATTAAATCGTCTGATATACAGATATATGTGCTTCCAATGTATTGCTTTACTGCTTTAATAACTTTAATTTACCTGTTTTTTCTTCTTTTTTGACAAAAATTGCATACAATTTGAAGCAATTACTCAATACAAAATCACCAGCGCAGGGCTTCCAAAGCCTTGGGTTTGACATGATTTAAGCAATTTTTTGTTATCAAAATCACGAGAGAAGCGGGACTTCCGGACAGTGGCGGCGCCATACCCCGCAAATTAGGGGGCGCATTGGGGGCCTACACGACAATGCTAATCGGATTTTGGAATTGTACAATCAACCTTTAGGAGAAGTGAGGTTTCGTCCCCGTGCCGCCGCTACTGCAGTGGCGGTGCCAGACACCACAAACTGGGTGACAGGGGCGACAGGCTACCTCTCGGTATTTCTCATCGGATTTGGACGAATTGTAAAATCGTTCTTTGTGATAAGTGGGGACTCCACAGCGCCACCCCCACCCCCACCGTAGCGCTGCTACTGCTTCCAGGGCTTTCTCTCTTGGCCCCTAACAGGGCTTCAACCTTGGAGTTGACACAATATTAAGCAGTTTTCCGCTCTCAAAATTGCGATAATGCCAAGGACTTCCAGCCTTCCAAGGGATTTTCAGCCTTCCCGAGGCTTTGTCCCTTGATTTGACACAATGTTAAGCAATATTCTGCAATCTAAATCACGTACAAAGGGCTTCGTTTCCTGGATTTATACGAGGGCTTCGCCCCTATAATTGAAACACTGATTTTGAGCAATTTCTTAAGAAGTCTGCCATCTAATTGGTATACATGCCAATGTGCCCAGCGTTTACTCTTAGGATTTTTTTTTTTGGGGGGGGGGCACCAAAATGCATTTCCCCCTCCCTCTTCCCAGTAAAACATGCCCCACCATACTACTGTGGGTGGGGTGTAGAAGAGGGATGGTGGCTAGAGGAGTTCGGGTGGCGCACATACCTCGACCTTCGAAGCTCAATCATGTCAATGTTTCAGAAAGTATCTTTCAAACACACTCTGTGTTTAACCTCCTGCCTGAACAGCTGGAAGTGGGAGGTAAGCCTACCTGCAATTGTTTTTGCTAAACACAATCTGACAATTTATTATGAAAATCAAAATGAATAAAAAAAAAAAAATCTTAACAATCTGATATAAAGGTATTTCAATTTGATTAAAAATTCTTTAAAAGTGTTCTCCTGCAAGCTCATCTCTGAAGATTTCTGTCAATTTCACTTAACAGCTTACATATGAATTCACCTGTTCATGGTTAAATTGCCTCAAGATATAAAGAAAATCTAACATAGTATACATGTATATTATTCGCACTTTCTTTTGTTGCTTTGTCGGCATGTTCCGCGTAGTGGTCGTGTCACCCTTTTGGAGAAAAAAAATGTAACTTCAGGAATTGATATGAACCACTGCAGGCTGAACAAAATTTTCCAAAAGATGTCACTGTTTCATCTTTAGCGGTAAATATAGTTCAAATATTAAAGGTGTCACGGTCATAGAAATAATTGTTTGAAAGATCAGTTTTTGAATTTTGAAAATAGTACTTTTAGATTTGAGTTTTCTGGCTATGTCTGATCAAAGTTTGATCAGTCTTTAATCTATTTAAAATTTGTGGTGTATAACTGGGCAGACAGCTCCAAATCTGAATGTCATTATTCAAATTTGTTCAATAAATCTTGGTCACTGAAAATTATGGGAAAGTCTGGGGCCATGGCAAAGACTCAAAACGTTTTGGTCGGAATTTGCTGCTCCGCTTCAAAGAATAATGGTAGAGATAATAAATAGAAGGGATTTACAAAGAAAATACTACACCACAAAATTTGCATAAAATATGCAAATCGATGACTGCGATTTAAAAGCGCTGTAATAATTGTTAATCTTTAACTGATTTTGTCCTTAGACCCTTACATCCATGGTCCCGTAAGTGATTGATTCGTTGGTATACTTCGTATTGCTTTAAAACGTCGTCAATATGTCACTACTCATTGGGCTCAGCATACTACTCACGGTAACGTTCTCTTATGTCATATCTAATTCAACACTCATGACATTTTTGATAAATTGGAATTGGCAATGCAGAAAAGAAAAAAAAAAATAGGTCGGGTTTTCTATTTTCTGTTTTGTCACATTATCTGACATATCAGATCAGCCATTCAATCCCTGGTATTGTTATTTTTCTTTTACAGCTTAAATGATTCGACAAATCGTATTAACAGCAACAGGTGGTTGTGAGATAGTGATTTATGAAAAAATGATAGTCCGTTATATACGAATCCTGAAATTATACATTTTGACAACTGTTTTGCAATACATGAATAAGAAATTAAACTTTTTGAGATTTATTAGCCGCGTGAGTAACTGGTTGATTCTCACAAATTAGCTGAGATTCACTACAAACGATTCGTAATTACAGACGTTACAATTGTCATTAATTTCTTGGCGCCCTGATTTTATAACTATTAAAAATGGTTGTCGAAGCAGCTTTCCCACCCTAATCATTTATTTCGGATGCATTTTAGTCTTTATTTGAATAAAATCGACCAGAAAGTTTTGTGTTTTTATTTTTTCTAGAGTATTAAGAGGTGCCTGTAAAAACTTCCACAGGGACTGGATTTTTTTCCGGGAGGCGGTATATAACTTTACTAAAACATAAGCGTTACATCAAAAGTTTCAAAATTGCAACCAAAATGCAAGGCGTCTAGAACGTACAAACATTGGGGAAGTGGAGGGAGAAGGAGGAGGAGGGGTGTCAACTAAATGTGTCCGAAATTTAGGTAACATGGCTTTCACATTAATTCCAAGTTATGTATTTTGAAGTGTCCGGAACGTGACACGAAGATGAGGCGTGGGGCTGCAGGCTTAGCCTCTTTTTCATTTAATTTATTTTTTGTTTTTCAAAAATTGCGGTCAATAATTCGAATGAAATTTTAGATCATGATTCAAATAAAGATAAATGACCAGGGCGGATCCAGAGGGTGGGGTACCGGGGTTGTACACTCTGCCTTCGATGGCAAGGTGCCCCAAAGTGCCCCAATTTGACCTAAAGCCATTTGTATTGCTGTCTTTATGCCGTGCCCATCCTGCTATCCCAGTTCCCCACACCTACCCGATGCCCATCAGATCAAAACGCATGTTTTAAGTTCAGAATTTGATATGTGATTCTCCTTCAAAATGAGCTGATCAAAAGTTAAAATTCGCAGTTTCTGGAGCTTTACCGTGAGCAGTGGTGTATCCAGCTTTCGGTGTCAGAGGTGGCAAAAAGTACCCACAAATATGACTTTTTAATCTTCTGGCTAAATAAAAAATATCTAAAACAAGTGAATCACTACCAATGTCATATGTAATGGACAATTTTTTAACCACATTAAGGTCATTTTTAAACAACATTTCTGCAACTTTCAAGGATATTTGAGCAATGTAGGCCAATTTCTAAAAATTCTAAGCAAATTTTAACCTCATTTGTACTATTTAAGACAAAGTTCAGGTAACTCTTAATCAAATTGATTCATTTTTACCAAATTTAAGCCATTTGAAAGAAAATTTGGGAGAGAGGTTTAACCAAAATATGTTAAGTTCTTGCACAAATGAGAATATAAGATTGCCCTACTTTAATATTTTACTACACAGTTACTATTTTCAGTTTTACTTCACACAAGAAGGCACAGACCTTCACATGGGGGAGAGGGTACGGCCTCCATCCCCACACTGGCCACGACTCTGGCCTATTTCACCCATTTTGAGCTATTATCTCTGAAAATTTGTTATCAATATATCACTCTTACGACCAATGTAGTTTGAAAAGATGCTGTGCCCCAGCCAGCCAGCCAGCCAGTGGAACAAAGTTAGTAACATTTCCGAAAAGCAGAACATTTCACCTGAATTTTCCGAATATTTAGCCCAAAATAGTCTTTTTGTTTGACCTATATTTGAAGAAATGTCTGAAATTTCGAGCAACTAAATCGGTTTTCTTTTGAAAATGTAGACCTAAAAAATATTCCGAAAATTAACCATTCAATAAAATAAAATAAATAATGATAATAATATGTAGATTTTTCAAAAATTAACACACACAATTTTTATTTCTTTAGCTCATTTTCTGAATTTTTGAGGAAACAAAATCCGTCTAGGGCATTCGGGTGGAATTTCGCCCTATGCATCTATTTCTACGCTGTTGTTGTACCCCCTCCCCCTCCCCCCCCCCACACACACACACACCTTCCTTCCACTACAAAACTCATGGTGACACCACTGGTCCTTATCCGTGGGCTACGTGCCCTTGTTCTTGCCAACACTCCACCCTCCCTTTAAAAATTTCTGGATCCATCTCTACAAGCATGATGATGAAGTTGAACAATTAGGATTGAAGTTATACATGTTTCGGAAATACTGGAAAGCTTAAGATCATTTATTTCTCGACAAAAAATTGACTCGATATATAATTTATTTCGGATAAATTAGGAAATGTGATATCATTCTTCAGAATAAATTATAAAGTTTAAGATAACGATTCAAATAATGAAGTATAATATTTTCTTTTGGAATAATCTAAAAGTTTATACAATTATTTGGAAACATCGAATAATTTTGATACCATAAATTTCAAAAAATGTGGAAGTTTAATCAACAACATTTTCGAAATAATCGGAGAATTTTATATTCTGGTTCGCTCCATTTCTGCTATACATACAGACATAGCAAAAATGGAGATCATGAATTGAAAAAATCGAGAAATTTTAAAACCTGATTCGAAAAAATTGGGAAATTTTAGAACCGGATTTGAAAAAATCCGGTAATTTAAAACCATAATTCGGAAAAAAAGTTTGAAAACAGTTTTGGAACAGCTTTTTCCAGTCTTGCCCGAATTTTTAGACCATTTCCCCCGATTTTTGTTCATTCTCAAATATAAGGGGAGGGGTGACACCCCCACAAGTCCCGGTCGCTAAGCCCCTGCCAAAATGAGAAGTTGATAAGCTATTTCACCACAAATATACGAATTCTCTAGATTTTTACCACCTCAGCGATCCTGGGACGTGAAAATAGGCCCACGGTCGTGGTTTTAAAATTGAATCATGTGATGCTTGTGTTATGTAGGACTCATATGAAGGGGTTAGCCTCATTCTTTCCTGTAAAAAAAAAAATATGTTGATAATCCATAGAGTGTTTTCAACGACTGAATGAACTTTATATGATTTTTGACCGTTCCACGACCCTGTGATGACGTCACAAGAAGTTGACTCTTAGCATATTACTGAAAAAGGAAACTTGGACGTCTCTCCTGCAAGTAGCAAGTCACTTTAGTTCAAGAGCGCAAGCTATAGCTTATTTTATTGATTGTATAGAAAATATGGACAATTTGATAGAGATTACATTTACCCTAACTGCCTCAAAACTGTTACTGTTACCGATCTGCCAATAACGGGTAAAATGAATCTACTGGAAACAATGAGAATTTGTCTGTTTGTGATCAGAGGCTGACTAACTCTACTTTTAGAGGGGTTGCAGTCATTTGACGGAATATTTGTAATATTATAAATGGATATAAAATCCCACTATATGTGACTGTATGAAGAGGGATATCTTGACAGTAAATGCAAAATTTGGTTGAAACCACCTTCAGTATCTCTGGTGAACTATCTTATTATGCAGCAGAAAGCATTAAAGCACTTTTCAAAAGTCTTCGTGATAATCCCAAATCGATTTGTATTAATATACTAAAAGTAAAACATATTTAATCAGACTTGAATTAAGTAAACGGGAATATTTCCATCATTTCCTTGTAAACTAATATAATATTAAATGCTTATGAATGATAGCCTAATGAAAATAAAAAATGTGCAATTTTGCTAAAGCCGTATGACTTTAGTGGGCGAAAATGCCCTTGCAGGAGATGTCTTTATCATTTGAAAAGTAATACACCTTATCCACGAAAACAAGATTGCTTCTTTCACACTGTTTCATCCAAATTAGTTTCAAAAATTAAAGATAGCCGAGCCGCATTCGGTGTGTATTGTGGATTAACCATCACCATTAGTCTGTTACTACATCAATCCTGCCGTATGGGCTACAGTAATGGGACTCTCTTTTCATAATCTGATTTACCTTATTACCTTTTGAAATAACGTACTGGTGTCTGGTCTATAGTATTATAGAAAATCATTTCTCTTCAGTGCAATTCAAGACATTTTGATCTTTGACTCTTCAATTTACTTCAAACAGTACCGATGCCAAGATGGCATTATACAAGTGGTTAGCACATGCTCATGGTACCCCTCTGTGTTCCTGGGATACCTGTCCAAAATTATTTCCAGATATCTTGTAATTCTGGTTTAAAACACGTTTCATTTAAAACACGTTTCATTCTTGACATATGCAGATATATTTGTATTATGTATACACATGGGGATGATACTCATGGCGGGGTGTATAATGAACGCATGCATGCAGGTGCGGTCCAGATCTGGTAATCCCCATGTAGAAGCCGGGGTAGAAGCATGTGTTCAAAACATTCGTTAAGAATAATCTCATTTATTTTACGACAAATTAATATTAGTTTTGGTCTATTTATCATGATAGTGAATCTGCCTTTTCTATTTCATAAAGTTTTTTGCAAAACAGTATAAGTTAATAGTCCCGCCCACCTGTTTCATTAATTCCTGTTTTGTGTGTGTGGGGAGGGGGGAGGGGAGGAGGGGAGGAGCCCATATCTCCAGATGACAGTGGTATCATTCACGGGGTTTCCGGGCTTATTCTTGGCGCCGCTTCTACCCAACGCCGTAGCCAGAAAAGGAAGGGGGGGGGGGGAATCCAAAGCCTTTTCGCTAATATGGCAAAAATAAAACTCTGGCTATGTGCCTGGAAGAACTATCACAGGACAAACGTCAACCTGCTTTTGTGACCACCCCTTAAAAAAAAATGGAAAAAAAAAAAGAAAAAAGAACTATGTCAGTCTGGGACCTGCTCCTACTACCCAACGAGTCGACTCGTACATGTCGTATAAGGCCAGATATCTTAGTGTGACCTTTCCATTTACCCTCAATTTTCGCCATTGTATGACTGATGGATATGGATAGATACCATTATTGTCACTTGTTAATGCCATAATCTTTATCATGTGGTGCAGGCACATATCCCAATTTTGATTTATTTCGTCATTTATAAACGGGATTGAATTAAGTTGTATCATAGCCATAGTTCAGTCAGTCAAAAAGCCACCGTTACTTTAAGAATGCGTCAACTGCCCTTTATGTTTGTGTTAATTATAACTTAGATGATATTCAACCTCAGCCTGGACCCTTACGGGCACGGGATTAACCAGAAAAGAAGAAAGGGAAGGAGGCTGCTCAAGGAGGGTCTCCCTCGTTGGTGGGGATGAGGAGGGGACTTAGCGGCACTACATACAGAAATATCAGAAAATCGAGAGAACGATAACCATTTTATTTATCAGAAATTTGTTGAAATGCTTATGCGGCCTAAGAATACCTTGTTTTTACATGTTTTAGTTGAACTGATCGGTCTAACAATTCCAAAAGTTCACGCAGATTTATAACCATATTTACGTCTGTTGAAATACACCATACGGTCATACCTAGCTGTAGTCATATCCCTCAGATACTGACCGTTGTTATTGAAATACGTCATACGGTCATACCTAGTTGTAGTCATATCCTTTAAATACTGACCGTTATTATGGAATTATAACAACTTGTAATCTTTCAAATGAGCGAAGTTAGATATGACTAATCATATGGCATGGATGGCACGTGACAACAAGTATAGTGGAGGAGCTATTCCTTGTTTTGTAGTAAATGTTCTCATTGCAGGAGACATCTTTTTATTTTCAACAAATGATTAAACTATTATGGCAGCAGATAGAGTGTCTCTTGGCCTCGAGCTCTTGGCATATTTGGCGTTCGGGCTCGCCACAAAATATATCTTAGTGCTTCTGTTTAAAATCCACTCGAGATTTTCTCGGGACCGTTGGGCTTATACAGGCCCATAGCTATGAAGTCACTTAAGACAGTGGAGGTTACAACTTATGCAAGAACGAGCACTTAAACAGTCTTCGAATTCACTTATTTTTTATTTCCCCGTTTTATTCCCGGGGCACAAAGATACACAACGGACACGGCCCCGTGCCCAGGGTGTGTGAGATTTTGAGAGGGGGAGAAGGGGGGGGGGGAATAGCAATTCGTACTTACAACTTGACCCACCCTCTACCAACAGCGACATTTCTTATGATGGGGTGGCAAAACACTAGATTTTTGTTGATTGGGGAGGGGAAAAACACTAATGAAAAATATTTGGGAACTTACCCCCTTACGCCCGCCGCTGCCCGTACCTATGCAGAGCCACTCTTACTGCGCCCCTGATCAAATACACAAAAGTTGAAATTGGCTCCGTCCACGTCATGCATCCACCGTTGTAATTACCTTGGACACTTGGACAATTCCCTTTTCCCCCAATACAAGTGGATAATATAGACTTGAGGTAAAATTTTGCAATTGATCATAAACAAAGCAAAGGTGTGCACCATCACCAAAAGAAAGACTGACGAAAGGGAAAGAGTGGGTGGATGATGGAGAGGGGAGGAGGTAGTATTTTGTATTACCTGCTATATCAAACATGGGCGGGTAATTATTTTTCATTTAAAAAACGCGGAACATTTCGCAGGCCTTTTCTTGTTGGTCTTTTTTCGCCGGGGTGGCTTAATCCCGTAAAAACACATAGTCAGGGCCACTATACAAGTATAGGGAGCCAGGAAAGAGCCGTGGGAGTTTCCCCTACCCTCCCCCTCCCCTACCCTCCCCTTCCCTGCCCCCTCCCCAACCTCCCCCTCCCAACCTCCTCCTCCCCCAACCTCCTCCCACCCCCCCCTCCTTCCTACTGAAGGGGTTTCTACTTCCCGGCTGCATGCTTTTGTCCCGAGTGGAAGGAAAATTTGAAGAATTATTACCCAAAAAAAAATTCGCATCGCGAATGAGCGTATGACAAAAAATATGTCTTCTTCAACGATTTTGCCTGAAAACGTAAAAACCTTGTGCAGTTGTGCATGAATAATTTAAATCCATATAATCTTAAACAGGCATGTAGCAGGATTTTCCATGAGGTTGGGTGGGGGGTAGGGGGTTTACAGTAAAATGTTACAATTTCACATGAATTATAGGTAGGTATATGAGATTTGTGTACGTTGAGGGTCGGTGGGGGTGCGAACGTACCAGTCGCACATACAGACGTGTAGAGGCAACACTAGTTTAAGATCTATATTAAACCATCATAGTAGCAAACAATATCATACGAATCAGTTAAACATCGACAATTGCGTTTTAAATCTCAGGCATCAATTTACATAATGCAAATTTTGTAACATATCCTAGGGTGACCTTGTTACTCTCTTTTGTAAATCCTTTGTTTTTAAGTGTCCATCATTATTCTTTAAAGCGGAACAGTAAATTCTTACCAGCAGTTTACCATGCATGCCCTTAATAAAATTCACTCAAGCAAGTATGAACTTTCCTATAATTTCAGTGACGAAGATTTAGGAAGAAATTTCAAGAATTACATAAAGTTTTTGGGTTGTTTGCCCAGTCATATACATTACAAATTTCGCATAAATTAGACACTGATAAATCGTTGATCAGCCACAAGCCAAATCTTAGTGTGTTTAAAAAAACAAATTACAAAACCGATCTGCCCATGCAGGTTGTAATAATTTTCCACCAATAAAGAAAACGTATATAAAGTATACAAAGGCTAACAGACATCAATCAACATATATTTACAGCCTACATGAGTAAGTTTCTGCTATTATTGATTAATTGAAAATAGATACAAGAATTTCAAAAATAAATTTTGTAGATCTCGTGACACCTCAGAGGCTTATATATTCTGCATGTCTGAATTTTAACTTTGATCAGATATAACTTGAATTTCATTTTCATAGATCAACCAGTCAAATATTACCCCTCTTTTCTACAAGTATTACAGAATTCACGTTAAAAATCAAACAAGGAGGTTTTAGACCTTTTGAATGTCGACTCGAAGACAATGATATGCAACCTTTAACCTAGATGTTTGTAATAATCCGTTTTGGGGGTGTAAAATAGGTATATTGGATTAACCATGCGATCGAGTCGCCGGTGTGATAGTAAATTTTTTCCCCGTAAGTCTGGGCCCCCGGTCCTTATTTCCTAAGAAATGCCTAGTGATTTTGGTCCCCTCCGGATTGATTTTACCTAGGTAATTTACTGGTGTGTATGTATGGTTTCTTCAATTAATTTTGTGTACTAAAGTGATAAGCTAAAAAGTGATAAGAAGTGATAAGCTAATACACTAAAGAAAAAAACAAAAAAAAAAAGGCGTGCTTTTACGGAAAACGGCAGAGAGATTTAGTGTGAACGGAAAAGAAGGGCTTTTTCTTACAAAAGGGGGACAAATAGTTGTCTCCAAAATTCCTAGGAATGAAGGGCCGGGCCTAAATTTCCTAGCGGACCGTTTTTACTATGAGTGGGACCAAATTTACTGGATGGTTACGGCTTAATTGTCTGGAGGGCCCAAATTTTCTAGGAAATAAGGGCCGGGGGGCCAAAATTTACTGGGGAGCAAAATGTACTTTTACACTGGCCCTCAGAGGGTATCACATAACCTCCAAAGAACTCTTAGCTGATAATCTGTCACACATTTCTCATCATCTGATGTTGTGTGCGCATGTCAAATAATGAATAGGTCTATCAGTTGAATTCAAAGAATACGAAATCACCAAAACGTATGCTTTCAAGAATTTCACGAAGATCATTAACCTATTTGTGATGATATTTTAGTCGTTGTAACATGTGTCTTGTATTTATGAAATTTCTACAGTTCGAAAATTTCCTTTGTTTTGGATTTATAAAATTATTGGCCGGAAAATAACCAAACGATTATTTTGTCTATTTCACGATTCTGGTAGACATTCAAGAAATGACATTATTGTACTTGGACTCTCGTATTTTGTAATTGATAAATTGGAAATAAGTTTCATTCGTTCCTGAATGATGAAACTGCATATAATAAATACGTTAATATTTTCTTAAACTGCGCCACCATATCCGACTTACCAGTGAGACGTCTCTCACGCATTCAAGCAATGGCAGAAAGTGCATCGGCAGTTCAAATAAGTACTTTACAGCTTTATTACCTATGCGGTTGACATTTATACACAGATTCAGTGGCGTAGGTAAACTTTTTTTTTGCAGGAAGGGATGTATCCCCCTCTACCCTTCTCCTCACCACCACCATCCCCATTTACCGAAAAAAATCAGGATTTTTGAAGGAAAACTTACTAGGAAATTCTGCGCAAAAAGTCAGATATTTGAGGAAAAACTTGGGGGATATATATATACATTGAGGAAAATTTCAGATATAGGCTTATTGAGCAAATACTTCAGAAATTTTGAGGAAAACGTCCGCTATATTGAGCAAAAACTTTAAAATTAATTGATTTTGTAGAAAAAGCCGGATATTTTAAGCAAAAACTTCATACCGTGTTGAGGAAAAAAGCCGGATATTTTGAGGAAATTATGAGGCTCTAACTTGCGATATACTAGACTTGGGGGATATATTCTGTGTTCGCATTGGTCATGTCCCCACAATACATTTGATGTAAACTTCCCTCACGCATCGTTCATTTATTCACTAACTTCTTGAGTCTAACCAACTTGCAGCTGCGCCTGGTATGGTTTAATCCACAACACATGTATTTTCAGATGATTTTAATTGATAAACCATATGATATCAATAGGAAGGAGGCGCTGACAGAGATTTTGGGGTAATAGACCTGTGTAATTCAATGTAACATGCAACAGTGTTAAAGTAACCAATGCATGTTGTCAGGTTCTGTTATCACTTTCGCAAGTTTGCTATTTGAGAAGGGAAAAAACAAAACATCTTTAGAAAATATTTCTAATAGAAAATATTTCTAATAAAATTTATATCTATTTAAAAACTGAAAACTCATTTAGAGTTAGGCTATTATTTACAATTCAAAACCGATATGTTCAGTTTTAACACTCTTTTAACCAAAAGTACATGCCATTTTTGTCCATCAGTCCATAGACCTTACGTTAGGTAGATCTATCTTGATTTGTTCATGCATGGATCCTGTATAAAAATTTAAAAAAATGTCAGATATATGATAACGGAAAAGCAAATAAAGGCATTCCTCCGCCCGCTTTAAACGGCGTACACTAAAACCTGGTCTTGGACTCAATTTGGACTCAATTTGGACTCAATTTTGACTCAATTTTGCACTTGGTCTTAAAGTGATATTGGTTTTTGTTTTTGTTTTTTAAGAGGTAGGTTGAAAAGTATGTTTTGTTTGTTTGTATGGCCTAATAATTTGATAACATTTGGAATTGCATCACCTTCATTGGTGAATGGTTTTAGTACTTCATTAAAGCAATGTGGTTCTCTAGTATTGGTGGGTCCAAGTCTTCAGCGAGGAATGATCTATACGTACTTGATAAAGTCAATGTACATTTATATTGGTCTTCTAATCTTGGTGAGCGCGAGAAAATTGTAATATTTTCGTGAAAGATTAAATCAATAAAGCCCAAGTACGATCATCGTTAGGTCCACTTGGGCCCATGCATTAAAATTGCAATATCTTTATTGGGCACCGGTATGTAATTCATGATAACCCAATTACGACCATCCTGAGTCCATTTGGTTCTTGGTGGGGCCATGAACTTAAACATTAGAAATAGCAGTATTCATGGGGAAGGCAGTGGCAAGAAAACGGGGGAGGGGGGCTGCCTCGGCGGGGTGGGAGGGGAGGGGCTGCCCCGGCTAGGTTTTGCTTTCCCGTTTGAGCCATTTCTTTCCCGGTTGACGTCGCGGCAAAATTTGTAAACAATGATAATCTAAAAGTTAGCTAAAATTTCTCGAAAACTGACCAAAATTATTCCAAAACTGACCAAAAATTCCCGGAAAATGGCCAAAATTTCCCCAAAGCTGCCTAAAATTTCCCGAAATTGAAGAACGTACCTGAAAACTGGCCAAAATTTTCCAAAAATGAAGGAGATTTTCCGAAAATGAAGGAAATTTTTCAAATTAAAGGGAATCTTCCGGAAATGGAAGAAAATTAAAGGGGATTTCCCGATTAGCAGCAATTTTTGATGAAACTTGTTTATCTTACCAGTGCACGTTTTCCATTTGTCACCTGGAATTTTTGTGTGATTTTTACCCCCTGAGAGGTGACCCTTCGTATGCCCCTGGGAGACGGGTATGTAATTCATAACTTGAAACCAAGAACGATCAAGGTTATGGTCTTGGTGGGTCCATGACATCGATTATTTACAATTGCAATATATTCATGGGGACGGTCTATGTACTTCATGGAAGCAATGCACATTCATCCTGGGGTCCTCTTCGTCTTAGTAAGCAAATGACTTTGAATGTTTAAAATTGCAATACTTTCATCAGTGGATGGTATATGCTCCATAAAGTCAATGTTCATTCATGTTGGGGTCCACTTGGTCTTGGTGAGCCCAACTCATTGAACTTTTAGAATTGTAATATCTTAATCATGATGGTGCATGGACTTTATGAATTACATACCCGTCCGTCGTGGAGATATTGCAAGCCCACTAAGACAAGGGGACTTATCAGTGATTGTACTAGGGCTTTATGAATTACATACCCGTCATTCATGAAGATATTGCAAGCCCACCAAGACAAGGGGACTTATCAGTGATTGTACTAGGTCTTTATAAATTACATACCCGTCCCTCATAAAGATATTGCAAGCCCACCAAGACAAGGGGACTTATCAGTGATTGTACTAGGGCTTTGTGAATTACATAGACTGTCCCCAATAAGATATTGCCATTTTAAATGTTCAAGGTCATAAGCCCACCAAGACCAAGTGGATCTAACGATGATTGTACTTTGGCTTTATGAATTACATTGACCGTCCCCCATGATAATATTGCAATGTTCAATGTTCAAGATCATGCCTCCCCCCTCGACCAAGTGAACCTGACAATGATTGTGCTTGGGATTTATGAAAAACATAGACCGTCCCCGATAAAGATATTGCTATTTTAAATGTTCAAGATCATGGGCCCATCAAGACCAAGTGAACCCAACGATGATGGTACATGAGTTTTATAAAGTATATGGACCGTCCCTAAAGTATAAAGATTTTGCAATTTTAAAGTCATAGCCCCACCAAGAAGCCAAGTGGACCCAATGATGATCATATTTGTGCTAATGAATAACATGATACCGGCACCCCATGATGATATTTTAATTTTAAATGCCCAAGTGCACCTAACAATGATCGTACTTGGGCTTTTTGAATTACATACACCATCCCCATTAAAATATTACAATTTTTTCGGGCTCATCAAAACCAAGTGGACACCAAGATAAATGTACATTGGCTTTATGAAATTCATAGGAATTCAAAAAATATTAAGCGTAACATAACAAAGATCTTGAAAATAAAAATAAAAATATTTTTTTTAAAAGAATCACCTACCGATATCACTTTAAGATTGAGTCCAAAGTTGAGTCCAAATTTTAGAGTTCAATACCTGGTTGTAGTGTATGCCCCTTCAAACGATTACTTTAAAGATCTTTATACAGTTATATAACTGCATCACGGAGGACTTTTAATGCAAACAAAATGGTGAAGAAACTACGCCAATATTTTATTCCGTTAACCAGGTAAAAAGATATTTAAGTTTAAAGTTATATTTTATCAATGCATTAATGACTAGTGTAGTAAGTCTATAATGGAAGGTTCGTGCCATCATCCTCATTTTTAAACAATTTTAATGTATTTTAAGGAAAATTGATTAACCTTTTTTATTATCTGAATTATTTTTCCTCAAACTTTCTTCAGGCAGTAAATTATAATTACCGTTACTACTGTACTAGATTCTGGTTTACTACTCTCCTTACACACCCAATGAGTTTTAAGCCACAACATTTCAGGGAAATATGATAGAAAGAATAAAGACTTTTAGGACTCTGAGGATGTGACGTCACAACTAGCAGATTTGACTGATTTCAGTCGTTTCTTCACAAATAATACCGAACTTTAGCCCAAATATCTCCTTAAACGGAATACAAATTTTGAATGCTTTTTTCACCATTTTCTTTCTTTTAAAGACCTCTTTCATATAAGATTAGACTTGCTTTACCATTGAAGTAATCCTTTAAGTCAAAGTTGATCAAATACGCAACACTTGACCATGACCTGATGACCTGATAACTGATGCAAGTAGCTCAAATATTGACTGATTAACAATTTTTAACGGTTTTCTCAAATTTGCGTTTTTAGTGTAGTTGAGTTTAGGATAAACAACTCTCTCTTTTTGACTGTAAGAAGATCAGTGGCACTTGTGATCATCCATAATCTTTAGTCGTAAATTTGCCCCATCTCTTATATGAAGAAGAAAATAATAGACCCTAAGTCAAAAATCGATTTTACATGCCTTACACGGCCAGATAAGAGATCTGGAAACAAGTAGAACTGCCAGGTCATCCAGTCTAAATAATTAGACCGCCAATTTATTAATTATTAATCAATCTATAGTATCTAATAATTATGGATCTGTTTTTTCAATCTTTTTACAGCTGTTTTGCATTTCGACTGAGTTTTCGCCCTGTTTAAACAAAGCCGTGCAGGTCAACGTCTGCAGGAGCGACTATCATTCTCCAACTGTGAAGGACAACGTTTGCAGGACCGACTCTCATTCTCCCACTGTGCAAGACAACGCCTGCAGGACCGACTCTAATTTTGCAACTGCGCAGGACAACGTCTGAAGGACCGACTCTAATTCTCCAACTTGCCAACTGTGCAGGACAACGTCTGCAGGACGACGTTAATTCTCCAACCTGCCAACTGTCAGACTGTGCAGAACAACGTTTGCAAGACCGACTCTAATTCTTTAACCTGGCGACTGTGCAGGACAAAGTTTGCAAGACCGACTCTAATTCCCCAACCTGGCGACTGTGCAGGACAAAGTTTGCAAGACCGACTCTAATTCTCCAACCTGGCGACTTGTTTGCAAGACCGACTCTAATTCTCCAACCTGGCGATTGTGCAGGACAAAGTTTGCAAGACCGACTCTAATTCTCCAACCTGGCGACTGTGCAGGACAACGTCTGCAAGACCGACTCTAATTCTCCAACCTGGCGACTGTGCAGGACAAAGTTTGCAAGACCGGCTCTAATTCTCCAACTTGTCCACTGTGCAGGACAACGTCTGCAGTACCGACTCTCATTCTCCATCTTTTTCTTTCTTTTTTTCTTCGTCTTTCACCATGAAGCTTTTTCTCATCGTGGCGTTCTTGACTTTGCAAAACATTTACTGTTTTGGAAAAACTGTAAAATTGGAAAGCAATGTAAGTTTTATTTCATTTCATTGTATTTATGTTTAATCTTACATCAGCCATGGGGAAAAAAAAAAGAATATGGCAGCTAGGTAGTATTGCAGTGACGTATACATGCAATGGTGTATACATTATATAATATACGGAATTTATAGGGCGCATTTTTTAGTTTGAAGAACTATTCATGGGCGCACATGAAGTTAGTACTTGAAAGGAAAGTGAATGAACACCGCGTTTTTTTACGTTTCTCTTCTCGAATAGTGTTCAGAGAACTAGGCCAGGGTGACTCTCCTGCCGTCGGGACCGACAGCAGGAGAGATGGTGTGCGCCATTCAACCATTGTCACTTTTCTCTACAGCTGAATGAGGAGTAGGAGCTGCAGACGAAATGCTTCCGCTTTGATGTTCGACGTATCTGTCTGCATAGCTGTGGAAAAATCGAGTTAGAACCGAGGCTTGAACCCGGGACCTCCAACACCTTAGCCGTGCGCTCTCAGTGCCAACTGAGCTACCTATTCTCCTTTACATCCAAAGGTGTATGCAGTGGCGCCCACAAAGTGGGGCATCCAAGTGTGACTTTTCATGTCAAAAATTGCACATGTGTTCGTGTGTTTGTGGGGGCGTTATTTGTGGAAAAGTGTGTGTGTGTAGGGAAGGGGGGGGGGGGGTCAAACGCCACTCAATATATGCTCATAAGGAACATGTCACCCTCACTTATACATAAGAAATAAATGAGGGAGAAGCTTTGCAGGTTAACTTTTTTTAATCCATTAATTTATAATGGGCCAAAATAAGCGATAGGATGCTGTATCCCTGATAAACAAGGAATTTAGAACGTACTTTGCTGCGCCAGATTTTATCCAGCATTTGTTTGAATATTCCTCAAAGCATATCGATTTGGCACATCCTGAAGAAAAAATAAATCACTATGCATCTATTGTATGCATGTGGGTCGTATATAGGCCTACTGGTATATATGCATAGTACCCGACAAAAATGACAATAGTCGGTTTTGACCTGTTGACAACGATTCCCTTTTCTAAATTAAATGGAACAAATAGGTTATATTTGTGATGAAAATGATCAAATTCTTTATCGGAATTTTAATAGATTGATCAACAATTTAATTTGAGGGGTGCCCAGAAATTTTCCGTCGGAGGTTAGGGAAATGTATAAATAGCTGTCCCTACCACATCTTCGCCCTAAAAAAAAACAACGCAAAAGATGGGGCGGGGCACAGTAGCGTAGCTAGGGCCCTACGTGGTATATAGGTATATCGATATATTTTTCACGGGCCTTCTTATAGGGCGACTTCCCCTTGCCCCGCTTAGTTACGCCAGTGGCGGGCGTCACTGCGTCAAAATCGATAACATCTCTTTTCGTTAAAGTTCAAGACCTTTTGAATAAACGTTTCTTCTTTACATTATGTCCATAATTATAGATGTCACAAGAGGTAAAAGAACAATATGTTCTTCATCATAAAAGTGTAATTGATAGCTCGTCCTAATCTACAAAATATGATACAGGTTTTTAACGGAGAGTTTCTGTAGAAAACATGATTCCGATAGAAAACTTAAACATTTCAGCAATATACGGAATAATGTTCAACATATTCCCTCAGGTGCATTTCAGTCAATCAGTGTGATTTTTAATATTTCAGTTCCACTAAAAAGTTCCTTATCACGTTACACGTCTGTCGTAAATGCTCGATTTTGTCATTTGTATTTAAGGCCTGTCGTTTATTACAATCTGTCTGACATTTAAACAGATCTCAAATTACCATTTTCATGTCATGTTTAATTTTGGGAGCTAGAATCATGCGTTTTCCATTGAGACCAGTGGTGAAAGCACATGATATCAATACTTACTTTTCACAGTTTCATGTTAATGCCGAGTTCTCTCGCTATTGTAAAGTATAGCCATATGCCAAAGTGTCCTTAAAACTACTTAGTGTGCCGTTTCTTAGCTTTAATTTCGTCGGAAAGATATAACGATTATGTGACTTTCTGCGGACACACATCTCCTATTGTCACAGCATGCCCATTATAATGCCACACGACAACTAGTGCTTTATCGCTTGATGACTAAATTGGTACACTTCTTATTACACACTTCTTATTGTCATGCCAGTAAAGTCACACACGTGTGACAATAAGAAGGAAGGTGTAGGAGCGGACCGGACAATATCATTCCACCAATCCAGGTGCAGGACCAATACAGGTGATAGTAAATTTTGCCTTCCGTAAATTTGGGCCCCCGGTCCTTATTTTCTAAGAAATGTCTAGTAAATTTGGTCCCTCCGGACTGATTTTACTTGGTAATTTATTGGTGTGTCTGTACGTTTCCTTCAATTGGTGTTGTCTACTGAAAGTGATAAGCTAAAACCGAAGTTAGTAATATTTATGTACGGAATACAGCGCCGTTATACTCGTAGAATATGCCCACGAAAAGAAAAAGGCTTGCAGTAAATACTTCGTGAAAGGAATATAATATTTTCTTCGATTTGGGCAGTACCCATCGGGATACATTAAAGAAAAAAGCTTGCTTTACGCAAAACGGCAGTGAGATTTACTGTGAAGGGAGAAGAAGGGTTTCTTCTTGCAAAAAGGGCACAAAATGTTGTCTCAAACTTTCCAAAAAAAGAAGGGTCGGGGCCCAAATTTACTTTTACAACCGGCCTTTAATTTTGAAGTGAAGACCAGCCCACATCATATTTATTTACACCATGGTTAACTAAAATGTAAGGCTCTAGGCCAAGTAGTTAACCTTATGTAGTATTAACCGTGGATATTTGACAACACATTGACAACACGCATGTTATGATGAATCATGAAACCTCTTTAATGTTGTCTCATCATTCTAACATAGTAACATAGCATATACACTGGTTAAACTTAAGAAAGCATGTTTTGTGTGTTAATAAATCGTCTCGTAACTAACGTGTTTGTAAATAAGTTTACATGCATATTAACAGGCACGTAAATACTGGGGGTGTGTGGGGTTCGCCTGGACTCATTCTTCTTCCCTTTCTTCTTCTCCATCCGTTTTCCCAATACCAAAGGATTAACATTACACTCGTCTCTCTGTGCTCGAATCAGCAACAGATCAAATCGCCGATATTTTAGCCTATGATGCTAAATTCGTAAGTTCTTCTTGGAGGCTCTGATCATCGAAGTGAAACAAACACTGCTCTAGGCCCAGTTGTATGCCAACAGCCATTGGCCCGGCTGCTAATGTACCCCCAGAGGCTGGCCACTTAGCCCAATGTGACGGCCTCTGGCCGGCCTCGATCTTCTTGCGGGAGGCTGCTTGGCCGGATTTAAGGTCTACGGCCAGCAGCTGCTGGCCTCTTTGGGATTGGTCGATCGGCAGGCCAGTCCGCATTTGAAAGGAGGCCCTGCTCGTGTGACAATAAGAAGTCAATAGCCTATAAACCCACTATGCCTCCCCGCATTGTCTATGCTATGGTAGTACGTCTGTGCAATAAATGTACATTTTGAGATTTTTCTATATCAGAATCACTGTCCCCAAAATACCAAAACTGATGGCTATAGGCTGACTTTCTTTTATGCAGTGTGTAATGGGGCCGGTGGTAAGGTGGGGGTGGGGGTTGCAATGCACCAGTCTTAAAAGACGCCCACCGAACTTAGTTTTTCAACGTAAAACAAAATATGTAACTAGATTTTCGCATATATAGACCCAAATATTTAAGAAGTTTTTAAGCTGTTGCCTTTCTCATCACAAAATTGCAAACAAGGTTTATTTTTCATCGACCATAATTCGAAAACTGAATGCTATTTTCACAAAGTAATTCTACTTTGAATTTAATGCCCTGTATAATGATTGATAAATTACACTAAATGCTTTCTCGGGTCATTTAAATACTGTGATTGAAAACCGTTTTATATCGCATAAATAATAATAGGCCTTATACTAGAAATAAATGATTAAAAGAAGACTTGCACCTCTGGGGATTTCTTGCGAAACGATGCCTGTTGGTCATTGTTTCACTTGGGAATTTATCTGGTTAAAATGACCATTGAGTGTTTTCCTTTTAGATAGGTCAGAATAATTAGAGTTGATGTGATTTTAAATAGCCCGTGTAACCCCCCAGGTGCATGGATATGTTATGACCAACCATGGAACAACCAAACATTTACATTTATACCAGATATGAGATCCCGTCAATGGAGACGGTCGATATGTATAATTAAAAACATCTTGTACCAGTATAGATAATATATTGCTAACAGGTTCCATTAAAAGAATATTCCCGTGAATTGTCAATTTTCAGTTATATGGTAGAGGACAAACTGATGAAAACTGGTAAAGCAATACAAAATTGGTTCACGCTCCCGATATCGGGACATGCGCAGTGACCGTAATTTAAACTTTTAATTGTAACGTTATTTTTACTTTTCAAATTTTGTTATTCTAAAGTTGATTTCTTTAAAATAATATTGAAATTGATATTTATGGAGCCTTCTTTGTATAATTTTAGAGCTTTTGCTAATAACTAAAATGTTAAAATCTGCTTTTCAGAAACTATTTCAATGAAATTTTAAAGATTACTGTAAAATTCTCTGGTGAAAGTCAAATTTGCATTGGTGAAAATGGAGAAAATAATTTTATCATTCTGTTGCACCAATAAAATTAAAATATTTCACACTCATTTTTCCAACCTTGGCTTAATTCCTATTTATAACCATTATGTATATCTTTAGAGAGATTTGATTTTGGAAAGATGCATTGTGGGTTATAATGAAAAGAAATCTCCCGATTGGGAGTTCTCCCGATCGGAAGCGTGAACCGAACTGATAAATTTATTTAGGAGTGTGCTACTGGGGTAAAACAGGTTTCTTTAGAAAACCCTTTAAAAGTTCTAGGAACTGTTCTAGTGTTTATTCATTTTTTTACATTGATTACTTAACTTGAAAGAAAAAAAATCATGTGTATTGTTGAATTATACTAATTAGTATGTAAAAATCTTTTGGGTCTGCAGTTATGACATCCCACGTTACATGCACTGCAAGATCACTTTTCAACACACTTTAGAGAATCTCAAATGTAGTAGCTCCTATACAGGCTAAACGGAATAACTGAATAAGGTATTAACGTGGTTTTTACACCAATTTGTTTCTTTAATCGTCCTCTACAATATACAATAACATTGAAAATTGACGGAAGTATTCCCTAAAGATCTAGGGATAGTAGCAATTTCTATATTGGTTTAAAAAAAGTATTAAAATCTGAGCAGATCAGTTTTTGAATTTTGAAGGAAAAAATACACCTATTTTTTTGAGTTATGGCTGATCAAAGTTTTTTTTTCAATAATTCATGTGAAATTTGTGACATCATGCATAAAAGCACACAGTTCAAAATCTGTATGCAATAGATTGAATGGAATAGGAGAGGAATAGCGCTAAGATTTTTCAAATCATATTCATGACCAGGCTCAAAAAAAAAAAAAAAAATCTGAATCCTTTATAGGCTATATATCATTTTACTAAATTTTTGAATCATAATTTAATTCCTCAGATTTTCACCATCCTGCCAAAAATCAAGAAAACGAAAGGTTAGCTGTTGATGATTTATGCTCCCTGATCCAACGAATAATCAAACGAACCAGAGCGTTAATAATTGATATATATATAGTTTGCATCATTTGGCAATATTTCCATAATTGACAGAGCAGCTCCCTACTGTATTGGCCGTAAAACATGATCTGAACCCGATGCAAAGTCGGTCGAGGTAATAAGCAATAATGTAGGGGACTAAGCTGCTAAGTCATATTAGCAGATTATTAGCAGATTATTAGCAGATTATACGATTTGTGGAATCATGATCAAGGTTTGGCTGGTGACTCAAAAAACAAACAAAAAGCTCTTTTTTGAAATTCTGAGGTCCATATTTTAAATTTTCAGATTTTTCGAATCAAAATATAATTTCTAAGAGTTTTCTCCATTCTTCCAAAAGCTAGAAAAGGATAAGAGAAAGGTCAGCTGTTGATGATATATGCTCCATAATCCAAGGAATAATTAAAAGAACCAGAGCGGTAATAATTGATATATAGTATGCATCATTAGGCAATACTTCCATAATTTATACAAGCAACTCCCCGATGTTATTGGCCGCAGGCTGAATCCGATGTAAAGTCGGTCGAGGTATACATGGTATATAACTCATATACCTTATCAGGAAGCTGCAAACAGAATAGAATGACTATAGAACTACATGTTACTGGACATTACCCTAATTTTATATTATCCGGTGTGGGTGGGTGGGGGTGGGGTGGGAGGGGGAGGGGGTGAAGGAGACTGATTCAAAGATAATTTTGTTGGGTGGATCATGGAAGGGTAGGGGGGTGACCCGAAAGATTCAGAGGTAATATTTTTCGAATTATGGTCAACATTTTGCCTCAAAAATATATGACTCAAACTCAAAAAAAAAAAAATTGAAAATATCATTCTTTTTTTAATCCTTAGCAGCAACTTAGGTTCCCCTCCTAAATTTTCAGATTTTTCGTTCAAATTTTCATTTTCATATTGTTACAACCCTGCCAAAAATTGAAAAGTAATATTTTAATTGCTTAACAGTTATAAAAGGTTCATTGACAATGTTTCCGCTTTAAATTTTCCCGTCCCGGTTGGAGATGGGGAGATGGCATCCCCATTGCACTATTTCTACGCAAGTGGTTTAAAGTGACAAAGTTTCCCAAAGTGAACGGAACGTCGAAATCATGTTCCCATGTATGTTTTGGTCGCTATACCCGCTCTCCAAACTCAGTGTTACTTAATCCACTAATAACATGACCGTGACAGCGTGATGACCAAGCTAGCAATTGGCGGGGTTTTAAGTATAATAATCACAAAACGTGGGTGGCAACAAATTCTGTATGCAAGTCCAATCACCTAAGGCCTAAGGAAACTTAAGAATAGCTTCAAATTGAGAATCATTATATTCACAATAAAATTATTGCGATGAAATTTTGCCCCAAGCAAGCAAATTATTATCAATAATTGCAATGAATTATTGTGAAGTGACTTTTATTTTTGATGTCTAGCCACAAAATAATGTTTTCAAAATACATATCGTTGTTAATCATTAGCGGAACTGTTGGTGGTAATTGTCTTAAATGAGTGCACCCTCGAGACCAGTTAAATTGACCTCTTTTTAAAAGAAAATAAGGTAATGGAAGATGATACATTGAAACGCGGAGAAATCAGAAAATCAAATCTGATACATTTGGAGGATTTCTGTCTGTCTCGGTCATTCAACTATTTCTTATCCCATTTCAATTTAAGCATAATCTGCTGCAAGTCTGCTGCAATTTCAGAACTTTTCAAAGTTATGTTCGGTTAAACTTACCTATACTGGACTATAGTATACGTAACTGTACATTTGAAGGGACGGGGAGTAACTTTTTAAAGGATTTTAACATGTACATATTGGAACAGTCACTTCATATGGCCGATCAATTTTCCACAATTTTTCAGTCGCCTATAGATGGGCCAATCTGCATATTTTACAAAAGGTCCTGACGAGCAAAATGAAGAGCATATTAGAAAAATGCAGAAATCACAGAGCACCTCCCCCAAATACCCGGTGGCGCCGCTTTTGTTTTATGGATTCACTGTCTACTGGATACTTGCCACCAACTTTTCATTGGCTACTATAGTAAACATTCTTTAAAAAAATCCTGCCTATAGATATAAAGTGTTTGATTCATTCACAAATAACAAATTGTTATCCAGTTTTGAAAACAAATATCAATTAATTATTATCATAAACATTTAGAAGCAAACATCTTCAACGAATTGCAGTTAACAGGTTAGTAAACGTAGGCGTTAATATGGTGGCGCTATTCTTGCATACATTTTGAACAAATTTCTTCTTTTATTTTCTTTTATTCAGAATAAAATCGACTCTGATTTAAATATTGAGCGGTTGCCCATACGTAAGTTGCTCTCAATTGTTATCACATCTGTTGATTTTCAAGTATACATGACCGTAATGCAGTTTTCAGTGGAGAAAATAAAATGTTAGAGGCAAGAGAGGGACAGTTTTGTCTCATGAAGGGAGAGAGGGGGAGGGGGAGGCCTATAAATCAGACAAAAATGTCACTTAACAAAATTTTCTGGGGGAAAAGTGATCTCGTGGGGATAAACTTCTTGTCCCCCGCATTGGCGTAGGCAGGTTTTTTGTTTGGGGGGGGGCTCATTGGTATGATTTTTGAGCCGTGACAGTATCTAAGCGGAGCGCCACCATGTTTGGCGCGTAGCGTTGAGAGAAATTTTTCCAATAAATGCTGCCTATAGATTGCCGGAAATGGCACTTCACAGGCCAAAAACTTGCAAATTTGAGGCTGTTTTTTTTTTTTTTATTGTTCACAATTTTGCCAGAATTTTGCTGTACATTTTTCCCGAATTCTTTGTTGCCCAGCATTTGATTTCCGATAAGGCATCTAGTGTATATTTCAAAAGTTGCATAAATGTTACAACTGCTGTGTGTCGTTCCACAGAACGTGTTTCGCACAACGTAATCAGGTGCTTCTTGGTCATGGAAATATCAGAGTCACTTTCTATGAGGCTCTTCAACAGATCCGTTTTTTTTTTTTTGCACTTGCTCGAAAAGTCGATGAAATTTCTCGCACAACATTGCGGAAGCACTCAAATTTAGGCAGTGCATGGCGCAATGAAAATAAAAGGCCAATGGAGCTGCCTTTTTATTGTTGCTGAAGCACCAACCCGTTCACTGGCCATGGATCCTGCCCCATTATAGCCTTGTCCCACACAAAAGAGACAGATTCAAACCGAGCTCACAAATCTTTCTTAGCAACGTTTCTCCAATAGCTTTGCCACTCAACTTGGTGTCATTATGCTCAATTTCACCAGGATTATTAGATTTGATGTCAGAAATCAAGTCTAATACCATTACCGTGTCCTCATGCAAACTCCAGAATCGCAAGGTGAAACATTTCTTATAACAATTGCCAGTTGTTCCCTTTTTTGGCGATCCAATGTTTCATCAGTTATGATAGACCAGAACTGTGCTTTTTTGATGTTAGCAACAACACTTTCCCTAAACATGTCACCAGCAACGCAAATAGGTTCATTTTGAATCAAGGATGATAGGTAGGTTGCATTAGCATGGGAAGTTTTTATATGGTCCTTCAAAAGTAAATCCCCACTACGAAGTCGAAAACGAAGTAACCCTAAAATTTCCGTCATTTTCTGTTCCCGCCATCCTATTTTTCTGGACTGTGAACATATATTAAAAAATGTATGTTTGCTTCACCCACACCGACGATGACAAATAGCTTTATAAAACTCGTGGAACTAAGCCTATATTAAAGACGATAGAAGAACAACAAATGGTCACTTATGTATACATATCATTAATATATTTACTGGACTGGGCATACATTACCTTCATCCGTGTTTTCCCTTTTCCTTTTGAAAAACCATATGCGAAAAGTGACATTTTCAAAATTCAAGTTCACCAAACTTAATTACCGCCTTCAGAGTTTAGACAAATTGATTTATATTTGTGGAAAGTTTTGAACAAAATAATGGGGCACTTGTAGTACTTTGTTATCGCAAAGCAGTAGCAGAATGGCGCTATCTTCCATCGTCATCGCGTAAGAACAGGCTTGGCAAGTTCACGGCTCTTGACAAATTAAAATTGCGTCAAAATTTCATTTAAAAATTTGAATTATTTTTTGTTTTGTTTTACAGGGATACAACGAATTTACATTACAGGGAATGCAGGGAGATTCGCATTTCATGTATGCGCATCTGTACGATACATAGGCATATAGGTGTAATTTAATTTTTGTAAATATGGGATTGGGGGGGGCCATGGCCCCCGTGGCCCCCCCTCTGGCTACGCCAGTGGTCCCCCGTAACAACACCACCGATTGGCGTCGCCTACACCTGACTCAACTATTTCAAAACTTTGATCCTATACAGTGAGTTCCTCATTGGTGCTACGTGTTACTTTTAAATTAATAAAGAAGTCGGTCCCAGTTAGATACAACAAATAAAATAAATGTTCAGTTGATGAAATGAAAAAAGAAAGAAAAAAAGAAGACATATTGGATCCGTATGAGAAATGTTGAGTCAATAGCTCTACAAGTCTGAAAGCATTTTCTGCAATTGAGGACGGGGGACTTACAAACACACATGGTATCAAACTTCTACTTAAGATTTCGATCAAATTTGCTTACATTAAAATAAATCCTGAAAAGCACCACTCCAAAACTACTCAGCAAAAATGCCTAGCAAAGGTCTCCGATTTCTGCTTTCGACCATTAGGAACAATGTAATAAAGGACCGGGAAGACACGTAATCCCATTACAAGCACATATGATAGCATTCTAGATAACGTTAATTAGACATTTAGATTAACTTGATCTGTTCTTAATTTACAAAGGAATCGCACGTGACACAGATGGTTCGAGTTTTGAAGATTCGCTGCACATGGACACTGATAGTAGTGTTTCATTGAGAAGACAAGGAAACAGCAGAAGAAGATTTGAGGTATGCAGGAGTGTAGGAAGCCTTCGAGAAGTGTGTGTGTGAGGGTGTGTACGTGGGTGTGTGTGTGTGTGTGTGTGTATCTCCCTGGTGTGTGTCCCTGTCCCTCAGTCCGTAGATAGTAAAGTAAAGTAAAAGGGGCACTTCAATTTTAAAAAAGGAGCACTTTTCCAATGGGGACACATTCCCCCAAGTACATGGGACTGCCAAAAGTCGCCAGTTTTCTACTTTTGGGCCAGTAATTAAGGGGCACGTCATTTCGAAAGATACTTTTTTTGTAATATCGTTTTCAAAAGTGTCCGCACATTCAGTACTTGCACCTATGACAGTAATTGTTGGCACTTTTGATTTTCGAAAGGGGCGCTTTTGTCATTTTTTGGAAACGTTGGGAGGCTCGTACCCTTGACCCGCCTGGTTTCTATAATCCTACGTAGGTAAACATTCATCAAACATGGTCTCTTTGAAGATAGTAATTAGAGGAGGGAAGAATTGCCTATCCCTATCTTGCGCTTTCATTTACCCGCCCCTCCCCCCCCCCCCTTATCCCTTCCCCTTACTTACTCAACCCACTCTTGCCCATCTTGAAAAGAGGCTCTGGCCATTTATTAACAAACTTATCAAACTAATCAAGATTAATGCATATAAATGAACTTTTACCTATTTTTGAATACTTAACTTTTGGAAATTTAATAATACATTTTTTCATTTTCTTGCTATTTCGAACTTCTTATGCAGTTATGTGGCGCATTAAGGGGCGATATTTATATTTATTCTCCTTATTATTATATACATTCTGCAATCTTTATCAAAGCATGTGCTAGTTGACAGAACTTTTAAAAGGCACTCATTAATATGCACGATATCGTTACTAAGAACAATAAGGAACATATATGAGTATGATATATCTATGTGTTAAATAGGACATGGCACTAATATGTGGTTTACGAGATATCGTGCTTGTAAGCTGTTTTCAGTAAAACCACATTATGCCCCGCCCAAAAATCATATCAGTGATTTTAAATATTTCTATCAAATAACATCTAAATAGATATATAGTTGTCAAAATATGAGCATTTGAAGATTTTTGCCCCGCCCACTCATTATTATGCACGGTATTGATAATAAAAACAATAGGGACCATGTATCGGTCATGATGCATCTGTGTCAAATATGCCATGGAATAAATATACTTTTCAGGTGATATTGTGTTTACAAGTAAAGCGTCACAGACATACACACACATACATACATACATTTTGGCAGACGACTGCAAAGGTTCCTGATACTGATAGTATCGGAACCAAAAAATACGTCTGCTGCCACCCAAAACATACATAAATATCCTTGTCATAGGCATTTATCAAATCATCCTGATATATATAAATATATATATATATATATATATATATATATATATATATATATATATATATATATATATATATATATATATATATATATATATATATATATATATACACACATATATATATATATATATATATATATATATATATATATATATATGTTATATATATATATATATATATATATATATATATATATATATATATATATATATATATATATATATATATATATTATATATATATATAATCATTTTTATATATGTTACAAATCATATAAAAAAACTGAACCATTAAGTAGAATACTGTTTATTACTACCAGCAGGTTTGATAGTTTCTTGATGAAATGAAAACCATTTTTGCTCAGAGGGCCTTTTAAAATGTTTTTAATGTTCCACCGTTAATAAATAGTATAATATAAACATTAAAAGTACCCCATTTTCAGCGTTCAGCGTGATGCCCCAAATACATCTTTGAATTCTGCTGTATTCCATTCATACCCGCAAAAATATTCGAATTTGAAGACTCGTGTTTTTCCCTCTGAGAATTATTCTGAAGATAAATAAAAGCTCGGATATTTAAGAACGCCTATCAGGTAGTACATTTTCGCATCGATAACAACTGTACCTCGACCGTACCGCACTTTTACCAATCAGAAAATCGTATAGCCCTTTACTCAATTACAAAGCGCAGATGTTGTGCGCAGATATTTGAACGCATTAGTCAATCGCAGATGTCATCTTTATCTACAGGATATGCTTAGCCTCACATAAGCGAACAAATAGGGTGACTACTGCGAACATTGTAACAGATGTAGGTCCTTGAAAATGGTTATTCTATTCTTATTTTGCTACGAAAGGTAATTATGTTTGTAAAGGAACCACAATAATTAGACTAACTGTGACGTCACATATTCTCACATTCTTCAAAGTCTGTATGTGCTCTATGATATTTCATGCTTATATTGTGCCCCGACATCTACGGCATTGCTACTTGCAGCGCCCTCACTCAATATTTATTAAATAATGTACACACTGTGTCTTTTCAACCATTCCTGAAATAAACCCCGTACGAACAGTGTATGTATAATTGTACACTGTGAATATGGAGTGTTAGGGCAGTGATGCGTTAATTTCCGGTGGCCTTGAGATGTTCGATTTTCTAACATGTGGAAAAACCGAACATCGCTGATGTAAGGGCGCAAATTCTTCATGTCTCCTGAGATTTTGTAGCTTTGAAACCAATAATTGATGTCAGGAAGGTAGCAAATCAGAATAGGTATACCCATAGTTTACAGCATGCATACAGTTTGAAGAAAAAAATCAGCTATCAAAAAAGTTAAGTCATTTGTAAAGAATTTTTCGAGCATCGACTTTACACAACAGTCACTTCGACACAAATGAGACTGGAATATTAAACTTGATAACTGCATAAGATAAGGTCTTGACGAATATCTTGATCTGTTGATAAGATATTGAAGAAGTTTTTTTACCAAGCCGCTAGTATTTGATATCTTATTCTCGTTTGCGTAGCGGAGTTTGAAATCATCTCTGAATAGTAGTAAAATAAAATCTTTTAGTCTCAACCACTGACGGCATTTTGAAGAAAAAATAGTAAAAAGATTAAGAGGAATTTCTATCAACTGCATTAACAAATCGTCGTGAAAGTGATGATCAGAGCGCCAACCGTCTACCATATCTACAGTAGCCTTTTTAAAGCGTTCCATATACTTGGATATCTCCTTGATAAAGCAAGATATGAAAATTGTTTCTTCACAAATTTTGTTTAAGTGCTCTTTAATATAAGATGTGAGATAAGTTTGCTTGACCGATGTACTATATAAGAGTGTCATGAAGTCACGTGACTTTGTTTACATCGCAATCGCTGTAAACTAACATACGTTTGCATGTTGTTCTATAAGATTTTTTTTTTGGGGCATAATAATTATGCCGGAATCTTGTTGTGCCGTTGGCTGCATTAAAGACGTGTTTAAAATCCACTGATTAAGATTACTTGAAGTATTTGAAAGGTAATTTTGTCTCTAAAATAACGTCTTCTATATTAAAAATATAATTAATCTGACCAGAATATTTTCACCAGCGCGTATTTTATATGCCCAGCACGTGTACGTTTACATGCTCAGCGCGTGTTTTCATCACCAGCGTGTGATAGCGCGTGTTTAGTAGGACCGAGTCTGTTTGTTTTACGTGTGATGTGACTGAGCTGTGTGAAGATCAGACGTCGTGAAACACACAACGCGCAAACGCTTTGCCCTGCGATGAAAATATTTGCCATTGGATAAGAAGCAATGTGATTGCAAAAAGAAAAAATGTATAATACGATTGAGTAAAGTACGGCCCAATACACCAAGGTATTCGGCAATGCATTTTATTTTGCCCGATTGGCTTTCAAATGGATAGTTGCAGGTAGATTTGTCAAATTGTGTTTCAAAGGCTATACTTTTTATTCATGCTTATTTCCCCCTTATTTTTTTAATTCAAATTGTTGCGTGCAAAGCTTTTCGAACCCAATGAATATAACGTTTATATTCGTTATCATATTTTACCTATTGCCTATCTATCATAAATATCAACTTGCTGCTTTACGTGTAAGGCAGGTGTAGAAAGATTTGTATAGGGAACGAATGTTGCAGATTTGTAGGCCATGAGAACAATTGACCCCAAATCACAAAGAAGCATTTGAAAGCTTTCGAACTCAGGAACTGCAGAATCATAAGTAAGTCTTGAATGTATCATCTAATACAACTAAATTCATCCGAGCCATTAGCTTCATAGGGCTGTAGTGAGATAAACATCTCACTCAGTATGCCCTACATGCTACACACTACTTGTGTACAGCCGATGCATATGGCTACAGTACACAGTCATATGTCATCTGACTAATAGGGATCGTGCTTATCCCCGGTTTCCATTGCACAAGCGAAAGAGAGCGCATAACTTCCCTGGACAGGACGCCAGTCTATTGCAGGTTAACTCCGCAGCAGTGCTGGTCCTCATTTGACAATTAAGTGGACTGAAGCAAGTATAGTAAAGTGTCCTGTTCAAGAACGTAATGTAGCCAACGAAACAGGATTCGAACCCGGTACCTTTTAATGTATAAATCGATTTTAACTTGAAAGCAACTAGGCCTATGTTAGCCGCTTATATTGCCAGATTGCGCTTATGAAATGAGTTAACACACCTGCCCACCCAGATTTTCTGTTTCTGTTAGGATGACAGAAACCGTCCTTATTCGAATCATTCGCAGCAAATTATCACGATGCAACAAGCAACAATCGAAGTTGTGTACATTTATATTAGAACAACATGCAAATAGAGATCACGGTAATAACACTAAGCTTGAATCAATTAAGAACACACTAATGATGAATGCTGTGCGTGCTTAGAACTCTCGAACAAGAAACTAGGAGCTAGGTGTATCGATTTACAGAGCATATCGTATTACGAAAATACTTCGTTTAAAGGAGCATTTGACCGAAAGTGAGGGCGTATTTCTAGGGGGTCCCCAAAATCGAATGCCATGCCAATATTGTGCCCCGACATCTATGACATTGCTACACGCAGCGCCCTCACTCAATATTTGTTAAATAGTGTACACGCCGTGTCACGCTTAAACTATTCCCGAAATAAACTCCGTACGTGCGCACGTGCAGTGTATGAATAATTATACATGAATTGTAGAGGCAGTGATGCGTGAATTTTTTGTGGCCTTGAGATGTAAGGATGCGAATCTTCCATGCTTATATAGCACGCAACGGTATACAAATGTTCTGATTAATATGAATATTCAAGTGACCTCTGCTCTCACGTCGTCTGTGGGCTATGGTGGCATAAAGTTTATCTATCTTTTGCGGATAATATATCTGTTAAATTTGCAAAAACGCGCGTCCTCATTTTTCGATCTAGTGCTCCTTTAAAAGCTTAAGTTTTGTATCAGCCAGCCTATCAGGTATGATCTGACTATCAGAGCACCACATGCCATTCTAGATTTAATAGTTACCATTTTCGAGATGTAAAAAGAATCTTTATATCAACATAACCTTGTTGTTTTTCTTATCATCTGTGGCACAGAATTATGTGAGAAGACCAATCGGGAACCGCAGATCATCCAGAGCAAAGCAGTGCGCTAGCTCTCCGTGTCTGAATGGTGGAACCTGTCAGGTATTTTGTTCATATTTTAAAAGTTGTGTTTTGTGCAGTCAACCGTAACAATCGTTTTGCATCTTTTTGAAATTTTCATTGGTCTTTGCATTGTATAGATTGCATGCTGAGAAGATTTATTACATTGTACACATGTCAATCTATATCTTACAATTAAAGGGGTGCTTTATTTGTATGTATTATTGTTTAAAACAAAATAAAACTTTAAAGTGAAGGAAATACCTTCTAATAGGCCTAAGATTTGTATTATGTACAGGACCTGGCGGCAGAGATGAACTAAATGTTTGCTCTCTATCGTTTCTAGAATATCTATCTAGCTTTGCCCGAATGTCTAACTTCATCACCGAGCGAAGTACTCTGTCCGGCTGTTTCCTGAAGCCAAGCGATTTGTAATGGACCCTAGTTAGATACAAACCTTTCTGTGATATTTAAATTGAGACTAGCGATCCATTACATGCAAAAGTTGCCATATGCCATGCTAAGGGTTCGAAGCAGGGTAATAATACCTGTTCGCCTTAAAGTGGTAAAGACACAAGCTGAATGACCTTTTGCTATGAAATATTTAGATACAATGATATTTAAAAAAAAATGACTTTGTCCTTGAGAAAATATATAAATACATAAACACCTCCAAAGTTCAAAAATCCAGCAAAAGTCAAACCAGGAAGTTAAGGAACACCGATTCTAGTATCAATGCCTATGACGTCATTGACAGAAGTTCCACAACGTGTGCAAGTGTTGCCTGGTCCTATGTACTTTCCGCAGTGTAGACGGTGCGAGCTCCGCTATACATACAATCTTTAAATTGTGATTTGTTGGTAATCAGTGCATATATAGAGCTATTTTTACCGTGAATAATATGAATCAAAGATGTATTTAGTTCATAATGGATAATGCTAAAATTTATTTAAAAAAAATAGAAATTAACCGTAAATTTCCTTGATAAACCTGTTCACACCTGTTTTAAAACACATACACATCGGCGATCCTTTCGAAATGTAAACATAAATAGCGCAGATTTTTGACCAAATATTTGTCTACCTACTCTGGTGTAGCGGTTATCATACATGTCTACAGACCATGAGGCCCTGGGTTCAATCCTGAGTTGGGTAGAAACGCCAGTGCACCACAACTGGTCATCAAAGGCCGTGGACATTGACTTGGGTATTGATGTTATGTCTGTCCGTACGTCGTACCTGGGTTCTCGTGTGGGTCGTATTAAGCGTTTCGTGATAGCATTGTTACTATAATAACCGAATACGCAGGCGACGACCCCATCGTTGTAATTGTGTGTTCACTCGTCGTCGTCGACTAAATAAAATGCGACTAAAGCTGCTCGTAACAGCTGGAGGATCACAATAAAGATATAAAAGATATAATTTCTACCCCGAATAATTTTCTGCTTCTCCCTTTATCTTGTAAGTCGGAAAAATAGAAAATTCCAGACGATCTCGTAAGTAACTTTCTAAAAGCTGGCGCAAGTCAGTCTTCCGGATATCTGGGCTTTAATTTGTGTAACTTGAATGCGGACGTGGCATATTATGGATATTAAGCAGTTAAACGGTGCACGCTACTTGCAATCGAAAAAGTTTTTTAAAAATTTAGTTTCTGTATTCTTTTTTCAAAGACTTTAATATATAATTGCATATGACATATATATATATATATATATATATATATATATATATATATATATATATATATATATATATATATATATATATATATATATATATATATATATATATATATATATATATATATATATATATATATATATATATATATATATATATATATACAGATATTAATTCATAGTGTTAGCGTTTATTAAAATGAAACATCGTCATAACACTACTGTACATGCCTTATTGTCTGGAAGTCCTACGGATAAGTACGGAAACGTGTTGAAGTGTATGCTCATTATACCTACATTGTCAATTCCTCCGAATTGTATCATTCTTCAGCACCGAGAAGCTTTCCACGGTTACTTTGCAACTGCAAGGTTGTTGAGTCAAAACTACCGTAGACCTGCAATAGTTCACTTACTGCATTATTGTTTGATGTGTATTTTACGAAAGTCAAACTAAAAACGCTAAATTGACCCACAGTTTCCCACAAATTCCATGTATATTTGTTCATTTTTTGCCGTATATGGCATATGTATAACCTGTTAAAACATATTTCTACAATATGTTAAAATAATTAAGCGAAAATTGATGACATTTGGTCATAATTGAAGGAATAAAACGTACGCTCTCTGTGCAGAATACACACACGGTAGCGCATCGCTATCGGAATGAGTATACCCCAATGATGTTAAAGCTTGCAGCTAACCAGGAGTTTTCAGTGACAATGTATTACATGTCAATATTGTGCCCCGACATCTACGACATTGCTAGTCACAGGGCCTTACTCAATATTTCATAAATAGTGCACACGCTGTGCCACGCTTAAACTGTTCCCGAAATGAGCTATGCACGTACGTACATACAGTGTATGAACAATTGTACACTCTATGCATGGAGTGTGAGGCAGTGATACGTGACTTTTCAGTGGCCTAGAGATGTTCGATGTAAGGGCGCGAATCTTTCATGAGCTGTTTTTTCTTCTTTCATTTGACTATATCGGGACCTTTAGAGTATAATTATGCGCGGAAAGTTATATTTTTGTCTATCAGTTGATCAAAATATGTTCACTAGCTAAAACACTCATGCTCATGTCATGACCACTTCAGCAACTGTTGCGTCATGGTGCCTGCGCGATTGAGAATGGACCCCGGGGGAAAGTTTGATCTAAAATCTCAAAAGACAATTAAAAAGTCACAGGAAGTGCGAAGTTTTCAATAGACTGATATCCAATGTATAAACCTTCTCAAATACTGTCGCATTTACGTTCACCAATCCATAGGTTGGAGTTATCCATCTTAATCTCAATTTCACATGTCTTCGTTATACACTACCAGACAGCCAGATCACAGTTGTTGCTAATGAGCAATGTAGTATAAATGACTTGAATGGAGCAAACACATTTAAGTTACGTTCGCTTCAACAAAATCACATATGTTCTCAATATGTTGTACACTGGTTAGTTATTGATTTTGTTTTGCTTATTCTTCTCACAGAATTCTCAGTCAGGATTCCAGTGCCATTGTCCACCTTCATTTACTGGCGCACATTGTGAAGTAACTGAACTTCCACCTAACCCATGCACACCGAGTCCTTGTGTAAACAGCGCCACTTGTGTTCGCACGGGACTTAATACCTTCGACTGCGTGTGTCCGCCTGACTACATTTTCGGAGCCACATGTACCAGAGCAAGCATTCGGGCACCGTCGTTGTCTTGGTGTTCTAGTAATCCTTGCTTAAACAATGCGATATGTATTGATGGAACAAAGGGTTTTACTTGCATTTGTCCCATTGGATTTAGAGGAACACGGTGTCAGATAAATGAGAACGACTGTGTTTTGAGTGCTAGCGGAGCTCCCTTATGTTTTCATGGAGGATCGTGTGTGGATTTGATCGCTGATTATGCTTGTGTTTGCAACAATGGGTATTATGGTAAATATTGCGAATATGAAGTAAACGAATGTGCAAGTAATCCTTGCTTGAATGAGGGTACTTGTGAGGATTTAATTGGTGGGTACCGTTGCCGTTGTAGTTCAGTTTTCAAAGGGAAGAACTGTGAAGAGCTAAACGTAAAACCATGCCACCCAAATCGGTGTCTTAATGAAGCTAGGTGCATCGATGAGGGTCACGGAAATTTTTCATGTCGATGTAAGCGTGGTTATGAAGGAGAACTGTGCGAAACAGACGTTGACGATTGTATGCTTATAGACGGTCGCCCGAGGTGTAAAAATGGAGCAACATGTGTGGACGGCTTAAATACGTTTTTGTGTATTTGTCCAATTGGCTTCGAAGGTAGAAGGTGTCACAGAAAATTAAACTCCTGCGATAGTTCACCTTGCATATACGGAACATGTCAAGAACAAAATTCACCCGAACAGTTTGAATGTCAGTGCTATACTGGATATACGGGAGTAACGTGTGACAGAAAGTTAAATTATTGCAAGGAGCTTCCGTGTCGAAATAATGCAACTTGTCTCAATCATAATAATGGTTTTTATTGTGTTTGTTCGCGCCTCTGGACCGGTGCAAAATGTGAGATTTCTATAGATTACTGTGCATCTTTACCATGTCAGAACGGAGGTAAATGTGAAAACAGAGAGCGAGATTTTCAATGTCATTGTCCACGTGGCTTTAATGGTAAAGTTTGTGAAATAGACGTGGATGAATGCCTATCTGAACCCTGTCAAAGAGGAGGAACGTGCGTGAATGGTGACAATCGCTTTTTGTGTTTATGTTTGTCAGGTTATACCGGAGAGCATTGTGAGAATCATATCGACGAATGTGAACAATTTCCTTGTTTTAATGAAGGAACCTGTATCGATGGCATGGGTACATTTTATTGTGAATGTCCTCGTGGATTCCAAGGGGTCATATGTGAACACCAGGTTGATGAATGTTGGTCAAATCCCTGCCTTCACGGCGGTTTCTGTGTGAACAAGATAAATGAATATGAATGTATTTGTCGAAACGGTTATGAAGGTATAAATTGTGAAAATGATATCAATGAATGTTTCACGTCGCCTTGCATAAATAATGGCACATGCTGGGACCTACCTGGAGATTATCATTGTGAATGTGGAATAGGATTCTATGGACGAATATGCGAGAATGATGTCAATGAATGTGCCGCTGATCCATGTGAAAATAATGCTACGTGCGTAAATCAACTAGGAGGATTCTTTTGCCATTGCCCATCAGGGTTCCATGGTCCATGGTGCGATACAAACATAAATGATTGCCTGGGCTCAGATATGTGCCTTAATGGCGGCACGTGTATTGATGAAGTAAACGCATACCACTGCCAATGTTTGCGTGGATATTATGGAGCCAACTGTGAAAGCGAAAGTGATGAATGTTCTGCGCACTTGTGCAGGAATGGAGCCACTTGCGTAGATCACATTGGCAACTACATTTGTTCTTGTGCACCAGGCTTCGAAGGACAATTCTGTGAGCTAAACTCAAATGACTGTGCGGATTCTCCTTGCGGTGTAAATGGATTATGCTTAGATAGAGTAGATGGCTACACGTGCATGTGTTTTTCAGGTAAGATGTTTTGGGGACAGATAAATTCATCATTAAAAGAAATGAGTTATGGGACGCAAACTATTGTTTATATGCACTGGTATCATTTGACTGGTGAAGGAATCTATACTGCCAGACTTTTAAAGAGTAGACGGCGCGATATCGCATCAATTGAACATAAACCACAGTTATTCATTAGTTTGTTGAAATGATTCATTTTGTTATTGGTCTTGATGCAATTGTGGCAATTAAAAAGATACATGGTTGAATTGCAATGAATAATTCCTTTTCTCGTTTATATCGCAGGTTTCACTGGTGAACATTGCGAATTGGAAGCAAACGAATGCGCAAGCGATCCATGTCTCTTTCATGGTACATGCAATGACATGTTTGACTCTTTCACATGTAGTTGTCTACCCGGTCGTGAGGGGCGATATTGCGAAATCGAACTGGATCTTTGTTATTCAAGCCCTTGTAAACATCTTGGCATGTGCTCATTTTCAGGAGGTGTCAATTTTACATGTGAATGTGCAGAAGGTTACGAAGGGTCGGTTTGTGAACATGATATTGATGAGTGTTCGAGTAACCCTTGTACCAATGGAGGGAAATGTATTGACAGAGTTGCACACTACATGTGCGTGTGCACCCTAGGTTACACAGGGATTAACTGCAAACAGGAAATTGACGAATGTGGAAGTAACCCGTGCCAACATCCAGAGTCATTATGTGAGGATCTTGTCAACGGATTTTACTGCGCATGTCCTGTGGGATATACGGGCAGATTATGTTCAATCGATGTTAATGAGTGTTTGTCATCACCTTGTGCTGGCAATTCCACGTGTATTGATCAGCCTGGCGGTTTTTCATGTGTATGTGACAATGGTTTTACAGGAATAACTTGTGAATTTGAAATAAGTGAATGTCTCAGTTCTCCATGTGAAAATGGGGCATTGTGTGTCGACTTACTAGATGGATTTAGGTGTGACTGTGACCTAGGGTTTCATGGACAGTTTTGCGAGGAGGAAATTGATTACTGTCGGAGTTCTCCATGTCTTAACGGCGCCACTTGTCAAAATTTGGTCGGCCGATATGAATGCTTATGCATTGATGGTTTTGAAGGTCTTCGTTGCGGTACTGATGTTGACGACTGTGAGTCAAATCCGTGCATGAATAATGCAACATGTATAGATTATATCAACACGTTTGAATGTCAGTGTGGTGTGGGTTTTAGCGGAGTACTATGCAACGATGACATCGATGAATGTCTTCATCAATCGTGTGCAGAGGGAAGTAATTGCATTGACAGATTAGGGTGGTACGAATGTCAATGTCCACCACTGAAAACAGGCAAATTTTGTGAGATGTGGTTGGATGTATGTGAAAGTTCTCCATGTGAAAACGGTGCAACATGCCAGTCTATTGAAGGAAATTTTCAATGTCTTTGTGTAGACGGATTCGAAGGTCGAACTTGTGGTATTAATGTTGATGATTGTACTGTTCGACCCTGTTACTATGGAGATTGCGTCGATCTTGTCAATAGCTTTCGCTGTTCATGTGCACCCGGATTTACTGGAAAATTATGTGAACTAAATGTGGATGATTGTCACGATGGTCCATGTCACAATGGGGGTACATGTGTCGACCAGGTCAGTGGATATGTTTGTATATGTCCACCCGGGTTCTTTGGATCCGGGTGCAGAAATGCATACAATCCTTGTGCATCTCAACCATGCTTAAATGGCGGAGAATGCGTAGATAACAACAGCCTGATTGGCTATACGTGTCAATGCTTGATTGGATGGAAGGGGCCAAAGTGTGAGATTGAAATCAATCATTGCGTTGGAAATCCTTGCAGAAACTGTGGACACTGTTTGAATGAAAAAGATGGATTTTATTGTGAATGCGGCGATGGATTCTACGGGAACACATGTGATATAGCTCGAGATTATTGTGAGAGTCAACCTTGTTTGAATGGAGCTACATGCTTGAGAGAATTCCAAGGCTACAAATGTGCATGCTTATCTGGTAAGATGTGTAGCCATTTTAAAGAACAATAATTTCTAGATATTGGCATAAGCTTACAAATAATGGGTATGGATGATTTTTCGCTCTTTTTAATCACATGTTTTCTAAATTTACATGTGAAAGTAGAAAGGTTTGCTTCGCCATACACCATAAATTTCCTGCCAATTCAAAAAGCTATAATCATAGCTAGGTTTTGTTTTCAATTGGATTGTTTCATCAATTGAAACCATATTGCAGATCCAGTAATCTTAAAAGCTACCAACGAATCCCGTGATCGTGAAAGCACGGTTATATCGGTTCAAGTGAAAGTGAATAAAGTTTTGAGATCGAAAGAGAAGTTGGGGGTGGGGAGGGGGGGGGGTGCTGTTTGTTAGGTAAATATTCTCCCAACACGGCTAATGATTGGCCAATATTTGTTTATATCTATCAACAAAATAAAACTTTAAACTATATCTGTCTCCTTGTTAACACGATAACGATAGCCTTTATAATATAGTTTTGCTCGACCTACATTAAAATGTTTTCAGTCATATCAGTATAACCGTAAAGAATATAAAGACTATAAGTGTATGGCGAGGTATATATAAATGTGGGATAGGCCAATAACCCAAATAGTAGTGTTCTCAATTCATGCTTGTTAGTAAAACAATGTTGATCATCTGAGTTATTTTGAGATGGCTTAGTCACATCCAGTTGTTGCTTATAAAAGCAATTTATCCCTTTATTAGGTAGGGTGGCTGATTATTAAGTCTTTAAAACAAACACGTGTATGTACATAAGTTGACAAGAGTCAACTATAGGGGAATTAAAATGAGAACAATGTTTTGTTCTCATAAGCAGATAAGTGAGTTTTTGGAATAAACAACAAGAAAATATTTAAATTTGATAAAAATCTATTGAAAAAAAATCACCATCAGCACGGACATTCCCATGTTGAAAATTAATAAGATTCCAGTTAACTCCATCCATGATATACGCGTTACTCATGCTTAAAGAGTTAGTGTACTTGGTGGGCTCTTCATTAGTCACTGTCCAGTTGCACATACTTCGATACCTATGGGTTTTTTTCTATTTCATGTTATAGGTGAAATATAGCTTCGTAGTATTGATACAAGATGTTGCCACAGCCTCTCGTATTTATTTTCAAAATGATCATTGTTGTTATTATTTGTTTTCACCATGCAGGTTTCCAAGGCAATAGATGTGAAATATCTGACCAGCCGTTCACGTAGTGAAGAGAAATAGCTTCGGGATGTACAGTTACTGTTGCTGGTTGTGCCATACGACCATGTGTGATGTTCGAAAATTCGCGTTAAAGGGCGTGGATAGAATTTAAAGGGAATACTATGTGAATGTCATCTCACATCTTGTGCTATTCTGAGGTATATTTGATATCCTGCCCGAAGATTTTAAGGCCACCCATGCTTGGTGCCCATTATTCAAAGGAAAAGTGTGACTGATAGGAATACCTGAAACTATCTCAGGAAGTTAATTGCCAATTAATCATTCGTTATGGAAAAAGTCTTAAAATGTTAGTAATTCGTGATTTCTCGTGATAAGTTTCAATGCAACTTAGAAACTACATGTAATGAAGTAACAATTGAAAGTGATTGCTAAAAATAGTAAGGAAATGACGCAGATTTACATGGTATATACTATATACCCTCTACAAAAGTATAGGAAAAGAGATATCTTTCAAAACCAGAAAACCACTGTTGTTAATTCGATCTTCAAGAATCTGAAGTACTGTACATCTGCTTTAAAGGTAGCAATTTGACCAATGAAGAAAAAAACCCTCTCACTAACCAATCTACTTATCCCAGTGTCATAATGTAACCATTTTATTGCGTATTCCAATTGAAGTTCATTCTAAGAGAATCAGCAGTACTTTTAACTTTGAAAGCGCATGCAAATTAAACAGATTAACTTAAGATTAATTAACCAACAACGGTACAAACTAGATCAAAAGCGCAACACGAATATGCAAGAGCTCTTCAAACTTAGGTAGGGGAGATATATGGCATGCGAAAATCGTATTTCTGTGGATTTGAAGAAACAAAAGTCTCAATTATTTAAGAATAAGAAAGTACAGTTTCCTAGGTATATAGATAATCAGCCTACACAATGATTAAAACATCGAAATACATTACTTGGAATTCTGAATTTGCTCTACTTTGGCATTGTAATTTACCCTTTTGATTTTAAGCTCTTATAATTATTGTAAATGTTAGGAATGCTCATGTATAGAGTCAGATATATTGAGCTAACGAGACCATACGACGTACACAATATCGCATTTTTCGAAAAACTATCCGTTATGCTTGATTAGTAGAAGAGAACACTTGAACACTTTGTCGTTCCGGGTAAAAGCATAACACGATTTTGTCTTTGTCTTTCTTCCCAAGCATCTAAAAAGTTGGTTGATTCTACATTTCTACTTATTAACTCATTTAAGCATTATCCACTAAATTACAAACTTATTCTTGCCGATGGAATATCTACTGCAAGCAAATTTAATTTTATGATTTAATATATTGTAGAAGCCTATTTAAAGTGTTTTCTATTGTCGTCATCTTTATGTGCGATAGACAGAAACATATGGATATTTGTTCTTTGCTGTTTTTAAAATGGGCCCCGCTAACGACATTATTCTAAGGCGTTATTTATTTAATGTCATACTATTAGCAATGACCAAATTAGGTACCTCATGCATACTTCCTTACGTACCCCAAGTTATAGACTATAAAAGCTTTTCGCTCGATAATTGAGACAATATGGGAGTTATTTTGTTTTATTTGCAATTTGTTGCCACAGGTAGCGAAAAAACACAGGCAAAAGTTTGTGATTTAGCTATGTTAAGTGCTTTGTGTTTAAAACACTTTCAGTTTTGATAATAAAAATGAATTTTGTTACTTTTTTAACGATTATAGCATCCACTTATGTACATGGTTCATTATAAATTTCTATATAATGCTTAGATATACAAATGAATATTTGAAAGTATCAAACCGATATCAATTCCTACAAATTGTTGCGATTTTATATGCAGCCATGAGCCATCTCAGTCCCAGTGCATTGATGACTACAGATATACAATCATGATGGTTTAATCCAAGCTTTGTTTTATTGATCTATATTTACGATTAAAAAGTGGTTCATAATACAAAAATAGATGTGGAAATATTTGCAGGAAAATACATTAAATATTAGGAAACAATATTATAAGATATACAACTTTTCCCTATATTGCTTACAAAAGTAAAATAAAATGAACGATATTACAGAATACTCTTCTCTCTAAATTTTTCTCAACTCTTCATCAAGATATCAGGCTTGCGTTTTTTACTTGCCCTTCCTCATTCCTGTAACCAGATTACAACCAGAAAAAAAATGTCTTAAAAATCTGACCTCTTAAAATGTTTTTAATCTAATTTCTGTCTTGAAATTTTGTTGAATAATTCGGAATAAAAAGGGTTATGTAAACCTCAATTTATGATAAGTTCAATTCGATAAATCCGATGATGGCTTCATACATTCAAACGTTCTTGTGACATTGTTCGAAGTATTCTACTATCGATAGCAATCATGCAATGTTTTAAGAAATCAGAAACGTAGAAAAATATTTAATTCAAATCTTACCAGATCATTTACCTTAATTTTTGCACTGTTCCGCAATTTTTTTCTAGAGAAGAAAGGGGCTTCCGTTTCATTTATTATTAGACAATTCTGTTTGCTATCCATGTCGGTCAAGACAGTATATTCATTCTCGCTGAGTCTCATCCCAACCCTTTTTGTGGTTGCCTCATCACCCCTCGGAGTAGTGCCGCAAGATTTGTGTTTTATTCGTTCCATTGCATATGTTTGAAATGGATCCATATCTCCAATCATCGGTCTATTTGTTTTAGTTCTCTTACAGAAAGTGGGTCAAAGACAAGTTGCTGTTCAGCATCTAAAAATCATAAATACATTTGTGCTGTATTACTGTCTCCATCGAAATCAAACCCAAGAATATTCATAACAGCATAAACTGATAAACTGATAATACATTCCACGATATCATCTTACTTATCAGATTACCAATCAATATTTTTCTTCTATTGTTTATCATATTGTCATAATTAAAACTGCCTCTGGGGAAATACCGCATTGATACCGTATTGCAATTGGTGCATGCTTGTTTCTTTTCAAATATTGCAAAGATGATATCATTTCTCAAGCTTCAGTAGCTGACGATACAAATATCAGCAACACAATATTGTTGTATGTGAATTAAGATATATTACAAAATGAAGATCGTAATATATTACACCAAATGTCATCAGACAGTCTGAATTTATGAATGTACCCAACTTGATATTGAGTTTTTTAATGAAATAAATGAAATACTGAAATAAATGGGAATATTGTGTGATAATTTTCATTCAGATACTTTTCGACTTCAGATCGACAATCTGCCTATTGTATCCTTTAAAAAGAGGATTCGGTGTCTGTAAATTGTAACCATAACACGAGCAGCGCTAAGCAATTTGTCATTCCTAATGATTTTACTATGTCATAGTTATATCGCCAATATAAAGAAATGGATAATTTTCATAGATTATAAACAAATATATTTTATATTGAACATGCTCTTTGATTAAAAAATTATGAATGCACACTTAAAATGTACAAAATAAAATTTTCGTCAACTATCAAACATTGTAACATTGTAACATAACATTTCCTTTAAAACGAGGTTTTCAGACTTCATGGATAATAGTTTGTATCAAGAAAAAATGAAAAGTCGTAAATATTAATGCACTTAGCAATCCATTGAGCATGGATAACCATCTGCACTGTGTTGAGCTTTTAAGCCAGAGTTTATGATCAATTGAAAATGGGTAAATAGTATTCTGGATAATGCATCAAGAATGTATTTTGTATTATAATGTTTACACTGAAAGTTAATGTTTAATTGAAAGCAAGAATATCCCGGGTAGTTGAAAGTAAATTCTCAATGAATCAATTCTTACCAAGAATGAAAGGATTATTTCTCAACGTAATTAAAGAACAACTGTACCCATGCGCGAGGGCGTCAATTGAAATCTTTGGTTTAGATTACATAGCGAATTAATTTGAGGAATTGTATCTGTATTAATTTTCATACATTATCACTTTTGCACATTCTAAAGAATTGTACTTTTACTTGTCACAACTTCAGACTAGAAGTGCTATTACGACCATTTAAAGACTTTTCTGTTCAGAATTTAATCTCAGCACATCTTTTGGCACTTCAAACACTAATTAAAAATTTCGTTAAAGAAGGCAGTGGAAGCATAACTCAATTGAAGGTCTGTTAAGAATAACATTGTTAATAACATTTCAAACATCACAGAATGATTTTCGATATGATGTCAGCAGTTCTGCGCATTCAGTACCGTTCATTACTGCAAAATCTTCTTAATTTTAAAAATAAATTCTGAAATAATCACATTGGTTTTAAACAGATGAAACAATTATTAAACCCAACTTCAATTGCCCTTTTTTACAGGTCTATAATTACGTAGCTAATTTGATGATATCTGAAAGAACAATTATTCTATTTGTTTGCACATTTACTTTGTGATGGGAATATTACTCGGTTGTGATGTGAAAAACAGTCCAGGAGATCCTTTACTTTTAAGGATAGACAACATCCACTAATTCTAGGGACAGAACATGCATGTCGAAGGAGTAACCTCATTCCGTGTTATACTACCTGTACTACTGAACAATTTTCGAGATGAATGTCTCTAAACGATAAATCCATAATCACGAGTTGTTTATTTCTTTGTAACCCATTCACTTAGATGTTTTTGTTTTGTTTGTTACCGAAGACTTTAAAACATTTAAGGGTTCGGAGTTTTAATCCCTACACTAAACAAGTACATCATTGGTAACCCTGTTCTATGACGGCTTCCACAGTATTTTTGGTCCTTTCTAGTAAAGGATTTCATGGTCCTTAGATTAAAGGGATCTCCCGAACTAAAAAAGTTAGGAGATACAAGTACTATATATCATTAACGAGCGCTTTGAACTCAAGGTAAACATGTTGCCTGATTATTATTCAGGAAGCAAGACACTGCAAAGTTGTTGTGATTTTACAATATTATTTGTGATTGAATTCCCATATAGTTTATTAAATATACTTGAACATTTTATACTCTGAAAGTGAAACCGACGTCGAAATTGGTGTGATTACCAGTGCTGTAGGTCATAGAGAATAAATAGTTGACTGTCATTTGTTTGTCATTTGTTTCTCATTTCGTTTTCCAAAATCTTTACATATAACTTTCACAACATGGACAGACTTGTTCCAGAAAATTGGTGAACTGTTCACGACTGGTTCTTTATGTTCTTTATATCCTCAAAACTATTTGTGTATGTCCTCGACGCAAGGTGGCGGATACAGTTTGAGCTAAAACACGTAAAATACTAAGAAAGCTGCAAACATGACTACCACTTACTGATTAGGAACAGTTTTAAATTAAAATACGTTGCTACTTGGCTCGACTTATCGATGTGTATTTCCGGTGTGGGATGAAGGGTGTATATTGGTATGTATGTGTGTTTGTCTTGGGCAGTTGGAAAGGAATGGTATACTTATAACGATTCTTCGGTGTTCCTCCAGAGATAAAACATTCTTTTCTTCTAGATAAAACAGCAACACACAAATTGGGGAAAATATACTTTATTTCAAGTGTTTCTGTTGTTGTTGTTGTTTATTTTACCAGATTATAAAGCGTATGTATTGTACATATTTCGTATTCTGCCTGCTTCATCATCTGATACAGAATTTACCTCATCCATACATTTTTTTCATTAAAGAATTGGCAGGATAAAACTGTTGTTCTTATTTTGCAGAATTGTCATTTTCAAGAGACGTATGTGTTCAAGTTGACGTTCTTTACGTCACTTCTCTTCTTGCTTACACATATAGATCTAAAAAAACTTGACATGAAATGCAAAGCATTTTCTTTACTGGTAGTCAAAGAATGCGTTCTAGTCATATTTTAACATTCCACACACGTGTTCTATTGAATACTAAGTTTTTACTTGAAGCATTAGAATCGAGTAATCCGAGTCTACAGTAACTTCTGGGACTATCACATAATAAGCAACAACTTTGAAAAATACAATTCTCATGCTAACTCTTCAAATGAAATATATCTAATCCAAGCGTGCTTGTTTTAAAAAAAAGAAATCATAAATCATAATAATCTTACACACTTCATCAACATGTTGGGTTTGATCTTATTCAACATCAAAAACCTTGTCCAAAAACATACTTGAACCAAAATCTCTACAGATACATATACCTAGGGTGTTTTATGATATTTAGAAAGGAGCACCAAATAAGGATACTTCTAGGTCATTGTGAATAAATGAATGCGATTACTTAATACATGATTTTGATATCTATATCTACAACCAATTTGGGTTATTTCATTAAAAGGGTTGAATTTACGATGCTCAATACTGTGTATTTTGTGCTCGCAATGATTGAAAAATGATTTAACAGTAGCAGTTTGTGTTTGCCTGTACAAATACGTGCATGAATGTCTCCGAGTACAGGTGATCAAATAGTAATTCAAACTTATATCTACTGAGCTCGATAAATGAAGATGTGTACGAGACTAAAAGTATACCCTGAGCAACAGATTGTAAAGTTGTCGGGAAAAAATGACCTTTTCTTGCACTTATCGTATCGATCACACACGTACATTATCATTACTTGTATGCCTTGGAGAAGGAAAATCAATAAATTAAGTAATTGGACTGAAAAAAGTGTCTGCTGTAAATGACCTATTTTGGATAATGCTGAAAATAAGACACCTCATTGAATACTTATACCGGATTGGGTTTATAGGGCATAACCCCAGACCCAGTTTGGAGTATTTGCACAAGGTGTTTTACTAAAACAGTTTTCGTTGACTATTGTAGATATAAATTGTAGCAAAATGTAACAGCTTTAAGAAATACTGATGTACTGCCTATTTGAGATTTCCGTACGGTGTGTACGGTTTTAATTGGAGGTGGAAATTATGGTCAGATTTAAGGATGTATTTAGCCTGATGAAGTGGCGAGGCCAAAAAAAAAAATACACACACATACATACCAACCTATCAAAAATCTTTTTGCCTGATTTTTTGAATAGTTTTGAACTGTCAAAATTACAGAACGAGTGAAATCTTAGAATGTGTAGTTCCCATATGACTAGAAAACGTAAAAAATGTACCCTTAAAACACCCTAGGTATATGTGTCTGTAGAGATTTTGGTTCAAGTATGTTTTTGCACAAGATTTTTGAAACAATGTTGAATAACATCAAACCCAACATGTTGATGAAGTGTGTAAGATTATTATGATTCATGATTTCTTTATTCAAAATCAAGCATGCTTTGTTTAGATGTATTTCATTTGAAGCGTTAGCATGAGAATTGTATTTTTCAAAGTTGTTGCTTATTGCTATTTTCTCGTTAATTGCAAAATGCATTATCTATTAGCGTAATTTAGATAAAGACACAATCACCAGAAGCTAAACAACGCTTCACATTTATTTTAAAGAAGGAAACTAATACGTATGTAGTATTGATATTTCAATTTATTTTCTTACCTCTTCCTCCACGTAATGAAAAACAGTTGTAATTTGAAGAAAAAAAGTTAATAACTTAGCACGTGCACTTTGATTACCCATTTCCGAATATAGAGCGAATGATTCTTTATTATTATGTATAATATGATATAATAATCACAGTACTTTTATAATTATTAGATAAATATAACACTAATAGTAGATTTTTTGGTAGAGTATAAATTATGCAATACATTATAAATTATCATTAGTATCATTCCCAAACCAACTTACTAAGTCAAAGCAAGATTAAGTCGTGAATTTCTGGCACGTTATAAGTTTCTAATGATGTGTACCTGGCAATGGTTTTTCAGGATGGGAAGGTAGGGTATATAAAAGTAGAAATGGGATGAATAGATTTTATATGACTATATTTATCAGGTTATGCTGATAAGTAATAAACTCATAAACATTGGCCCTTCTATGGCATTTGAAGGGAACATAAGGGAACATTGTTTAACGGAGGTTATTTCATTTCAAGGTTTCTCCCAGACTGGTGAAAAAATGATTAAAAGTAGCCAACTTAGATAACTCAATAGGTAACGGAAAATATTTTAATAGGAAGAGAAATGATAAATTTATGGAATTCATAAACTTTTTTAAGTGTTGTAATTAAAATATTTAAAAAATTGTGTTATTTACAATTAATAAATATCAAAGAGTAAAACATGTAGGTACTAGGTTAATTTTAGACATTAGAAATCAAAACACTTCAGAGAACCATTATTTTTGTTGTCACAGATCAATAATGATCAAATAATGCTTATAATAATAACAATCAATTTTCCAATTGTTTCGCTACTTTTAAATGATTTGATATGCATATCTTCAGACCTACAGACATATATCCTTTTGTTTTATTGTATCTATATTTTCTCGAAACTAGGAATGGCAAACGGATCTTGAAAATTTGGCCTTTTTTAGAATTTTGTATCACAGGGAAACCTATTTACCTTGTTACTTAATAAACAATTTTCATTTTCCACAATCATTAGTAGCTCGAATACACAAGAGAGTATACGATGCAAACAATGTATATTGCAAGACCAATGATTAGTAAAGCTGCTAAATGACATTGTCCATTACATGAACAAATCCTTATATTCTAAATCTAAAGATAATTGTGTTTCGACTGCAGTGACGAATATTCTTTGCATTTTGAAATATCAAGTAAATAAGAAACTATCACGCTTTCTGTAAAATCATTAGGGAATACAGAAATTACACTTGCTGCAACCAGCACATGTCATTCTTTTACGTCCTTATGTGTCAACGGTTTTTATATTATACATTTATACCAATGGATGACTTTTATATGTATTCAGATATACATTCCAAAAACCATACCATTATAAACCATACTTACAATAAGACATAGATCAAAGATAAACCTTTTTGATCAATTCGTTTTTTCAAAGTGAATGTATTGAAGAGTAAGGTATATATATATATATATATATATATATATATATATATATATATATATATATATATATATATATATATATATATATATATATATATATATATATATATATATATATATATATATATATATATATATATATATATATATATATATATATATATATATATATATATATATATATATATATATATATATATATATATATATATATATATATATATATATATATATATATATATATATATATATATATATATATATATATATATATATATATATATATATATATATATATATATATATACATGTATATGTACATATATATATATATATATATATATATATATATATATATATATATATATATATATATATATATATATATATATATATATATATATGATATATAGATATATATATGTATATATATATATATATATATATATATATATATATATATATATATATATATATATATATATATATATATATATATATATATATATATATATATATATATATATATATATACTATATAAATAAATTACGAAACAAAAATGAATATCAAACCCACTTTGACATGTTTACATACACACCGTATTCCGTAAGTACATTGAAGTGTCAATCGAAAACGTGTTTTGTTAAAAAATTGAGATACATTTCCTGATATTATATATTCTTGAAATGAAATAATAAAATGCTCGCCAAATGAAAGAACGAATTTGACATTTCATTACCATCACATTACTATTTGCAACCAGCAGCGCATTGTATCTCTTTACAAAACCTACATTTATATATGTCATCTGTATTACTTCTGTATGTAACTGACGAAGTCAAGTCTCTAATTCTGGCCAACGTCTTGATTGATAACTTTGAAGGTTCATATTTCAAAAGCCGTTTCCAACGCTAAGAGGACTTATTATATGTTTTATATTCGAAGGGGAAAAGAAAGCTTTTCGAATTCTGACCTAATTCCTCTTCAGCTGTTAAACTTTTCCGCAACTGACTTCTTTGCTTGCTAAAACTTGACTCTTATGAAAAAAAGAACTTAACTCTTAAGCTAAAGCCCAACCGTACAAGTCATGGAGGTTAATAGATACATACAGTTTGCTGTAATTTTAACGTACATGTTATCGTACATTATAACCATATGCTTTGTAGTTCTAACGTGACAGACGGGTGACAACATTACAAGCTCAATATAACATTTTCCGGAAATAATGAAAATAACCAAAATGCACCTTTCTTTATTAATGAAATTCGTTAGTTAAAGTGGTCATGCCATAGACTTTATCAATGAATAAATATGTATCATTTACCCATCGGCGGTCTGTCAGCGGCAACATCGGCAGTCATCCAGCGACAGTCACCAGTCCGCCGGTGAAAATGTTAGGTGGCTGGCTGATGGTCCGCTGGCGGATATTGGGCTTAGTGCCGCTAGAAAACCACTAACGGTCCGCCGGTGGAAAAACGGCGTCGGTTGTAATAGGCTTACTATGGTCTATCCTACTACACTAGGCCTATGTTAATTTAAAAATTAAACACAAGTTAATAATTTTCAGTTATTTTAATAATGAAACAGGTAAATAGCTATTACAGTTATACCTTTATTCCATTATCAAGGCAAGCGATTGCTTTTGCATAGCCTTAGATCTTACGAACAACTGTCTACATCTCTGAATCTGAACATTTTGCTGAAATCGTACCGCAGTATGCCTAATTTCTTTGTACCAAATTAGGGCCTACACGCCAAGAATGCAAATAGGTTTTACATTTAAATTAGTCTGCTTTACAGAAGAATAACACTAGGCTAAAAACAACAAGTACAGTAAGCATTGTAATAGTTAACGCTAACCTACGAGTACGACCCATGACTTAAAAAGTTACGGGACATACCTTAAAAAACAAAACAGATTTAAATTGATATTTCTTCGAAACCAAATTTTGTAATGCGAACGAATTTGGAGCTGGTTTCTTAAGAATAAAAAATGTGAAGTTACAGTAGAATCAAACAGTCGTACGCTGTCCATGTTTACACATACACCGGATCAATGGCGCGCTGCTGTTAAATACGTCATGGAGCTATGCCGTCGAAAGGACCGCCAGCGGTCCTCCGTTGACTTGCCCTCGCCACCAGCGCCGCTCTTAATTGAGCCGATGATAATCACCGGCGGTCCGCTAGGTTTTCCTAGCTGGATGGTTCATTTGTTATTCAAATATACCAATTTACTTTCCGAAATTACACCAATGCCGAGAAAATCGAAAAAGAAAATCATAATTTTGACTTGAAATTCGAAAAAAGTTTGATAGCGTAGTCATTCGAGTGGGTACATGATGACGTAAGTTCAGGGACTCTTATCGCTTTGCTCATACTGGCACGTGGTCAGTCAGTGTTTCGTCGAGTAGTGTAATTTTATAATTAGGCCTCGTTTTGGATATTAATGAATACAAATGCCGGTGCGATGCATTGTAGAACTATGCATAAATGAAAACTCGCCGAAAGTGAAAGTGCATCGCTTCTCAAAAGACACAACAACAAGACCACTAACTAACATTTCCTATGTTATCTGTTTCCCAATGATCCCGATATAACCTCTGGTTGACGTCATGGCTTACTACTGTTTTATAAAGACGCCGAATTACAGAATCAGCACGTGGTTTCCCATTGACTGTACGAGTTACCAGTGTAGTTTATGGTCGGAAACTTAATCTGTTGCGTAAATATTTTCTTTCATAAGAACATCATTAGTTTATACGATGATAACTTTGGATTTTCAACTCTCAGGAATATTAATGCAAGAAAAGTGAAAATATTGCGTAGAACTTTGGCCGAATTACATGCTTAACTACTAGCAGTGCAGTGTCCGTGTACTTTTCAGATGAGCCGGTCAAAGAGCTGGACTTTTGTTACCTCGTGTTAATCGGCAAGGTGCTAGAGCTGATACGGAGCTAAACCCAAATCTTCCAGGGAATCATCGCTGTCGCTCTTTCCCGGTAAATTTCGTCGCAACTTGAACTCAGACATGTTAAATGAAGGTCTGAATTATCAGACGATTTTTCGCTATCAGACTCCATTTCCATACCAGTTCTATCAGTCTATGTATTGAGTATACTATACTAGATGCGCGACATAGCTGGATCACTAAAGTGATGTCACAAAGTGGTATGCGACGTCATATAATTTTTCAGATTTTTTTCCTAAGCTTAATCGTAAATAAGGTGTTTTGAAATTGATTTGCATCTTTTAAACTGTACATTTTCATAGATTTTAGATTGGATTTTTAAATTTAGGTATGAACTGAAAAAAGTAACCTATATATGCATCAAATGCATTTTTCAGTGAGGCAGGACAACTTTAAGTTAAATCCACCCGGTTTCCATAAAGCAAGCGTTTTAGAAAACATTACTCCCCTGGAATGGACGCCAGTTAACTCCCAGCAATACTGGTACTCACTTTACAGTTGAGTGGACTGGAGCAAGTACAATAAAGTGTCTTGCTCAAGGATACAAGGCAGCGCTTGCAGCGGGAATCAGATCAGAACATTTCGTATACGAGCGTGACTCTTTAACCACTGAGCCACTGCACGTCTTATGAAATAACTGGAACGTAAGTATTTCAATAAAATATTTAAACTCACGGTCTTATCATTTTCTCATATTATTGACGTTTGACGCAAAGATAAATTTAACTAGAGATTTTCATAGATCTATGGAAGAAATGTATTAAAGCTGCTCATACCCCCAAATACAAACTTATATGTGAAATATATTCCCATACAAGAAATATATCAACTTAATCCAACCTGTCCTATATTTTGCAAAAACCAAAACACAGAAATTTCTTAAACCTTTTATGAGTCATAGCTCAGAAACAACAAGGAACTTTAAACGTATTTAAAAGACACAGATACATATGTGACAATAGTAATTAGAGAATCATATGGCAGAGTAATGATAATTCATTTGAAATTCTTGATGTACTTTTTTGTTCTGCAACCAATTTCGAGTACCTTCAAATCCCAGCAGTGGCATGTTTAAGTCCATCTATAAAACATCTTAATGTAACGAAGATGTAAATTTACAAGGTTAATGCATTTCTTTGAGTGCTGGAGTGAACCACAGGCTTGTTAGCTTACGTAATAGACGTTTTCAAACGAAACCATAATCTGTTAGCAACAATGCGTGCGCGTATTACCTTCATGTTAAACGCACGTATGAACCGTGCATTTGAAAGTATTTATATACGCTTGGTCCCATACCGTCCGTAACTGTGCAGACGGTCAAGATTTCCCTAGTATTTTAATGGTCAATAAGATTTCCGCGTATACGATTTGGTCCATTATGTACACGTGCATTTCAGCCATGTGGGATTATTTAAAGTAGTTTTTCGGAAATTGTTGATTCAACTTTGAAAAGGTCTATAGCTCAATAAACTTTTTTCAAATTGTTTCATACTGCTGACCCAAAAGAATTCACACGCTGTATCTACAAGCAGCATACATATCACGAAATACTTTTTAGTTTCGAAATAATTTGAAAATAAATTTGCTGTTTCTTTAAAAAAAAATCTCTTTTTCATTTGATGTACAACTTACAATTTGAATTTATATCATCAATAGCACATTTACATCTATACTATTTGCCGGGAATATTCTTTAACACCATCAATGATAAAAAAGACTTTACTAAGTGATTAACATTGTCATATAACAGTGCTATATATTTCCAAAAAAAGATAACTTTGCTTAAGGTGATGAAATAAGTTCCTGGGTTACGCTTACCAAGTGATACACTTGGTCCACACACTTGTTCATTTTCCACTCAGTATTCATAATGAATATTCAAAGGCAAAAAACTCATCTTGAGGTGCTGGGCTCGGGATGATGATCCACATGAGCTGTTTGAACACAAGGCTGGTGATTAGCAATTTCCACTTGTTTGTGCTCTTCCTGCCGTTTCTGCATAAGTTCTTGCATAGCTCGCAATGTGTCAGTAGATCCATAATTTTTAATTGCATCTGGGGTTTCCAGGTTAATTGAGGATGATGGATCTGATTCCCTTAGTTTTATTCCTGTGTTCAACTGTGATATGGCTTCATGGGTTTCAATACGGGCTTCTGATATATCTTGTCTAATCTGACTGAGAGCTGATCTTTGTCGTTGACGTCTTTTCTCGTCATTGGATAACCCGTGAAGGCTTTGTCTGCTCGTAAGCTTTTGCATAACATCCTGTAAGGTAAAAAGAACAACAATTAGCCTACAAAGCCACGAACGACACAAAAATATTTAAAAGCTAGGAGCTTTCACAACACATGTCGTAATTTGTGTACCAAATCATTGCTTGAAGGTTCCTATTTGTCTTATGAAAGACATCTAATTTCATATATCATCGCCCATTGAAGAAATTAGAGAAGGAAAATCCGTATCATCACCACCTGGGACACAACGAGCCTGATGTCCAGATCCCAGAGGCAGCGTACACATGGGATGGTGGAAGACGGGTATTATAGAATGTCTGCCTACAAGATATACGTGAGACTGAGGATGTCTTTATGACGTTGGAAAATACTTAGATAATCAAAGTATATGTGAAAGTTCACAGGTTTAAAGAAGGTCACAGATTAAAAGCACATAATATAATCATACAACTTGAACATTTTTTGACCACAAGCCCTGTGATAATTTTTTTAATGTATTTAAGTTTTAGCTAATGATCCCAAGACATGCGATAACCCAAAGAGCATACCATTTATTGTATTGCATTGTATTGAATTGTACTATATTTTATTGTACTTGTATTGTATTGTATTGTATTGTATTGTATTGTATTGTATCGATTCTTATAACACGCAACTCACAGTGAAGTCTTATTGCGGACCAGTCACATTGTCCATGTGGCAGCTCGTGATCGTCGCCATGAACATGCTTGGACCGGTAATCTGAGCTTAACTGATGAATCTCCTATCTTTTTAATTTACTTTACAACATAAAGATTAAAACGAATCCTTAATCATGGAGCTTGAAGTTTCCAGTCTTAAGATGAATGACTATCATTCATGACTAGAAAGTTTCGACTCAATTGGTTTCAACCATTGAAGCAGACTATTCTGTCTGTCTGTGGAGTAGAGAAGATCAAATGCACTATTCCTCACATTCTTGACAGCTAATGCGGTGAAGCTGCGAAGCAGAGCTTTATATCGATGAGCTTTTGACTGGAACCCAGCCTCTTCCGATGATGACAAATAACCTTATATTCAAGAAAACTTTTCACCTGTCGTTCTCAGCTTAAACGAGACCCGTTGATTGCAAAGTAAATATAGGGCTTCGATATTACTAATTGTAGCGAAGCTTCTCTACAAAAAAACAACTTTGTATATCAACAGCTGCCAAAACAGTTTAGTCTACGAAAAAGCTCCTTTCTAGAAATAAGGTTGCAGGAGGATCAAGTTGATAAACTAAATGCAAAACACATACATTTGAAAGCAAAATTTAGCCGTGCTCAGTCAACGAACTGGCACAACTGTAGTACTGAATCTTTTGAGGACTATTTTTACAAGCCATTAATAAAATCAACAATATGAAGGTATTTTGCACACAAGATATTACACGATTCGGATATAAATACTAATCCCCGTTCAATACTCTCATAAACAGTTTAAAAGAAAGACTAAAATTTTTTCGAAAATTGTTTAAATATTTTAAACTGTACTGATACTTGGATTTTACAAACGAATGCAACTACGCATAGGATGTGTCTGGAGTTTTGTCGGTAAAAACTAAGTGAATTAGTGAACCTTAACGATATTGCTCGTTTATTACAGTCCAGGAGCTTGCCTATTAATGGGAACCCAAATGTGCCTAAAATTAGAAACATTCTTTTTACAAAAAAACCGCCATTTTGCTATATTTCCTATGGTCCTTTGCTTTCCAAACGTTAAAGCCTTGTGCAATGTTACATATTTCAATTTGAAAAAAAAAGTATGGGAAAAATATCCTTGCTAGGGGAAACTTAAAACTCACGAAAATACCTTCCTTTCTGAGATGGTTAAATATTATCCACTCTTATTTTATATGTTTACCACGCCGTTTTCGAAATATTAGAAAATAAATAGACAACATAACTAGGTTTTCAGGTGCGAAACAGCCTTTTTTTAAATTCAAATGCATTTAAAAGTAGTTTTTGTGTTTTACATTGAATATTTCAGGTAAATAAATTAGAAACTATTTCATTTTATCATAATATCTGAACAATATTCTTGTGCGTTATTCATGTTCTTATTAATAGGAGAGTCGGACTGTACTAATGGTATATTAGCATTGTTGATCAATATTAATGTTTGTCAGTTGGAGAACGAGGACTGGCGTAAGTCTTGAGATAATCCCCCGTTCTATCCCTTAAATTCAAAGAGTGAAAAATATCAAAGGACCCTGAAAATTAAGCTTTCTTCCGAAATGATGAAACAGTATGTAAACGCATACATAAATGTAATATGTAATACGTTATTCACATTTTCTCTCTGTTAATGCTTCTGAAAAGAAATACCTTTGAAACATAAAACCGCTATTCTGCATCTTTATAAAACCGGTATCCTGCAGTTTTTTAAAGTATTACTGTCATGTACATAGAATACATTACACATAACTACATATACGTCGTTAGTACGAAGGTAACATTTAGCCAATGAATGAATGAGAATAGTCGTAAGAGGAGCCTATACAGAAGTCAACCAATCAGGAGCTATTACGTGTAGCTGATTTGCATATTCATAATGCTGGTTCCTTATTAGTCGACTTCTGCATAGGCTTCTCGAATTTTATTATACGACCGTCTTTTTTGGAGGGATATTGCTTTATACAAGACCGTCTCCCCCATTTTATAAGGAATGTTGGGTTATATACGACCGTCTTTAAAATTCTTCATTGGTTGGTCGGTTGGTGGGAAAATGTTTCATCGAAGGATAAGGATTGATAAGAAAAATGTTTCATTGAAGGAAAGGTCCCAGGGCTTCTTGGGTAAACACACGGACACATACCTAATATGTACGTTATAATGTCACACAACAAAATACAAACGATAAGAATGTCAAAAATGAATTTTTTCTTTCTTATATCTGTGGTGGCTCTTAAAAGAGTCTTTGGGTTTCATTTCTGCGTCCATTAGGCAGAACGGGCATTTGCACCTCACGCGTCTATCAGGCAGGACAAGCATTTGCATAGTTGCTTGCTCGGAGGTCTGCGTTGCTACGGATCTTGCAACCTCTACTACCTCCATCTTTGTCTTTGTCTCTGCTTTTTCGATGTTTTTCTTCTTCTTCCTCTTCTTTGATTTTTACTTCATTGGCTGCGGACACTCTCACCCAATCTCCATTGCTGAGGATTAGCTCCTCCTCTTCCTCTTCCTCCCCCCTCCTCCTCCTCCTCTTCCTCCTCCTCCTCCTCCTCCTCCTCCTCCTCCTCCTCCTCCTCCTCCTCCTCCTCCTCGCTCTCAACAGGGAATCATTGTCGGAGCTCCTGTTCATCGTCAATGTTCCAGACCTCTCCGCCGTTCTCGAACCTCTTTAGTATGTCAAAGTAGCTGTATAAAGTAGCCATGGCTGTTTGATAAAATATCCAATCGTATGATTGAAAATTACCTAAGCTGGTAGTTTGATTCTTTCTACACCCCCAATTAATTTTCCCACAAGTAATACTCACCTTGCTGTAATTCGCTCTTGATATTGTTCATGGGTACAGGTTTGTAAACACACGTCCTGGTTGGTTTCAACAACCCAGGCAGACACTTGTTTAGTTCATGATTGGCTCGTTTGAGGATCACGCCTGTCTGGTGTGGCTTCACGTTTGTCGTTGACTGTGTTGACCGAATATTCAGACATCGTTTCGTTCACCTTTTTGGGGATGTTGCTCTGCCCCAGCCATCGCAGTGGACCGTAGGAGTTATGCCACCGTTTTGTACTCCTTCCGCCATCATCTTTTGTTTTTCAAACTTCATTTTTTTCTCTTTAAAAACAATGTCAGAAAATAAGACACAGCCTATATGGCATAATAAAATGCTATACTAAGCATTTGCTTTTTAATGTTCAAACAAGTGTAGAGGGCTCTTCTTCTTTTGGGAGTTCTTCTTCGGGTTTCTCGATGATGGTGGATGGTATGCCAGTTTTAAATTTACCTTGCGTCGTTTTGACAAGGTAGGAGGTGGCGACGATGACGGCGAACGGGGTCGATTCTTTGCGGGTGAAATGATATGTACTTTGACCAGTGCTTTCAAATGTTCTACTGCATATAGACCTTCCATGCTCATCAGTTTGGTTTGCACCATTGGTCCAGGCTGAAACAAATCCCCTTTTTAACGAGTATGACGGTCCATTGACGACTGGTGCGTCCGTTTGGGTCGCTGATCGTTTGCATTGCGTGGTCGAAATGGCGTATGTCCAAAATAATGTTTTCATCTTCTGCGGTCAGACTGATGTAAATCAGTTGTCCTAGAAGCAAACGTAACTTTTCAGGGTGTAACGGGAAACGGTGTGACGGGCGACGGTGAGTCGGGCTCCGTTGACGCTAGACGTATGATAATGCAAGGCCAGTACGGATACCATATTTTTGTTTTACACAGGTCACTAAACGCCTTCATCCATGGCGATACCTTCAGCGGTGACCCGAGGTATTGTTCTGGGGTTGGTTTTGGCATACTTGCCTTGCTTGCTCACGTGATATTTCAAAGTGCGATGTAATCACGTACACGTCCTCTCCTACGGAATAAGTTCGGGTCATCCATCCGCGACTGTCTCTTACTTTGTCGTAACTATGCATTTTTAAAGCTCTCTTCAAAGGTATGTTGTCAGGACTCGAAGGATGGGGTGAGAATTGCATTTCTCCCGTATGCTTGTTATGGTAGTACACGTTACCGTTCCTCTGGTTTACTTTATTCCAACTGGTTTGAGCTATGATGTGTCTTTTTCGAAAAGCTACGAAAAAATGATGGGTATTTCTTGGATTCGGGAACTCCATCTATTGAATGTTACGATTAAACTTGTGTCGTTCCTTAAATTATCTTTTCAGAAAACAATGAAAAAATAATAATTTCCTATCTATATTTGAAAAGATTCTAGTAGTTTGAACAATTTAAACTGCTATTGTCCATCAATCCCTAGTTTAAGCCAAATAGATTGTTAAAGTCACCATCAACCTTTACTTTATAAATCAAATAGATTGTGAAAATCACCTTCAGACAAAAGTGTTAAACGTATAATGTATTGTGTATTCGCAGACATCTTGGCATCGTGCGAGGTCACCAAATGTTATATATTGGCGCAAATTCCTCGGAATCACGTCATTCTATCTTTCGAACTCGACAAATCAACATTATTTGTAGATGTCTTTTTCTGTCAATCTACTTTAACAGATCATGACCCAACGCATTGTGGATTTGTTCAATCAAGGCTGGACGTTAGAAACAAGTAACACTTATGCACGAAGTTACTTTTTTATTCATTGGACTGTCGAAAAACGTTGGAAATTGTCGGATGGGTTTGCGGGGGAGGAGGTTAAATCACAAAACAGAGAAGACTTAACGGATTAGACTATCGACAAAGAGGATTGGTATGTATAAATCGGACTGGTATGCACAGATTGAGGAAAATACTATATTTCTTTTTTACCGAAGAGCTTACTGGAAGCCATTTTCTGTTCGTGGGCAAATTCTACGAGTACACTGGTACTGTATTCCGTACATAAATATTACTAACTTTGGTTTTAGATTATAAATTCAGTACACAAAATTAATTGAAGAAACCGTACAGAAACACCTCTAGTAAATTACCTAGCAAAATCAGTCCGGAGAGGACCAAATTAACTAGACATTTCTTAGGAAATAAGGACCGGGGACCCAAATTTACGGAGGGAGGGGGGGGGGGGTTTACTATCACACCGGAACCTAAAACCCACCCCTCAATAACTTTCTCGGCGACATAACAGACATTTACATCAACGAGTTTGTTTTCAGAGGCCCAAAGGACTACGCTTACAAAGTACTTTCGACTAGAAAAGGCGCTGTCGTTGTAGGGGAGTGCAAAGTCAACGGCATGACGTTGGACCATCACGCCATTCAATCGGTCAACTTCAAGGCGATGATAAACATGATAAATCATGTGGATCCTGGTTCGACGACGAAGAACTCATCGTTCCTGTCCGTTATCCACACAGTATTAGGAAAGACGGTCCAGGTAGAGTTCGTACCAGATCCATTACCAAGGATTACAGACTGGTCTACGACAAACGCATCATCCAAGCAGATTTTACGACCGTCCCGTACCGTTATTGAAAGAGTGCCACCATTGCCATTGTGACGTCATTATTGCTTTGCTCTGATTGGTCAAAAAGAACATAAAAGAGAAACATCGTCGAAGTCCGATTCATTCTTTCATCAGACAGCAAAGCACAGCATGGAGACTAGTATAACACCTAACAATAGTACGGGAAACTGTTCCGGGCGAAAACGTAAAGCAGAGCATGCGTCCTCACAGGTTTTTCTTTTTAACAAAAGACATCATGAGGCCAGTATCGAAGTAGCAAAGACCCCATCGAAAATCACCAGATTAGAGATCAGGCGTAGGGTGCGCGACGACTCTTGCGACCCTGACATCTACGGAGAGCAAACTGATAGAGAAGACTTCACTCCACCGTTCTACAACGCTTTTGGTTGTCTCGCCGCGCTTTTAGCTCCTATAGGATATGGCATGGGTGAAGGAAGAGAAGAACTGGATCATTTAATGAAAGAGGCCAAGAAACAGATGGTGTGGAAGAGGAGGAGAGTACAACGACAAACTCTCAGCAGCCGAAACAGCACCGACCGTCAAATTGAAGCCGACAGAAGAAGATTTTCTCTTGTTTAAAGAGGAAAAGAACTGTCCTAATTCCTGAAAGCGATGACGGAGATAACATACGACTTGCTGAAAGACCAATTGAAACAAGCCACAAAGGTCAACGTCCTGATCGAGAAGGTCGACAAAATTAAAGATAAAGTGAAAGAGATCTGACGCTCGCTGATTATAGATCCACCCGCGAAAAACATTTTCAAAGAGCTGGAAAGGAGGATGAAGGAAACGGTTAGCAAAGACTACGAAGAAGAGGAGGTGCTTAATTTATTGGGTTTAGAAGGAGAATGCTGACAAGGGAAAGATACCCCGCCAGAGCTTACTACCGGATCGGTTTGGCACGCAAGTTCGACAACAAAAAACATCTGCCGTTAGAACACCACTGAATGGGGGAAAGCAACCAGGTGCAAACTCGTAGTCGTTCACACATTAAGAGATATCCGACATTTCATTTTTATACCAATCATTACAAGATAGAAACCATGAGGAAAATACAAATGATGTCTAAACCACCTTGGAAAAGAGGAACCGCCCCTTTGAAGAATCTAGAAATTCTGAGGAGGTACAAGACCAAATGAAACAGGTCAGCATCAGTGGACTACAGGAGGAGGACAGTAGATTAACCGATCGATCGATAAAGAACCCAAAGGCTCTTTAAAGAGCCACCAACCATTCAAATAAGAAAAAAATGCATTAAGACATTTAATACAGTTTAGAGCTGACGCCAGAGTAGCTTGTATAATTAAAAAAAAAAAAACGTCACCAACACGTATGACATCATACCTTTCTGGCTTCTGATTGGTCAAAGAGATCGGAACAAACGTATAAAATTAGCAAACCTGTCTATCCATGCCATTTGTATTCGGAACTTCAGAGCGAACGCATCATGGAGTGGGAAATCTTAGCCGACCAAATGTTTAAACTCTTGAGAAAATAGAGTCCTGAACTTGTCGACTACGATAAAGTTATATGCCACCTGGAATGCAGATGCAACTGTTTCAAACCTTTCGAGGAAGGGTTTCGTCCTGCAGAAGGCGAGGTAATTGTAGCAGCCATTTTCCATGCTTATCAAGACGTGTCAACCGTTCGGGACGGTATGTTTTACCTTGCTGCTTTAAACATGCCATATGAACACGGCGAGGCGCGTAAAAAATAAAAAAGGTCGAGAAACTGACAAGAACAAAGGAGACGGCCATCATCAGGGACCACAGAAGAAGAGTAGATCAAATGATCGATAAAGAACTTAAAGGCTCCTTTAGGAGCCACCAACTAATTAAGTAAGGGAAAATTCATGTTTGACATTCTTATTATTTGTATTTTGTTGTCAGTGCGTTTTTTAATCCCCAACAAACTCTGGGAGGGACCTTATCCCTTGATGCAACATTTTCTCCACCAACCAACTGACCAATAAAGAAATAAGGAGACGGTCGTATATAAACCAAGATCCCTCCAAAATGGAGAGAGACGGTTGTATATCAACCAACATCCCCAATTGTATGAGCCTATACAGAAGTCTACCAATCAGGAGACAACATTAGAAATATGCAAATGAGCTATCACGTGATAGTAATGCTGGCTCCTGATTGGTCGACTTCTGTATAGGCTGCTCTTACTACTGAGAATGAATAAGAATGTGCATTCAATAACTATAAAGTATCAGTCTCATGTAGATTAGGTTCAAAACTCATACGGATCTGTCGCTGTGCAAAAGGGAGTAGAGTGATATGTTCAAGATATGAGAGATATTTCTAGTAATACAACTTTGTGGAAATTCATGTTGTTGGTAATGAATTCAGATGTGCATACTGATGTCTGAAATTTGTAAATGACTCATTCTTAGCCGATTTTGATTAAAGTCTTTGGGTTTTTTAATACACTTTAAAGCAATGTTTTCGACTATTGGTGTCTTTACGCAGCCATACCCTTTAACCACTCATGTGGAATCTTCTATAGGGATCATGACAACAAAATGAAAAATATAATGGCAACGAAAAGCTCATTTTAGAACAATGTAGTTTTTTTAAGTTTGACCGTTTATAAGTAATAATATGATTTGCTTACCCAAACTTACCACAAAACATGCTCTCGGTTAACTTTTGAAGTAAAAATGTATTCTTTTTTTAATTGTGAACATTTTTGTTATAGAATATCATCTTTTTTGAAATTTTAACAAATAGAATCAGCAGAAAGATCCTTTGTCTCTTGAAATATGTCCATGGAGATAAGTATATACAGATCTGACAATTTCTTTAGAAGATAGAGTACTCGGAAAGGAAAGCAGCGCTCAACCAGCACACGCAACACTTTCAGGTATTTGCTAAAAGGTTGTTTCCCTCCGCGATTGCAAAGCCAATTCAAAAGGAGTTTGTTATTTTTGACTGATCATATCTATGAAATATTTATCGTTACTTTGAAATTTAAAAATAAGAATTAGAAAGAGATGAATAAGTGTTGTATCAAGTATCAAAAGTCAATGTCGCATGATCTTTTCGACGATTTATCATGTAGCAACCATATTACTTGACATAAACATATCCGGCTTAAAGGTACACTAGATCGAACAGTGAGGGATTATTTCTAAGGGGTCCCTCCAAAAATCGAATGCTTATCAAGCACGCAACGGTATAGCAAGTCTCTGGTTGATATGACTATTAAAGTGACCTTTGCCCACAAGTCGTCTGTGGTCTCTGGAGCCATGAAATGTATCGATCACTTATGGACAAATTGAAGTTAATTTCCGTGGTTTGTCGTTGCTTTTTGATAATCCCCTTTTCCTGGAAATTGCATAAATGTTCCATTATGATTGGGAGGGAAAGGTTCGTAGCTTCGTTTTGCGGTTGGACCATGTTTATTTTACTTAAAGTGTAATTTTTCGAAGGAAACTGGTATCGAAGTTCGGCGTACTTGTTCACACTGACAGCATAACATTATATTGTATCGGAAAGTGGACCATTAAAACCACCTAAGCTTTAGTTTTGTCTTCTGTTTGTTTTAAAGTTTTCGAAATATCTTTTTAATATTATTATTTCCTATGGAGGATACCTCGGGTTTGTCAAATTTTTCGAAAGAAATATCCATTGCCTTGTTTTAGTAAACCTTCGTTACGTTACAACTCACAGTTATACACCAGAGCAGTTACTCACTACACATATCGACGAACGAATATATTCGGTGAATGAACATGTACTAGATCACTAACACGGTGAGCAAGATTTTATTATCTAATGATATCTAAATGGAGGAACACCTACAGGTCACACATAATTCATATTATTTTGATCTTCCTACAAAATCGAGTATGTTTTGGTGTTCCCATGATTTAATGAAAAATTGATGATTAGAAACACTAAAGGTGGAATAGTCGCAATAGGTCAAGCATAAAGATATGCATGCGTGAGAAAGAACACAATTATCTACGGCTGGTAGTTTTACAAGCACCTCTTCATTATTATAAACATTTATACAAATGATTATCTGGCTGGAAATTTGAAAAGGGTAAAAAGGCCCGTTGTCCTTTATTCGAGTAGATCCAATTTGAAATGAATTAGAGACAATTTTAGCGAACTATTTGCATCCGCAAAAACATGCAATAAAAAGACATTTTAAGAATTTCAAAAAGGCCAACACATTTCTCTGTTCATATTATCTGGAAATGTCACAGATGTTTAACGGACCAGAGCACGAAATGTCACGGCAGAACCTCACCAGAATACTCTGTCCCATAACATTTTAAATT
>JAIGNY010004004.1:342500-380000 GCA_020152595.1 Chiridota heheva | reverse complement strand
ATAATAAAGCATTATATAAAAAATTAGACAAGATTTAGAAGGCATAATTAATTTAGTTGAATTGCATGTAACTTAAACATTGATAAAGCAAATATAAGACAGGGAATATGTTAAATTAGATTCTACGTTATGTTAGACCTTCTTGTTATAAATCACACACTTGTGAGTCTTGTTAAATAATACAAAATACATTTTTATTTTAACATGTACAAATAGTATTTAGTATGTCATTATTAAATCAAACACCCATTTCAATTTGTATGTGAATTCTTTTTTAAAACGGGATTTCATATTTAATCAGAATATGGAGAATCTTTATAATTGTCCATTCACAAAATCACTGATGAAAGATGTTTTCATGTACACATCCCCCATACCCACACGTTTTTCTCTTTGCATGTGATTTTTTTGGGGTTATAAACGGGATTCCATATTCAATCCTCATATGCAAATTTCTCAGGAAGAGTCTTCAAAATAGTCCCTTCAAAAAAATACTGATGAAGGGTGCTTTCATGTACACATCCCCATATCCCAGATGTTTTCTACTTGCTTGTAGATAGTTTGTTGAAAACGGGATTTTATATATAATCAGAATTTCTAAAGTTCTGAGGGAGAATCTTCATAATCGTCCACTCACCAAATTACTGATGAAATGCACTTCCATGTTCACTTTCCCATATCCCAAACATAACGAAAGAGAGTATATTCCCAATTTTTTGTATGAAACGTAATGACCAGGAATTGAATGGTCTTTGTTAATTAATGGAATCTTATTTATGTAATATATATGTAATGCAATTTTATTAAAGAATTAAATGAAAATGCAAGAAATCTTTAGATCAATAAATTTTATCCCAGAGAAATAAGTAGTAAACAGAACCCATATAGATAGTAATGCTTTAGCTGCTAGGTTGTTGTTTCACTTTCTCAAACCACTTTAAAGTTCTAATGACATGTAGCATATTTTTTACGTAGGTAAAGGAACATATTTATTTCTAATTTTACAGTTATGGTCAATCAAAATATCAGATTGTAGAATTCATGCGAACTTTGTGATGTCATCAGATGAACACAGCTAAATATCCCAAGTAATTGTTTATAATGTGTTCTTCAGTTTTAATCAGTTATAAGTTGTATGTCTTTATTGATTACCTGTTGCCCTAGGGTATAATCCAATTTTAAAATATCCAATTGGATATTCAGATATGACCTTCAAAATATATTTTAGAGAGGATTAAAAAACAAAGGATTTACCCTAGCAATTGAATACGTGTTCATCTGCCTTCACAAATTATTGCGAAATAAGGCTAAAAATTAAAAATGCTGTAAAGTGGTCGGTCATTAAATGTTAAATGATTTTATGAGAGTTTAGCTATATTAATGATCCATTATATATATTAAATTACTTAAGCTCAATTTTTCTCTAGATTCCATCATACCTTTTAGGAAAATTTAGGAGAGATATACGTATATGTCAGTTAAAATGCAACAGTGGAATCATACATATGTAGATTAAAGGTCTATTACTTTAATGATGAAATTTAACAATACATTGGATTGCTTATCCAAATCGTGACATTTCTACGACCCTTAAAATAATAATAAATATTTCATAATTAAGTTGATTTGACTTACTCTTAATTATAAGATATTGGCGCCCGCCTCTCACTGTTGTAAGGGGAAGGGGAGGGATGGGTTGAACACACAATTACAATGACGGGGTCGTCGCCTGCGTATTCGGTTATGATAGTACAAATGCTATCACGGAACGCTTAATACGACCCGGAAGAGAACACAGGTACGACGTACGGACAGACATAACATCGACAACCAAGTCAATGTCCACGGCCTTTGATAACCACTTGTGGTGCACTGGCGCACTGTTGTAATCTTTTATGTGTTATATTTATAAGTTTACGGATGGCTAAAGATTTCCCTTCTGTGGATGCTTGTTGATATTGGATATGACTATATATTCCACCAGGATTACCAATTGGGTTGTAAATTCAAAGCGTCTTAAACAAAAATTGTTATTTTCTGCTTGAAAAACCAGGAATAAACTTATATAAAAGAATACATGCATATACTTGTACTTGTCTTCTTTATATTGATTGCGGCAGTAAAAGTCATGAAGACACGGTGACCCAAGATTTTCAAGTTTAAATGTTGGCTTTTGTAAAGCGATTTTTTTCTTCAAAAATATGTATAAGTGAAATTTGTGAATTACTTTATGAAATGCAGTCATCATTTCTTGTTTGCGTGACTGAAAAAGCAAATAAGGAGAAAACAATTCATTTATTGATTTAAGTAGGTATTGATTAAAAACATAGTATATTAAAACGTGTATTTATTTTACGTTAAAATGAAGAAAAAAACTTCCATCGAAAATAGTATTGGGATCTACATGGAAGTCGGAAATATTGATTGAAGTAAGGTAGAGTAACACGCAGCATTGCGGCACATACTGTTCGTTGGGATGTATATAAGTTGCAAAACTGAAAACCACCTCAAACTGGCTTCGGTTTAATGGGAAAGCTTTAAAGAAGATATGACGTCTAACATAATCAATATTTCATATGATAGAATTTGAACTAAAAAATCTCTCACCAAATTTCATATTTCCAGAAGCAATGTAACACATTTTTTGCTTTAATGCTACTACTATGAGAGCTGCCATTTTTATTTTAAAACATGCAGAAAATGATATCATCAAGCCAGAACGATGTTGGAATGCCTTGTATTTCTTTATAATCTATTTCAAGTTTTCTAGCTTACGAAAAATTGTTTGACTTTTATAAGGGTGAAAGAAATTTGTGTGTACATATGAAATTATTAAAACATGCTGTTAAAACTTTGTATCACATCACTTTGGAATAAAAACTTTAATAATAACATTTATGAAGAAATACATTATAATCAGTGGATCGTTGTTGGGCAAATAATGTCATCATGCACAAGATTTCGACACAGAGTTAAACAAAATGACAGCTTCCATGTGTCGACTTCAAACATGAATAATTTGAGAAAGGAATACGATTTTGACTTGCTATTTTATTAGTTGTTAAATTAGAATTAAATTTTCCATCATATAAAATAATGATTTCAAGAGACGTTATGTTTCCTTTAATCAAATAAGTAAGAATACAATGTAATTGTAACAGTAGCAGACCAAGAGATTCGAACCCCTCCTACCCCATTTATGTTTGACTTCCATCGTTTCGAGAATAACAGAAGGTAGAATGCATGAGATCATTGGAAGAAGGTAAAGTATTGTTGTTACATCCCTACATGAATCGAAAAGTATCGAGGTATAGGATTTATAGAGTAAATTAACTTTGTATTATTTCTTTATAAGCTCATCCACGCCCACCCGATCCTTTCCAATTTATGTGTGCAGGAAATTTGTTTTGATAAAAATGTATTACATGGAAATATTTTACTTATATCTAATACAATACAAATATTTAAATGATTAATTATACATTTTGTGCGGAGATTTTTACTTTAAATCTTACATAAACAAAACAAATTGAATAATTTATAATGAGTTTTAAACGGGGATGTACTAGCTTAGTGGTTGGGAGTCTGTGTTTAGAACAAAAAAGTACCGGGGGGAAAAATGTAGTTGTGTTAGGTAAGGCAATTTATTTCATTGCCTCAGCTTCAATCAGGCTTTAAAAATGAGTAAGACTGCGATGGACCGTGGTCCGGTCCATGGCGAGATTTAGGATCTAATCCGCTTGGGCTATGGAAACCGGGGAGAGGCACCGGCAATAGGCATCGGCCATAGGCACCGGCCATAGGCACCGGCCATATGAGCTTCGGATGAATTGAATTATTTGTCTAATTAATTTTTATAAGGATTTACTTCTTAAATAAATCTTACTTATTCTCCCTTGGAAATAACTAATCTATTTGAAATGTGCATATTTTCTATCCAAATGTAAGTTCTTGCAGAACAATCTCTCTAATGTACAATATGATACAACAATTAGCGCTAAACAATGCAAAGTTTTTTTATTGCGCTATAATTTTCCCTATGCATCCCTTCAATTTGTCTAGACTTATCAAAGGTTTCTGATAGTAAAAATAGTTTGATAATGTTCAAATAAACATTCAGGAGTTACAATGGGATATTAAAATGAGCCATTCATATAGAAAATTTTCGAGTTGGAATAATTCTTACATTATTGCAATGCGAGTAATATTAGCTATTACAAGTATGCATGAAATACATACACAGGCTGTTTATTTATTTACTGAGTGGAGAAAAAATAACAAAAAATGTAATAAAATTATAGTCTCGATTCTAAGGTTGTCATGAGTTCCTGTAGTCGGGGTTTTGGAACGACTTATATGTTCTAAATGTTCTCGAAAATGTAGCAACATTCTGTGTATAGGGATTGTATAGAAACGTGTTTGAATGTTTTTTTTTTTATAAGTGCCTGTTAGTACTGTAGATGCATCTTAGTAGCTGCATGGTTAAAATGTGAATTTTTAAAAGACATATAATGTTTTCCGGCGAGAATTGTAAGAAAAGAGACGCTTAGCATCCTACGAGGAAAACATATTATGATGAATGTTTTGAAGAAAAAAACAAAATCTACAGAATTGCTGATATCGAAAACGATCGTGGATCCATTGCTCCTAAACCAAATAATTTATCTGTGGAAGTTTTTCCAAATATTTGTATTCACAAATACATACATACAACTATTTTTCCTCTTTGGCATTTTATTTGCAGCTAATGGGCTAATGAATAAGCAGCCTGTGCATGGATCAACTAAAAAGTGACATAAAAATATTTAGATTATATATTCAGAACATAAAATAGCTTTAAAGAAATGTGTATTTATGGTATTACAAATCATGTAGTAAAGATATATATTGCTGTCAATTTGAAGCTGTGAAATTCAGTGTTTCGATATCACCCCTCTTCTTACAATTGCTCTGTATTCAGTATGAGTATTGTACACAATAGAGCTTAAACTTGTACGTAACTGCACACTTTTAGATTGTTCAAGATCAGCAAATAGATGATGTCTCAAGATTTTATCAACGCAAGTAAGACCGATGTTAGAGACACTTTATGTTCACTATTTTATCAATAAAATATTCCATAGAAAAATATGATTTTTTTAAAACCAAAATAACAGTAATAAGTGATAATTCTCACTGAAAATAAAAAGTATACTTTTATAATCATGTGGGCTAAAAAACAAAAATAGGATTTTACTTATTAAAAATATCTGTCCTCTTTGTCCTCTCATATTTTTTTCTTTTGAGAAGATTTGTATCTTATTAAATGAAACAATCTGACTGTATCTTATATTGTCTACAAATATTAATAAATAATTAGGAATATAAAATAAATAAAAGTAGAAATTACCTTTTTTCTTTTACTTGACATTTCCAATGGTAAATCCTGCAACGCTTAAAACAGAACCAAACTTAATAGAAGAATTAAAATCCGTTTCTCAAAAATCATGAACAGAAAAAAGCGACTCTCCGCATTACAAACTTTCGAGTGAGCTATCAAGCACACATTGCTAAACACAATAACTCCGTCGTTAAGAAGATTAATACTTAAAACGTATTTTATGTTATTCGAATTACACGTATGTAAAATGAACGGTGAAGTTTAACAAACCTGAGGGTTAGTAAATTAGTATTGCATGGTTCGTATTATGTAGCGAAGAACACTATGGATATAACTTTAGGAATTCACATTGTTGTGACGGATGATTACAGCATGTAGGTGTGAGAAACCTATTTAAAGATGATGACATCTGTGTGGGTATGAAAATTGACAGCCGCGTGAATCAAGATTTGTCATTCTAGTATGACTTTAATCGGTCTGAAAATGTCTAAGACGCGATGTCCACTGAACCTAAAAGTGACATTCGAAAAGTGATTCCATTATCAGACTTTGAAAAGTGAAGAAATAGTCCTAAATATTTTAGTATGATACAGGAAAAGAATCATGCAAAATAAAAGGCTCGTAAATCAAGATTTGTCGAAATATTATAACTTGAATCGGTCTGAAAATGTCCATGACGCGATGTTCACTGAACACAAAAGTAGCACGATGAACAAGAAGTAAATAGACAAGTTGTTGAAAAACTGTGTTGACATCTTATTAACAATGAATTATGGAAGTTTTAATCTCTGCGTAAATTGTGTATGTAAGGCTGATTAAAGATCAAGTGTTTCACAATATCTAAAGTTATATATACATATATATTTATACATTTGTATACATACACACATATATATCTATATATATATATATATATATATATATATATATATATATATATATATATATATATATATATATATATATATATATATATATATATATAAACAAATGTATATATATAAACAAATTCATATATATATATATATATATATATATATATATATATATATATATATATATATATATATATATACATATATACACACATTAATATATTTATATATACATATATATATATATATATATATATATATATATATATATATATATATATATATATATATATATATATATATATATATTTATATATATATATATATATATATATATATATATATATATATATATATATATATATATATATATATATAGAGAGAGAGAGAGAGAGAGAGAGAGAGAGAGAGAGAGAGAGAGAGAGAGAGATAGATAGATAGTTTCCACCACTATGTTTTTTTCACATGTAAATCTTTGGCCACCAACTCGTTGCCAATTAAACAGCTACATCAAGAAACCACTACTAAAAAAATATTTTTGCGAAAATGCGAAATGAATATTGCAATTCTGTGTAACGCTTATCAGTGCTACTCCTCGTTCTCTATGATGAAATTACTTGGCGGTATGCCCAAAAAATATTCTAGTTCGAGGTATACATGGTAAAGAATACCAACACATTGCAAACTGCCTGCTTAATTTGACATAACCTTCTTTACGCAGGTCCCGATGTTCATGCATTAAGAAATTGAGATTAATTTTGAAACAGAAACATAATAACATTGTTACCCGCAGGATTGTCCCGTAATATCTGCTCTATTAAATACGGAATAACTTAGATGCCCACCTGCTGCATGCCAAAATAAAGACCATAGCCAATCAGGTTCAACCATCCCAAATCTGTAATTCATAATTACTTTCTATTTATTGATTAAATTATTTGGTGTAATTAATGATCATATGCGTTTACAAATTGTAATCAATTTCCTCAACTTTTAATTAGTCTTATCTTCACTGACCATTTTAATGCGTCCATAAATGAGCATTTGACTTTTGATGTATATAACAAGAGGAAAATAAAAGATTTCAACATGATTTTGCCATATAGATAATGTCTTAACGAATCATTAAAAATTTACAAAAGTATATCAAACAATATTTTTTTTTGCAGTATAATGTCAGATCTACTCCAACTTAAATACATGGTTATTCTGTTTAGTTTAGTTTAACACCTTAAAGGATCATCGATTCATTAATACTTTCTTGTCATTACAATACAATTAGGGATGCCTGCACCAGAAAAGGAAAAGGTGACGAAGCTCAAGACAATGGAATTTTACATGGCGTCACTTTAATCATACCAAAGTTAGAAGCGACCTAATACGCATGCGCGATGGCTTAAATGAATGTATCAAAACTGGATATCAATGCAACTGTTTGTAAAGGAACCAGTCCATAAAAAAAATGTTACGGATTATCATAATTTGTTCGTTTATATTTCTATAGCTATGGGTTTAAATGAAAAAAATATAAATGAAAAATAAAAGAAAGAAACCAACAACTACTATTCCAAAATGTTTTGCTACCCAAAGGCGATTTTCTGTTTATTTTTTACATGGTAACCTAAACACTATATCAATACAGTGCCAGGTTTCAATCTATCAATGTAATAAAAATTCGTTTTTTTTTCTATTAAAAGAAGAAAACACTTAATCTATCCCCTCTTCGTAATACCACCTACTCCTATAATTAACTGCACTGCATCATACAAGGATTAGCACTTACAACACCTAACCATCAGCAAATTTGATCTCGTTGAAATGTGAAATGCTTAACAAAAATACCCTTTTTATGTATGCAATGTCAAGACTTTCATATCTACTAAATAGAAAACACAAGGCCGTGTACGTGCACTCTTATTTTCTTGAACAAAATATGTAACAGCGGATCAGATTGGAAATATGGTATAACTAATTATAGCTAATTATAGAAGATCTTGGTGGGAAACACATCAATTGCTAGCTAAGCTCTTGGTCTCATTGTCGATGAAACTCTTACATGACAAATGTTTCTCTCTTTATAATAGAAATGCTTAACAACAATACTCTTTTTTTATGTGACCATGCGACCATTGCGTTACTATACATGTAAAGTTGTATAAGTCTTATAACATGGGACAAAATCTTGCAATGCGTACAGAGATTTGTTTTGTTTTCCCACCCAAGCCGGATATCAATAGGGTATATTCAATTGTCTTATACATATGTCTTAATTCCATACTTGAAGAAATATATACCGTCCTCCATTTCATTCGGCACTTCAGGAGAGGATCAATTTTGGCCAACCTATCAAACACTAGTGAGAATACAGGCGTCACTCGTACATAAATTGTACGTAAACAATATATAATGGAAAATATTTTGAAATATGTACATCTTTCATTTCTTGAAATGTACAATATTTAGGACAAAATGCAATGTTTACACAGATTTTGTTTTGTAAACGATTGGTTCACGCCAAAAGTGTTGTACTTTGCCCTATTATTATTTTCAAAAATTAGTTGCAATATGAGATGAAAGATTGTGAGGTTATTTGAGTTTCACATTTCCATAATCCGAACAGTTCCTTACTTAAGTAACTAGACCGTTACTCGACTGATAAGAAAGAGATGATTTTATCCGAAACTTAAAAAAAAGAAGTTCATATCGGTTCCCTAACATATGTTTCCTTTAAGCATCAATTATTTAGTTATCTGTCGTTTACTCATTCCTGATGGGAAATTATAAATGGGATAATATATTTGAATTGTCTACAATTTTCTGCGTGTGAATGTGTTTTTATTCCATGAATTGTTTGCAATAGCGTGATGCAAGTTATAAGATATACACACCCTACTTGTAAAGAGTCAAAAGTTCAATTTCACAGAAGAAAGACAAGATGACAGATTAACAAAGGTTATCTTTTATGCAATACTATCGGCAACATCCTGTAGCGATACTCTTATAAGTACATTGATTTTTTTTTTGAGCTTGTTCTGATATTTGTACGTTAATCCATGACGTCACCCTAAAATGAGGAATCTGTTGTGTCATGAATGTTTTATTGTATTTCCATGATTCTTTGCTATACTAATGTCAAAGCCTAAAAAATGTCCTAAAGCGTCTTCCTAAAGTGTTGTTACGTATTTCAAGTTTGAAATATATGTGCGAAAGAGCAGTTGCAAGGAGAAATTAACACGTAGTGATTACTTTCGTAGTTCGTATGGTCAAGCATCATTCATTTTCTTTGTTTATGATTTCTACTTCTTATTTGCAACTTTCTTTAAAGTATTAGTTGGCTTTTGATGGGAAGAGTCATTAACATGCTTTGTTAGAGCACATGATATTGCAGAATAATCAGAGTCAAATTACACCTAGCAGAATCGCACGCGTTGTATTGCAGAAAGTCCATCCGGTAGGCTTTCTCTCAAGGCTAGCTCAAATTTGAGCACAACGACTGCAAGACAAGTATAATCACATATATTTTAAAGGTTCTTTTAAATAGGATTATACAAACAGATTTAGTTTGAAAGACCATGCGCAAAAGCCATCACTAAAACACTTAACATTATATTTATCAGTTTTGAGATATTTTCGTCACTTTTCAAAAGATGTCAAATTTAAAAGAATTAAGAGATTTTCATAAATGATGCGTTGTTGTCAATTTTTGTATTTTTTTTTGAGTTAACATAAAATAATGTCTATGATATGTCTGAAAATTATTAGTTGACATCTAAATTGGATTGTTTAGTTTAGAGATGAATTGAACAAAATACCCAATAACTTTTGTAAATACAACTTAAAATAATTGATAGTTGAATTTTTAGACAAAGTGGAGGAAAAACGAAGATCGTCATGTTATTTGCAATTTGTTTCATTAACATGTCATTTATATCCATAAAAATGTCTCCTTTAGTTCATGCACACAAGCTTAAGATTTAATCAGAATCAGTTGTACGGATATAATAACATTTACAGATTGGGTTCTTCAATGTTAAGTTATATAGCCAATAGTACACACTTCCATGTGTCACTTTACGATACTCCCCTTAAAACTCATTATAAAGCTCCCTTAAAGCCGTAAAAGAGTCGTACAATCAATAAGTTGATTAAAACTTAAGTACTTATTTCACGTGAATATTTTGACATGATGCGTTCGTTTGACGTATAAATGTAATACCCATAATTATCTCATCACCCACATATACACATGTGCGGGGATGAGATATTGTAGTCACTTTGCTGTATAGGTAAATAATTGCCTGTACCTCCTACACTACATGGCCACCCCCTTGATATTAGGAAAGCTCGTGGGGCCCACCAGTGGGTCTCATATAATGACCTCATATTAGGTGTCATACGTTTTTGGAACGGGAACAAATTGGGTAATTTGTGCGACTTCCCGTGTGTTTGTTTGTGTGTGTGTGCGTATGTGTGTGTGTGCGTGTGGGTGTGTGTGCGCGCGTGTGTGCGTATGCAACAATTAATTTTTTGTCGCTTTATAACCCAACAAAATTAATACACACATGAACTAAAATTGGTGGACGGGTGACCCAGGCTAGTAACGTTTGTCTCCAACGTTTTTGGGTACAAAGGTCAAAGCTTAAAGGTCACAGGTCAAATGGGACAAGTTTTTGGTGACTACTGTATCTTTTGAAGGATTTACTTGGTATCTTTACAAATTGCATATGTGGATAGGGTTTAACATTTTAACAACACTTTAAAATGATTGGAGACCAAAAGGTTAAAGGTCATGGGTCAGACGAGTAATTTGTATGTACATTTTTTTCGGATTCCCAAACTAAAAAAGTACAAAACCTACATCAATTTTATCTAGCACCATGACACCTTGGTACATGAATTTGTGTCGCGTATAGACTTTGAGGTCAAAAGGTCAAAAGTCACAGAGCTATTGACCTTTTTTTACCGTTTCTCCTAAAGTTTTTGAATGGTACGTGTGACGTGAGCATGAATGGTGTCATACAATAATGTACAATAAATGTGAAAGATTTTAGAGCTTATTTCAGTGAATAGGGTCATGAGTCCAAGGTCAGAGGTAAAGTATGTTATTTTATGGGTAGTTATGTACTAATTGATACATTATTGCAGCATTTTAAACTAAAAAAATACAAGACCTATACCAACCCTATGTTTTACCATGACACCTTGGTACATGAATCTGTGTCTTGTAGATTCTATGGTCAAAAGGTTAAAGGTCAAAGAGCTATTGACTTTTTCACCATTTCCTCCTATATTTATGGAATGATAAGGGTGACGTGAGCATGAATGGTGTCATACAGTAGAATGCGATAAATGTGAACAATTTCATAACTTATTTCAGTGATTATGGTCAAGGGTCAGAGGTCAGAGATCAAATATGTGTTTTTAGGGGGTAATTATATACTAATTTGTATAATTTTGCGGAATTTTAAACTCAACAAGTACAAGACCTATACCGACCCTATGTTGTAATATGATACCTTGGTACATGAATGTAAAAAAGTCAAAGGTCAAAGGTCACAGAGCTATTGACCTTTTCCCACCATTTTCTCCTATAGTGATGGAATTGTAAGTGTGACTCGAGTAGAATGATATCATACAATATTGTATTATAATTGTGAAAATTATTGCAGTGATTAGGGTCAAGGGTCAGAGTTCATATATGTCATTTTAGAGGTCATATTTATGTACTAATATCTACAATTTTTGCACCATTTTAAATTCCGAAAGTGCAAGACTTCTACCAACCTTATGTTGTACCATAATACCTTGGTACATAAATGTGTCCCGTAGACTCTGGGATAAAAAGGTAAAAGGTCACAAAGCTATTGACTTCTTTTCACTATTTTTCCCTATAGTTATGGAATGGTAGGTTTGACATGAGGTGTGACATGAATGGTGTCATACAAATTCAGAAGTTATTTCATTGAACAGGGTCAAGGGTCAGAGGTTAAATATGTGATTTTGGGGGTAAATATTTACTAATTTGTACATTTTTGCGCTACTTTTATTTAACTTAAAAAGTACAAGACCTACACCAAACCTATGCTGTACCATGATACGTTAATACGTAAATATATGTCCCCGTAGACTTTGGGGTCAAAAGCTCAAAGGTCTGTTTGTACTCTCATGGGCAGTACAATCCATCAACATGCCTAAAGAACCTGCTTGTACTCGAGCTCGCATGGGCAGCGCAATCCATCAAGTGTCAGAGCCATAATGACACTGTTAGCTATCTCTTCCACTATGCTGTACGCTTAATGTGATGAGATCAGCAACTCCGTGGATTGCTTTCTTGTTATATCTTGCATTTGTTTACTTGAATATTCACTCATTGTAAGGAAACAATACCCGTATTCCCTTTGTTAAGTAGGCTACCCATATCTCATTCACTTAATGTCTTTTGTTGTAAGATACCAGCATCATTCTGTACGCCACACAATCATTCAAACGAGTCTTTACAAAACGAACACAATACATTTCTACAATTGCAAAACATAACACTTAAAAGAGGTGAATAACAGGATATGGTGAGCAGTAAAGATCATTCTGCTAGTTATATCGTTTAGAATTATGTTTTTTTTTAGGCGTTCTGAAAATGAACACTCTTAAGTAAACGTTTCGGTGACACAATGGAACCGGACAAAAATTCACAAACAATGGCAACTAAAGACCATTCTATTTTAAGAATACGCAGAAAGAATATGTGAATGACAATCATACACATCGATTCCAAAGCAAATAATTTGGATAAGAAAAATATCCATGTTAAGCTATCAGATGTCACATTCCCTGGGTATGAAAAAGGAAACTGAAGTTAAAGCGATGAAGATTAAATGAAAAAATGGTGTTATGGGTTGGACAGAACTATAAAGACTTTTTAATTCGAGTCGTCATGTTGCAATTGAAATTGTGAATGGTAATTTTAAAACATTAAAAACTAAAGACAATGCTTTGCATCGTGACCTTAGCGTCATTCAAAGAGTTTTATGCTGATATTGTTCAAGTTTTGAAAGCTGACGGATTGCCACCTGGACGCATAATAATCGTTGGCTGAAATGAATGATATCATACATTTAATTCATATCTATTCTTGGAAACAATTCTAAGATGAAAGAAGGTAAAATGATTTTTCTTTTTTACAGCTTTAAAAGATTTAACAATAATGTTATGGTGATCAAATGTCTTCCGAAAGGAGTTACAATCTGTGGATGCAACTTGAATTTCTCTTTAAATTAAACATATGTTTTTCAACTTCATATGACCAGCGGAGTGGTAATATCGATTTTACTTCCCCTGGGAAATCAGTCAGATATATCCTTGTTTTTGTTAAACATCACTTATTCTGCGTGGTGCTATTACTTCATGGCTGTTTTATTTTGCAGCACCTTTTTGATGAAATGTTTAGGAATATGAATCTTGAAAAGACTTATATTCCTAACAACTGTAAGGAGTCAAAATTTACAGGCCAGGTCGATTATCTACGTAACAACACCAGACATTAGGTGAAATGTACAGAAAGGTTAAACAAAGGATATACAGCCGTACTAAAACAGAACTTACTTGAAGGAATTATTGGTACATGGACACATAGAGAATTTTTTATGTAGATGAAGGAGCATACAGTTTCAAGCATATTAGTCTTAAAATGGTTAAAATAGCATTTATAGTTCTTAAGTTATGAAAATTAAATTTAAGAATTTTTCAGTACGTGCAAAAGTAACTATGTGTGGACAAGAACACAACTCAAAATCTTTAAAGAATAATTGTATATTTCTCTCCTAGTTTTCAGACATCAGAGATAATAAGATTGCTTTCACGGCTAAATATGGGAGAATGCCTAACAAAATTCCATTTCTTTGTAGTATGGCCAACTGCTTCCTCTGATACAATTTTGGGAAAAGGTTGAAAAAGAATATCAGAATATAAACAATACCCATGGTGACCTGATGTGATGTCACAAAGGTAATTCGTTTCCACAATTTTAAAATGCTCTGAAAGGGTCAATTTTTAAGCAATTTTGTCCGCGCTTGCTATTTTGATGATTTGTAGTATTTCAAATTGTAGGCCATATTGTTGCTATCTGTCCATATACCTTTCATTGGATGTTGTTATCTTCACCATCCTTGTAAAATCAATTTTAACTTATAGCATTTTGCAAGTTTAGACCAGTAAATATGAAAAGCATCAGTTGCTCAATTGATATACATATAAATTTTACACAAAACCAAATAGTTGCAAATAGTTAGCATTGTTGCCAAACATGACAACATGGTCGGTCGGCATGCTAATGTTGGACCAATACTGGCACAACGACTTTAGCCAACGGTTTGGGATATACACATGTAGCCAACTTTGGTTCAACGTTTAAACCAGTGTTGGACTACGTCATTACGAACATCCATCCATCAGTCCGGAAAATAAATCCTCAGTAAAAACCCTCTATCTGTTTTTTAAAGCTACGAAGGACGCCATTAAGGATTATTTCCCGTTATGCGATGCAAGCCTGACACAGATTGTAAATCTTGAATATCATGAAATTTTGTGGATCATGAAATTTGTCCTAGTTTAGTTGTCATAATTATTATCACAAATAAGAGAGGCTCTTTTTTCAAACTAACCAGCTTCATTTTAGGATGTTGAAGGAAAAGTGAAATTATATACACTGCAATTTCAAGTGTTCAAGAATTGAATACTATTTGAACACCAAAGCTATAATAGTTTTAAAACGCTTCTTGGTATTATGAACACATGCTGTTCTAATAAATAAAAACTAAGTATTCTACTTCTAAACATCAAGCGTCCAATTGTGAAAATATAGATGTGTTCTATTTGTGAACACATTTACATGTAATTGGCATGTAACCAAAAGCGAACGCATAAATGTGTGGTTTTCAGTGACCAGAGCTGTAGTTGAGTGAGATATATACAGGAAAATTACCGATTAATCTTATCCTGAAATTAAAGTATTTGTATTTTGTTGTTGTGTTGCACCTAATCAAGCATCATTCAAATTTATAAGCAGACGAAATTGGGTACAGATTATGTTTAACATTCTTAATATTAAATGTTACAGTAACAGCAACCTAGCCTAACGTTAGAGGCCTAGCCATTGAGCCTAAACCTAACCCTAAACCCTAACTCTAACCGGGGCTAGGCCTTTAACGTTTGTTCAGTTAAAATTGAGAATGTTAAACACAATCTGTTCCCAGTTCTGTCTGCTTATAAATTTGAACGATGTTTCTTTAGATGCAAAACAATAACAAAATACAAATACTATGATTTCAGGATAAAATTAATTGGTAATTTACCTCTTATGTATGTCTGTACAAAGCAAACTCCTGGTTCAAAAGTTTGTACAAAACGCCGAAGGGTTATTCTCTGGCTGTTCACACACGTAACGTAACAAAGAATGGCACAGTGGATCCCTGTGTATTCCAGGAATCCACTGGACTATTTCCCGGCTAGTCACACACGTAGCAGAGAATGGCTCTGGAACGTGATCATTGTATGCACTGTCGAGTCTGACGACTGTACTGTATGATATGATATGCAATTGTTGTTGAGCTTTGTGAGTGCGCGTTTGTTTTCGCGGCGAGACATGTGACAATGCATGGCAAGAAATGTAACACAATGAGTGTAACTTAAGAACATGTTTTTGTCGACGTGTGCACGTCATGGGAACACCTGTTGTTCTGCTACTTAAAATCTGCGTAAAAGATGGTAATGAGAATCGTATTATATTAATAAGAACACATTGATGCATAAAGAGTGACGCTAGTGTTAAAGGAGTACTAAACTGAAAAGTGAGGGCGCTTGTTTTTTGCGAATTTACTTCATGCCTCGTTAGCCCACAGATGACAGGAGGGCCAAGTGCACTTGAATATTCATATTAACCAGAAAATTGTTATACCGTTGCGTGCTTGATAAGCATTTGACTTTTTGGTGGGACCCCTAAAAATACGCCCTCACATTTCGATCTAGTGCTCCTGTAATATATTGAACATCTATAATCCTGATGTAGAACACACGTGTGCATAATTTGAGCACTTTAGCTTCAAACAGAATACTGAAAAGAAAACGACGCTTTGGGCGTCCGGTATATTTGCAGGGTAGGTTAATTTAGGCGGAAAACGGGTATCTTGAAATGATTCCTAGAAAATTAGTAACTAGTACGCACAAATATTTCTAAGAGATTTATAGATTATTCTCATTGTTTCTGACACTTTTTTTCTTCTCCAAATTAAACAAAGTTTTACCAGCCTGCTATTTGAGATTCTGATAATGGTCTTACGTAATTTCCTATTCTTTACCAACGTTTGCAAACGTGATTGGGGATTTATTTCTTCAAGCTTGGTCTTCCTTCTTCCAATAAACATTATTAAAGAATGATGGAAAAGATGTTCCAAAATTGAATGAAAATGATATCAATTAAGCACTAAATATTTCGTGGATGTTGTAAATTCTAAATTTCACACACATTATAATGTACAAATAACTTGAACTCTGACCAGCAAGCCTGAACTATGACACAAAATAAAATACCCAACATTTTAGAATGTAACGATCCAATGGTCCGGTAGGCCGGATATTCCAACATTGAGGCTATATTGATAAACGTTTGATCAAATCAGACCATATAAGAATGACATCGCAAAGCTTACGGGGAAAAGTCTTTGTATGCAATAGTGACGAAATATAGATTTGTTAATTGAGTACTTCAGTAATTTCAAATGCATGTATAATGGAAAGTTTCGGTAGTTGTCACATTTTTAAATCATTTTTTTTTTACAATAAGAGAACAAAATAATGTACGTTTTATACATGATGAATAGTTTGAAAGTTTGTATTGAATATCAACACTAAAAATGCAATAAAGCCACAAAAACAAGTAACACTTTTATCAAGATACCATCACCACGTAATTAGTTTTCCAAAAATTATGACATAAAATCTCTTTAAAGCCAATAGCAAATTATATTACTGTTTGTATTTGACGCCTGTGCTATCATGTACCATTTTCTAGTAAAATATTGATGAGCTGAAAAACACAAATCAGTCGTGATGATTGATTGTTTAATTAAGATCCGCCCTATATATGTACGAGGCAGTCATGCATTGGCTTCTTCATATGAATATGAGTATGGAAGTCTAGCTAGAAACAGAACTGCCACTGGGTTTTACAATGTACGGAATTAATTTCAGAATGGAAATATCGAATAGATATTTGTTGCTAGCATCACATTGAATCCAAGGAAGCTTATCATTCCTTTGTAAAAATCACTGGAGTTATTCGGAGGTGTTCCTCATGTATGCAATACTTCAAATATTAGATTTATTTAAAAAAAATTTGAATTCATATCGTTTCCTTTCATTGATTGAATCATCTATACTTTATTCCCTTAAAAGTTGGAATCCTGCTTATACACTCAATATCTTCAAACAACAGATGTAGTTCTTTAAACAAATCATACATTTCCATATATCATCACTTTAGCATAATCACAAAAAAAAGAAACATTGTTTTAAAAGAGGAGCACTACTTAATTGGGTGAACATCGCCTATATTCAACTAAAAATCAAAACATATGACTTGAGGAGCCAATGAATTTGTATCTAATATTGTAGAAGGTTGCTGCATTGTTGAAATATTATATCCTTTTAGTCACGGACAATACCGCTAAGTGTGGCGAACTTTATCCCTTCGGTCGAACTCTTACATTTTCCTTGGTTTCTAATGATGATAAATAAATAAACATATACATCAGTCCGGTAGCATGCTTATTAATGGGAACATAAATGTTCCTATTAATGGAAACATTTTGCTACATGGAAGTCGCCATTTTCTGATATTTCCAATAATCCTTTGCTATCCTAACGTTAAAGCCTTATGCAATGTTACATTTTCCAAATTTGAAATACGTCTGGGAAAAATATCTTTGCAAGGGGAAACTTCAAACTTATGAAAATACCTTCATTACTGTCATGGGTACAACTTTTCCACTCCCATTTGATATGTTCAATACGCCGTTTTCGAAATATTAGAAAATGTAGACAATAGAGCTAGGCTTTTTAGCGCGAAACGACCATTTTTTTATATTTTTTTTTAAGACAATGATTTTTAATATTTCATGTACATAAATTAGAAACTATGACATTTTATTGCAACATCTGAACAATGTGGCTGCATGACCTCAATAATCTCGTGTGTTATAAATGTTCCTATTAATAGGAATACTTACGGACTGCACATGGTCACGTTGTTTTCAAACAATTTAAAACAACTTCGATAGGAAAAAACGGAAGAAAACAAATTGAAGTTTCCTTAGTAATCTTATTGCATTGTTCATTATTTAAAACACAAGACCTACCTTTTGTTTTTATGTTGAATGTTTCGTTAATTATGAAAAATTTCCTAGATTTGATCAATATTGATACACGCACATGATTACGTACTGCGAACAGTTCCAATGTTATGTGATATTCAAAATCGTTAAGTGATATGTTCGAAAAGTTCCTGGTCACTGATTTCTATGACCAGTGAGTTGAATCGCAGAACATGTAAGCATATGATTAGTTTAGTGATAAACAAGTTTATCTTATATGAAAGAGGACTTCAAAAGAAACAAAATAGTGAATAAAACAGTCAATGAGCTCATTGTACCAGGGAGTTGGAATAGACTCCCTGATTGTACTAGGGAAATAAAAGATTTACGTTTTATAATACGACTGAAATCAGACTAGTTCTGACGTCTTTGTGTATTCCAGTATATATTTGCCTGCAATCATTACGAGTAAATCTCGCAATATATATTCGGTCCTAATATCCGCAGAATCGTGGATTTCTGCGGGTGCTATTTTAAGACTCCAGCCTTACGCAAGTAATTTGTACCACCACGCCCATCATTGAATCTAAGCAATCAGAAATTAATTTGATTTTAAAGGATGATTAAATTATGGGGTTGGTAGTATTTGCCTAGGTGTATCATTCGCACACTAATAATGAAAGAAATAGACTGAAAATTTATAGCCTGATTTATTCGTCATGTTTGCGGCTTAAAAACCATTGAATATGTGAGGAAATTAGTAAATCATTATTCGAATAGTAAATAAGTTAAATAAATTTTCTTTCAAATGCATTAACAATTGTTACTAAAGTGAGGATTAGGGCATTTACCTTCAACAGTCTGTCATGTGAAGTAGACGTACTTCACCAGTGATTTCTGCACGTTAAGACATAAATTCAAACTTTGATATCTCGTTAACGGAAGTAGTTCATTCGTAATTTTGTACATTAAAATTGTTGAGTATTGTAATATAAAGTGGCTTTATAAAGTCTTCACCGTATCCTTCATGTCGCGTGGAGACATTTCTTTGGCTGGTAGAATTTTCAGGATATTTAAATGGCTTTGCTTAAAACCAGAAACATCTCAACTGGCTCTCAAATGGAACAGGACTGGTCGGAGTAAAAGTTATATATTTCTTTGTTTCCAAAACCACAAAACCGTATACAATTTCACCTCTCCAAGTTCCTTCAAGATAAAAGCTACTCCCACTGGTGTTACATGGTATTTTCAGTGACACACATCTAAATATAATGACAATCCATTGTAATAGAAGTAGTAACTGTAATCAATGCTGGCATTATTTGTCTTTGCTGCTGGGGAAAGGTGAAATGGTCTATTGAGAGTATATCTATTTATACCTCAATGTTATGACGCAAAGTTAATCTTGTGCAATGTTGTGGGTAATTTGTTGCTTCAAAATTGCAGGCCACATTTTTAAGCAGTGCCTTTACTAATGTGTATAATGATCTTCATGTTTTACACCTATTTCGAAATGTTTTTTTCATTTATATCTATCTTAAAATGTTTCCTGGTTGATAAGTCTATTAATTATGCTTCTCTATAAATTACCACTCTTATCATTTACACGTGTTCTTCTTACTAGGTATAATGATCTTCATCATTTACATCTAACATAAAATGTTCCCTGCTTGATAAGTCTATTAATTACGCTTTTCTAGAAATTACCACTCTTGGTATTTACACGTGTTTTTCTTACTAGGTAAAATGATCTTCATCATATACATCTATCGTAAAATGTTTCCTGGTAGATAAAATTTATTAATCATGCTCTTCTAGAAATTACCCCTCTTAGTATTTACACGTGTTTTTTTACTAGGTAAAATGATCTTCATCTTTTACATCTATCTTAAAATAATTCCTGGTTGATAAGTCTATTAATTATGCTTTTCTCTAAATTACCATTTCTAATATTTACTCGTCTTCTTCTTACTAGGTATAATGATCTTCATCTTTTACACCTATCTGGAAATGGTTACTGGTTGATAAATCTACTAATAATGCTTTTGTAGAATTTACCACTCTTAGTATTTACACATGTTTTTGCTGAGGTATAATGATTTTCATCTTTTACATCTATCTTGTTTCTGGAAAGTACACCTCTTAGTATTAACACGTGATCATGCGCGAATAGGTTGAATTGACTTGAACAGGCAGAAGCAAGTGATAAATAACCGCAATGTTATCGGATAATTGATTTGATTCTCGAAACCACGGCGTTGACGTATATTTTTGAGCATGTAATTAAAGGGAGAATATGATCTCAAACCCATGCACGTATCCCTCCGACAGCCTAAGGACATTTATTTTGGATACAGGGAATGTTTTGTTAAGAATCTGAACTCTAAATGAATGAGCATGCTACAAAGCACTCTCTAGCAGTCACGTTTGTTCTTACATTGGAAAAGTTCATTATCCTTTTAAGTAGCCGTAAACGTGATTTATAATTCAGAATAAAAAATATTTTCTATTCGACGTTGAAAATGCAACACGAAGTGCATGTATCAAATGAATGATTTCAAGAGTATGGATACCTTATGCTAAGCTTTTGGCATTTAAGGCAGAAAAGTAAAAGTTTAAGTAAAAATATACATTTTGGAGATCATTTTCTAGAAATATGATCACTAGTTGAATAAGAACAGTACATTTTATTTTGAAACAGGCCCTATGGATTCACAGATTTTAATATCTTATTACAATAAGTGCTCTGTGGCATTGACAATAGCAAAAACAGTTTAAAAGCAGTACAAAAGCAGTTTATTTTACATCTATCTTCAAGGGATAATAGCCTAGTATATTAATGTTTTGGCTATGATAAACTTCACAGTAATCACATATTTTGATACACTTCTTTGATCACCACAGCTGGATTAGTTGAAACTAGTGAGACGACTTGCAAAGGCGAAAAAGTGTACCTGACTGGAATGTTTGTTTTAAGTGTTAAAGTTCACTTTCCCAATAAGTGGTGTAATGTATTATTCAGAATACAGTACAAGAAACCAGCTTTTTGCATTTATGTTGGATATATTTTTGGCGCATTATTTTTCTTGTTATAAACAATTTCCTATAAATTATTAGTCGTACATTATACACATTTGTAATGTTATTTACACAGTTTGAACCTACTTGGAATGGCGAAAACAAGTTATAAATGACCGAAAAGTCCCTGGATATTTGATTACTGTAACCAGTGAGTTGAAGCGCACAAAATGTGGTTACTGGAAGAGTATGACCTCATAATCTTGCATGTATCTCTGAAATTGCGTACATACATTTTAGCTGCAGGGATTTTTCGAGGTAGTTTTTATAAGCATCTAATCTCTAAATGAATTAGCATGGTACAAAACATTTTCCAAGCTGTGATTCTTACTTCTGAATTGCAAAAAACAGTTCAATATTCCTTTACTGTTATAAGAAGCCTTAAGCATGATTTATAATTCAGTGTGGAAAATTAGTATTCGAGGTTGAAAATGCAAGTAAACTAGAAGCGGATATATCAATTGAAGATGAAACATTTCATTAAAGAATATCAATATGTCATCTTCAGCTATCTACTACTAACGTGTTTGGGGTTTCTTGTATGAGAATTTCATCAGTGTTCTGTCATAAACTTATTTATGCTGTAAAGATCAGTTTAGATGGAAGTGTGAAATATTACTTATTATGATGTGGGGCGCCGACTCCAAGAAAGCATGTTATCCAACACCCACATTCCTATCTTGACCAAATATCGGGGAATCTCGAAGGCTCCAAAAACTTCCGTTGAAAATTGTAGCTTTTACCTCGCACCTCATAAATTGGAGATGCAGGTATTAAATTAGTCAAAACGAATCAACTTTTAAGATGAAAGCTTCCACGGCTTCATTTTCTTGGGATATATTTATTGGTAAAAATCGTATATTAAAAGGCATGCATTTTCAGTTCAAATCGTATGGTCTGGAATAAATCTTAAGGAATATCCCCACGGAACTTCATTTAATATATTTGATAGGGAACAATAAGATTTACAAATTGATAAAAAACAAAAAACAAGTTAATATCTTGTCTGCGAAAAAGATGTTGGAATGGTAGATATGAGTGACAGTCATCATTATGATGTCATCACAGCGCTTCTGTATTATTCTTTATGTATTTGGTTGAAATTAGTTTCATACTTTCTAAATGATTAAGAACACTTTCTTCTTTGAAAAACATCAAGAATAGTGTAGAACAATATTTACAATAATGCATTTATTCCAATCCCGGTCGATCTGAACGACTGTTTTGTGTTTTCGTAACTACTTGGTGTGTTCTGGCTGTTGTCAGGGTTGTCGTTCGTGTTACCATCTTTCCGTGCTCGGTCCTCATCCACTACTCGCCAATGTCTACTGTTTATGTATCTATATGTTTAATTTTGTAGCACGGCCTGTGCTGTGGAAGCCCAGCCATAAAACTAGTCATTTTCTTTCGTTGCAATCTGTTGTCGTAACTTATATTTGAATTATGAGAAATTGGCAATTAATCTTAAAGAAATGCATACAGATTAGTACAAGACGTGTTGTGATGGTATCACAATGATGGATTAGGCTCAGTACAAAAGTCATGTTTATAAGGGCAAGAAAAATCTTTAAAGTTTAATAGCTTCTTCTAGGAATAAATATCAACATGTTTTTTGAGCAATATCTTAAAATTTTCTCTATCAGATACATAAAAAATGAAATTCTTTGAAAATATTCCTTTCAGGATTCTTAAGAGTTCCTAGAAAATATTGCTAGATTTTGCAATACGAAGCTATCAATTTCCTCGGACTCGAAACTTTTCTTGAACCCTGGCGTTTTGTAAAACTTTATTTTTCATGAAAAATGCTGACTCTTTTTCATGTATATTACGTGTAAAGGCCGTAACATACCGAACGCGACGCGGCGAGCGATTTTTTAGATAATCATACAGGAAACAAATATTATAAGATGCTTCGACTTTTTGCTTACACACGATGAAGTTTACAATTGGGCTTTCTGATAACACTGGAAAATTTGTTAGAAATGCTTTTTTGTTCAAACTGTGGAAAAATTCGCTTTAGTGGGACGCGATTTTCTGTCGCGACGCGAATTTTGCGTTAATGGGCGTAGAACGGCCCATTCAATCAATTTCCAGTTATCATCTGAATAGCCATGCGATGACGATACTTCTTTGAAAACAAGCGGTCAAAATGTTTATTTTCTTTTGTTTTATTCAATTTTGTTTAAAAAATTGCTTGACGCGTCGCGTTCGTTGTGTAACGGCTTTAGAACTTTCTACAAGCACTTCAATGTCATCTACAGAATAAATGTATCCAGGACTCATACCGCTATATGGGTAACTGCTTTATGAATGCATTTCATTGAACATCCTTACGTGTAAGGAATGTTTTCTGCATCTCGTTAGTTGCATAAAACTTTGCAATGTAGTATTTTTCATGCTATGGATACGAAATCATACGTCTTTAAACGTACCAATCAATGATCTCTGATTGTTTTAACAAAAATGACTTATTTGACAATTTGACATATTCAATAATGCCTCCAGGCCCTCGAGAGAATTAATTTTTCCTATGCCTTTGGGATGTTATGTCATTCACTGTATTCATTTGGTGTAACATAAGAACTTAGATATCAAGTAAATGCAGAGAGAAGAATGGTTCACTCTATATAAGAACAATGATGTTTGATGGAAAAGGTTTTGATAAAGCTATCACAATTGCCGTGATCTAACTAAGAGATGTGCTACGCAGCTACCAAAAGTGTACAAAATTATGCCAGTATGATTTAAGAAATAACATTGTTATATTACGTGAATATATATGTATAGTTTTCTTTTTAAATGCGATCATCACTTGTAATATGTTATTGTAATTCTTAGACACTATTTCGAAACGAATGCATAATAAAATAAAATATAATAACAAGATAAAATTATATGTAAATCACTGATATGATTTTGCTCAATATTTTTCCCGGTACAACTGGGATTTTGAAATTGTTTGTTATAATGTGGACATGGGAGGGGGGGGGGGGGGTGGGCAGTGGGTGCATAGAGGTTGAGGAACTATGACCCAGTGACCTCCAAAGACAAAGGATAATTTAGTGCACGAAAATTATGGGACATTTTGACAACCACAAACATTTTTCATTCCGAGAGTTAGGCCTAATCTTCTTTGAGGCTTCAGTAATCGGATCCAATGACGTTTAGGCATATACGTGAAAAAGTTGCCTGTAAACTAACTGTTCTATGCAATAGGCCTACAGCAGTTAGCGAGGAATAGAAGTACACTAGTCATATTGCATAGTAGACCGTGTTATGTAATGCAAGAGCATAAATATCGTGATCAATGTATTAACCTGATAATGCTGAACTGAAAATGTTATACATTAAAAAATAGTGCAGATAATGTTTGATAAAATGCTAACTTTAATCCCTCAAATATCGTAAATTTTCCATCAACAGAAATTGAGAGTTTTCATGGTGTGCTACATGTAACTCTATCAGGAATAACTTGCGTTGTAGAAGCCCTAGATCAGGGGGATTTCAGGATTCCCAAAAGAGATCACTCTCCCGGCTCACTACAATTATGAATAATATATAAGAGTGAATATAAGCATTAATTTGAGCATTGTTCAAAATAATCGTTCGAAGGTACATTTGCAACTCTCCACTTATTGCTTACTAACTTTTAATATACTTTATACTTATGTAAAGCTCCCTATTAAAATATAGATCAGAGTAAATTTAACTCATACTTTATACGATAAGCGAAATGACAAACAGGTCTGCAATCAGCTTGGTAAAATTTGAAAAGAATGGATTACCTGCGCTTGATGTTCCATACTTTATTCTCTTACTTCTACTAAAAGTTCGTTGTTAATGTTGGTTATAAAACCTAAATAGTTTCATATGAAAAATTTGCTAAACTCATGTTACCACTGTGAACACCCATAGGCATTAGCTTAGAAACAACAGTTTCACTGAAGCAATTTTGCACTCCCGAAAGGAGAAGGACAGAATGTAATTTCCTTGTAGAAACTTGACACAATTTCTAATTAAAACGTAATTAATGGTTACAGTTTCAAATGTTAATTTTTAATGCGACGATTGGAGGGTCAATTACGTTAGATATTGTAGAAATGAGACAAGACGAACTGTCTTATTATTGTTTTACCGTTTACTGCAAGTTAATCAGGGAGAACTGACGGTTAAATGTAGCACACACACAAACTGTCGGAGTATTTTAAAGAAAAGGTCACTAAGAATTGCAGCTGTGGAAGAGAGTGAGTTGATGTGTAAATTATTACAGCGGTACTCTTTACCGAGAATTATACATGTCATACAACCGAAAATCAAGTTAGCTAAAAAGCGTATTGATTAAAGGTAACATATGATATTTCATTTCTAGAAGGTGTTGGTGCTAATACAACATGAGATGTGAATGTAGTGCGAGCGCAGCCGTGTGCTTGGAGTATATTATATTTTGGTAAGCTCATAATAAATAACGAACAGTTATAAGATTTATAAAAAAAAAACACTCATTGTATGGATTGGTGTAAGGTGCTACTTGTCCAATGAGAAATAAAAATCGTTTCTGATAGGATTATGCGAAATTAAGCTAGAAGTTAAGTATCGTATATTCTGTTCATATTAAGTTTCGAAAGATGAAGAGTTAACTAACATCTGAATATTACTAATGTGGTTTTATATTTTGTACCTCAGAGTCCAATCTTTCTTCGAAATATGAAAGGAATGGTTTTTGTAAGCTTTCTCTGTGTACAAGAACACAATAGGGAATGAAAACACGTGCCTCAAGCTTCTATGTTTCAAACAGGAAATTAGAAAAACGGGACGGAAAACGAGAAACTCATGATAACCTTCAATCTACTTAAATTGATCTGTCATCACAACACATTGCATTAGAATGAATTTAACAAACATATTTTAAATATGAAAAGCCGAGGGCATTCACTTCTATTTTAGATGGATATGTTACATATAATATGACCGAGAACGAGAATTAATCTTGCAGAAAATGTTCGAGTTCGTTTTATTACAGTAACCTAGATTTACTAGCTTGCGGATTTTAGGAATTAATTCAAATTGGTTGTTAAGCATTTCAATTGATCAAATTTGCAGTTTTATGCTTCTCAATATTTCAGCCTTTCATGTTCTTCTTTATTTTCACAATGTTATGAATAGGTTTTGCCAAATCTTCTACATTCCTAATACTGCAATTTGCACTGCTAATACTATACAATACCACAATGAAACTTGTTGGAGAAAAAGGAGGCGATTGTCATCGGTGAAATTATCTCCACAGAAGGGAGATAATTAAGATACATATCATACCTAATAATAAGTACATTTATCATCTTTATATATATATTACGCATGTAGTGCAGAGAATTTTCAGAATTCTGAAAATCAAATATTGGTTGTGCAATACTGTTCCACTAGCATTTAAACCAGTTAGGTAAATCCCATCAAGTCTCGAATATTATTAGAGCCGGTGCTTATACCTGGTTTCTATGGTATTAAGCGGATGAGAGTACTTGACTCTCCGTGTATGGGACACCAGTCCATTGCAGGTTCACTCCCTATCTGAAGCTGGTACTCATTTCACATCTGAGTGAACTGGAACAAATAAAATAAAGTGTCTTGCTCTAGGACACAGCAAAGCGCCCTGGCTGAGATTCTATCCCGGTTTTTTTTTTTTTAAACGAGACCGACGCCCTAACCAATGAGCTACTGAATTCTCCTTGCATTCAAACCTAAACCAAAAAAAAAATGAAAAAAGAATTGATGCTACATCAGATAGTAAAAACACTACTTGCTGCAAACAGGAAAGTGAAATCCTTCTGCAGATGTTAATTGTCTTCTCAATAAACCAAATTTTATTTAGTGCCTTTGTCCGACACTTTCTATAAGAGTAAAATATAGTAAGATAACACACTTGAATCTATGAAAAAAACAATAAAAATAATAAAGAAAATGGATGAATTGTAAATTGTAGAGAATTTCTTGTTATATTCTCGAGAATAAAATGAATACAAATTGTATTGTATTTCCATAGTGGATATGGATTTAAAGCCTTCATGCAATTACTTTCTATATCTATAACGTATACACACATATTTGTATCAAGCAAAATAATAAAAGTATTAAAGAATAATATATTAAAGAATATTAAATATTTGTAATTGTAGATATGTTGTGACATTCAGAGAATGAGTTGGAAACATTTTGTTTTTAGAATGACTTTATAATTATGCATGATGACCTGATCTCTTAAAATAATGAATAGGGATTGTGATCGTGTGTACACCATACATGCTATACTATAGTGAGTAATCTGAATTTTAAGCACCGCCAAATACCGTCTACTACGTCGCTCATGCAATTTTCCCCACCATAGAAAAGTTTGACAAAATGTTGTAAAGTTATTCATATATTTTCATGTCTATTTAGTTTCCCTAAAGGAGCACCGCGACTACATTTTCAAACAGCTTCAACATTTTAATATGATAAATTGTACTGAGAATATTACTGCCTAAAGGCCTGTCTCTTTATCCTGCCTCTATATGTATTATAAGACTTTGTATCCAGAGCAGAAAATTTGTTTCTAGAAATGGTGAGAAAGAAAACTCTCATGGGAAAATGTTTTGTGAAGCTGCTACTGGAAAATACCCTCTCTAACAAATCACGGACTTTAATTAAGGTCTCCGAGTTACGAAATAAGCCACACCCACCATACCAACGCGGTAACTAGGTGGGACAAAGAAACCTCAAATCCGCAATTGTCTATGACCAATGCATTAACATTTAGATGTTCAGTGTGGCCTGCTGCAAGCTTTGATTAATTTATCAGTTTATAGCATTTCTCCGAATCTTTAGCGTTTTTAGCCAAAGGGATAAACAAAATTCAGTTTGCTATTTGTTGTGGGATACAGGAATCAGATTTGCAAGGCCCCCAGCGGGACCGTAAGCGCAATTTGTATTCTTTTTTTTGCCGTCACTCAGTCTGTGTGTGCAGAAATTGGCTTCGTGCAGTAAATTGCATTGACTACATGAGCGCGCGCCAAAGGCTACCTGTACTTTACCAGTACCGCGTAGGGTGTGTGCCCCACTTAGTTACGCATGTTTTGTTGCTCGGCAAATTCATGCGGTGATAGGTTCGTAAGGTCTTCAATCATCTAATTCAGACAGGTTAATTGCTGTGTGTACGGGGAATTTCCCTATTGATGGTAAATGTCATCCATAGCTTGCTAAACCGAATACCGATCATTAAAGTGGAGGAATAAACGACGACTCAGTAGCAAAAATCAATCAATATACAATCGATTCAGAACAGCGCATTAAGATGAACTTTCGAAAAATCATTTCTATTAATACGGACGAGAATTGTTGAGGAAAATTGAGTATAAGTGCAAAATGATAGAAGTGTTGTATAACAATACACTGAAAAATCAATAATCATAATGAATCAATTTTAAGTGTCAGTTGAGGTTTCGTGCTTATATTTATAGATTCGCATATTAAAACTAGTTCGCTGGTTCAGAGGTAAAGTGTTCAGTTAGTGACGTAAATAATTGTACGCTACACTAGAAAGTTACACATTGTTATTGACCTGTAGCATAGTGTAAATGTAATAAAATACGTTTTACTCGACACTACTTTAAAAAAAAAACATTGAACAAAACGAAGATAGAACATGCGTTCCAGTCTTCCGGCGAAAATTACACTGTCATTTCTTAAATCATGCATTTATTAATGTTCATGTAGAAACAGCACGATCTTTTAAACATGATATGTACTGTTGTAGTTGTTTTCTTTTAACCATGAATGATTGCACTCTTTCATAATACCTTAAGAAGTTATGATAAACTGACACCATTTTGACATCAACATCACGGTGATATTGCTGGTACCGCCCTTTAAAACAAAATAGAAAGTACGACATTTTCAAGGAAAATGTATCAAAAAATCATAGTTACCATTTTCATTGTATAAGATTGTCAAGAGTCAAACAATAATTTAGTTATTTAATAATGCCATGCGACAGGTATATGTTAATTTGTCATATAAATTTATATTAATCGGTAGAACTTTCCAAATATTTACATATATTTTTACGGAACGACTTTACTCTCCAGTTTCTTCAGATGGAATTGTCTTCTGGGGAAATTTCAAGTTACGTAAACAATAAAAGGGAATTCGAAAATAAGTGTTAGCTTCAACATATGGTAGAATACTGATAATGTAAGCAAAGAGTTCCAGTTATTTAAACTTAACATATTGATTAATTTTAAGTTTAATTTCATGATCTATCAAGATATCATGAAGCAATCACACTATGTACAGACACATATCTAGTATAGTATTGATATAAGAATAAGCAGCTCCAAGAAAATTCAATCTAGGTATTAATCGAAGCGAAGAAAAATCTATAAACCAATACGTACCCGCTTACCAGCCATTTCGATAAATTCCTGTCACAATTTTCAAAATGAAAACGCAATAAACGAAATCCAAAATGCACAAATACTTGGATAGAAGTCCTAATATCCTCAGTGTAATTTTGTATCCGATGCTATGCAGATGAGGATTGAAAAACAGAACTCCTTGAATTGATGAATCTTCGTTGATTGATTCTTGGCAGTGTTGATTTTACAGTATGAAAAACAATTCCTTGAAGAAAGTCAGATTTATTGATTTCTTCTCTTTTTCTGATCCTATTTCTAAGAGATGCATGGCTGCTGTATACGCAGAAAGTTATTTAACTGCCTATTATTGCAAATTGCCTGGGTAACTTTCCTATCTGATCGTGCTTTTATGAGGAAAGATGATCATAAGTATGACAATTAATTGTGGGGTAAAATGAAGATACATTAGAGACTTTTTGAAAATAACTTTCAGTAATATTAATTTTTCTGCTCTTGATGCGCTGATGAGATTTGATGCCGATAAAAGCGCTATGTTGCAGTGCTTGATAAAGTATTTGTTTTATTTACGTTATTTTTTGCTATGCTTGTTACCAAAAAAAAATTAAGAAAAAATATAGAAATGAAAAAAAAAGGGAATTAAAATCTTAATAGGGAATATAATCAAATGAGTCTCTGGATAAAGCTCATGATCCCGGTACGATATCAAAGTTTCATAAACATGTCGTAAATCTGACATGGAAGCCTTAAATCTGCGCCTAGAGCGAAAGGTCGTAGAATTGGTCATTAATACAAATTGGAAAAAAAATGTGGAAGGTTTCAACGCTTTGGAGAGTCTTATAAAGAAAGAGAACTTCACAAACAATGCATTATTCGTATTGAATGGATGCCAGAAAGTATTTCAATCCAGGTACCCTTCATTTCAAAAATAGAGACATTGGGCCCGAAATGAATCTCAATGGAATTTGAATCTCAAAGGAAACTTGTAATATAAAACAGACATGGATCACTCATAGTACAAATTACGGAATATGCGGATATGCAATTGCAGTCTGGTTAGGTACACATCCGCAAGTCTGCATGTTAATCACCATGTAAAAAAAAAAAAACAACATCAAATGTTATAGGTTAGCAATAAAATAGGCTGAAAATCCATGGAAAGGTTTGCAAGTTAAAAATAGGTAAACAAAATAAATTGCCATTTTTAACGAGGCCATCAACCTCGTCATTTGTGGAAAGTTACTTAGATATTGTCAAAGAATATTTCCCATGTGAATTTGTGACTAATAAGTATAAAGACTATGATTAAAATTTCATTTCAATCACAGTGATTTGACTCTAAACAAACGTTTACGTTTCAATTTTGACCACTTGTCATCACTGACAAACTAATATATGTTAAAATTTGATACGACATTCTATATCCAATAAGTAAATCTTTATAGATGTTGTATCGTAAGTACTAGTTTGCAATCCGGCGTTTTCTTTATCAACATTACCTCATGCCTTTTTTGTCAGAAATTATCCCCAACTTCTCAACAAGATTAATGATCTTGTGCATACGTTATTACTCGTGGAATTGCTGTCTTGCGAAATATGAGACATAACTAAATCCAGATGCATAGATATAACTAACGTATGGATGCTGAAAACTTAGCTCAATTTAATCGTTTCAATGAGAAATGATTTATTCATCTTAATTTGAATAATGGAAAACATTGGAAGCTACTGTTTAGTGTTTGCTGAAAAATAAACAACTTTGTAAAGATTTTCCATTTTTCATTATACAGTCACTCATAACGACCAAATCTAAAGCTTTTTTCCTGTGATTGATATTATTTTGGTGCATGGCTTATAACGAAATCTTTCTGAATTATATTTTCTTATAGAGTGAAGCTAAAATGTCCACGTTCTATTTGCTTTTGCTTGTAACTGTTTAGGTTTAACAAACCATATAAGACGTATAAGTCGCTAAAACTGATTTTATTTGTGGTTATGCAAAATGATATTTCTTGATATGTAATGTTAAGCATTCCATATGATTACAAACACTCCTTTTATGAAATTATATAATTCAAAATACCGATAAATAGTTGCTTGATTTAAGTTGTGAGTAAAAATAAATTGTATTGTCTTTTTCTTTATTATATAGAAAAGAGACTTAATGAATATCACTGGAATTTTTAAAAGAAACACTTAACTACTCAAAATCGGCAACTGCATGTGTTTTGTATTAAATACCGTTTTAAGTTCATTGGAAGTTTTTTTGTTATCGCACACTGCGTTTTGAATGATATTCCACATGTTTTTCATTTTACATCGCCTGATGGAATGCCTGTAAGTTTAGCCTCATCGCCAATTATTTATTTTATCCATCTGCCAACCATCATCGTATAATTGAGTGACTATGTGACTTGCAAATCGACTGACAAAACAATACATTATATCATCAATAACAATTTCGTTCAAACACTCTTGCATCTAAGGCCAATGATTCTCTCAAAGGATTCACGAACCATTAGTTCAACAGATGTATTGTTTTCATTCATTTAATATGGACGTTTGCACAGATTACTTTTGTACAGCATTGTATTCTTTTGGTTAGGTACATCCCGGCTTGTAAGCCAACTGTATACAACTCGAGAAATTCTCTTGAAGCGTATATCCGCCGGTATTGGCTGTTTTATCATTATCATGAACGTCATATGTTCTAATGAAGGTTTAGTAGATTACTTTCAATTGCCCAAGGCATGATGAGCTTTGCCTTAATGAAGATAGAAGTTTGCAGAAGAACTAGACATTACATGTGTAATTCCTCATGTGCGCATGTAATCATTGGGTGCCAAAGTTGTTTAGAATTAAAAGTTTAAATCATTTCCCGTTTTGGGAATATATATTATCAGAAATCTTTAATCAAAAACTTAAAGAAAAACAAAAAGCGCCAGTTTTCCTGTAGATTATTCTCGCAAAACTTAAAGGTTATCTATTTCAAACAATTTATATTTCAACAGTGGGTTAATGTATGCGTGCCTTTGCCTGTAAAAGTATGCTATGACTTTGTAAATAGTATTCAAGCTCTTAAATAATACAACACACATATATATATAAACGAATGTTTATTTGTTTTGATAAAGATCATGCAAAATGCTGGAATCGAATTTCTTTTTGATTATTTACTCAAGTAATCAATTTTGGGGATTGTACTGCTCTCAAATTGTTGTGATGTACCTTTCCAACAAACATAACACACTCATCTTGTATACTTTTGCCAAAACAAATTGGTAATAAATAAGAAAATTGGCTGAGACATAACCTTGCGCGACGCAAAAAAAGAAATCTAGGAAAAGTTTGACAGTTGATTGTTGACTTGTAAGGAATAGTTCAGCCATGTCGTCCTTGTTTGATAGACATCTTTAAAGGAACTACAGCGAAATCTCTCTCTTTTTAGGATATATCAGATGTCGAAGTTATATACAGATTGTAAAATTGCTGGTGTAGGAATTTTTTTCACTAGAACCTGTTTTAGTTATTTCCTCACATTCCTCACATTTCCAGTGTTTACAGTACATGAGAAAATCTCAGAAAATAGGTCATTAAAATACACAAAGACTTTCGAGAAATGTGAGGATGCTATTTCACATTAAGTTTGATTTCAATCATTCCACGCAAATTACCTAGAAACGTAAGTTTCTCCTTAGCGAAATAAGAGTGTAGAACACTTTCTTCAATATGTTTTCATTTTGGTGGCTTCTTTCATAATATGTATGCTGTAAGGACTGGACTTATGATTTTGAAAAACGTAGATGGCAGATGATATAATTGACCCTGAACAAGAATGTTAGGAAGTTTGGGACAGGAACAAGAACAGAAAATGATCGTTTTAGTTGATTTTATGTCTGTGAGTAGACAATAGTGCCTATGATTTGGCACAGTCATACTCATGTGCATAGATGACCCCATATTGAAATATCATCAGAATAGTAAGTTTAGAGCATTAGACATTATTTAAATTGTGTGACATGAATGAATACTTTGTATGAAACACGTTGTTGAAAAGTGCTACCGTATAATATTTTCCAACTTTTAAAAACAAAACATCGACTGGAAAAAAAAACAAAAAAAAAAACATGATTTTTACTCAATTCTTTCAAAATTATCTCTGATCATTTTTTGTATTACCAAGATCCGATCTAAGAGAGAAAAACATATATTCACCAGCATGTAAAACATGTCAGAACATGTTTAACATCACCGATATATGAATATTCCAAGTAAAGGAAAACTAAGACACAACCATTAAAGCAGTTTTAAATTTGTAATTTTGTCATTAAAAGTTTCTTAAACGGCGCGGTGAACGTCCATTTAGGGCGGGGATAATTTTTAGATTAATAGGTATACATTTCTTTTATTGTTCGCTATGTTTTTCATTGTTCCTAATTTTCTTCAAGTTTACCTGTCTACACATAATTTAAAGAGGCGAAATCGTCAATGTTTAGAACTCGATTCAAGCTGTTTGATTGGTTGAAATTTCAACCATTTGCTGCAAGATTCGTTTGCCCTTATAGCACGGAATATATTAAATAAAACCACCAACAAGAATAACGATTGATCTGTCCCAGTGGAAAGTCCTAGGTTAAGTCGACGGACTATTTTCGAACCAACAGTTGTCGGTTGAGTCTCGCCAAACCTTTCTTTTCGAATTTTTATTTTTCATTTTTTAGCTCATTGTTATTTCCATCTGGTGACTGCTATCGTATTATTATATTACAAATCTTTCCTTTTTACTTTTTTCTTTCTAACAAGTATCTTGAAAAAAACAAGTGTCCCGTAGAGCGCAATAACGTTATGGCACCACGATTTAATCTTCGCACAGTGACACACAACGCTATGTACGCACACTGTGTAAGAACACACACAAATATTGTTCGTTCTATGACCGGAAGGGACGTCAAAGTTATGCACCCCCCAATTTTACTGAGACTAACGATATACGAACTGAGACGAGCCTCCCTCTTTAAATCCCAGTTATTCGACTTCACTTAAGAAGTGCTGATGCGATTACGAAATTCATGAATTTTACTGACTTAATCCTTAGCTGTATATAAAGTTTACCGTACCTGCATATCTTTACAGTAAATATATTAAATAAATACTGGTGTATAATTTTATTATATTATTTTATTTCAGCCTGAAAACATACCACCGATTGGAGTCAAACGTTTAGGCGTGAATCCTGCATAATTTACAACAGATGCATTATTTGGTTTAAAGTTAGTTTTTTGGTTTAAAGTTAGGGTAAAATATTTGAAATCTATTTTTATACCTTTATATTTTGTTCTATCAGTCGTGTTTAACCACTGTACAACATTTGGAATTTTACGGTTTTATAAATCGGTAAATTGTACTGAAATTTTGTGACATCGACACGGAAAACCGAATGAAGTTCCTTATATTAACTTATGTTTCTCAACATTTCCTTAGCATTATTTGAATGGGAGAGATTGAATTTGACGAAGAAGTTTTGAATCTCCATCACACCCAATCATTATTTAGCAGAAGAATACATTCTGATGATTTTCAATGACTGAAATTAAGGAAAGAAATTAAAAAAATTACATCAAAGATATGATTTGTCCGCTCTTTCATACATCACAACTTTTACCCGTCAAGGAAATTCCCCTCTTCAAGAAAAAAATGATTTTCGCCCGAAAAGGAGAAAAACTAAGTAAATTATGTAGCTTCCGGATTTACATTTACAAGTGCTTTGACCTACGATGTTTAATTAGCTTATATGTGGCCATTGTATGTGCGAAGTGATCAAGCTGCCTTGTGTGCATACCTGTTTGTGTGATGGACATTCCATTTCTTGTTTGGTACTGGATGGTGTCTGCGTTACTTCGCTAATCCCCAGCGAAAACAAGCCAGAATTTGTAATTTTATCATTTTTTTTTTCTTAAACGTGGACGTCCATTTGGGGCAGAGATAATTTGTAGATTACTAAGCATAGATTTTGAAAATGCGAAAATGAAATTGACGTACTTGGTTATTAATTTTTTAGAATCCATACAAGTTTTGTGCCATAGTATTACGCTGTTTCCGAATCGTTAGAGGCATCATGGGTTATCTTCAAAATGGCGTCTGAGATTTTTCTCCTTTTCGGGGAAAATAACTTTCTTCTGAGAGGATAATCTCCTGAACTTTACATACAATAAACATTTTCTTTAAACTTTGATCAGCCACACTTCGGAAATTACGTGTGCTTTTGACACAATTAAAAAACTATTCTCTTCAGAATTTAAAGGTCGTTTTGACCAATATAAAATCCATGTAAGGAAATATCTATGTTTAAAATTTATCATCTTTTGTGTAGAAACAACTGCCATTGTTGTGTCATAGCCTCAGATTCCTCAAAGTATTTGTCTTCTATCATAATTTGTCCTACGATTTTGTGGCCGAAAACCACAGAATATTAAAAAAAAAATAGGCAATCTGATTATAGAAAGGATATTTACAATATACTACTTAAAGAAAGTTTAAGAAAAAAATAATTTAAATAGTCAAAAAATTAAATAAACTTTCTTTAAAATGTATTATGAATTAATAAGAATGTGAGGATGAAGACATAGTAGACTAGCTATACCAGTCATTAGTACACAGATATGACAGAGCTTCAAACTTGAATATCTCCTTAACGGAATAAGATTGTCGAACCTTTCTGCACCACTTTGTTTCTTTTTAAGTCCGCGTTCATTTACGATCGACATGCATGACCACTGAGCTTATCCTTTAAACAATGCAACACTCCAGCTGGCTTTAAACAATACAACACCTCAGCTGGCTTTAAACAATACAACACCTCAGCTGGCTTTAAACAATACAACAACTTCTTTCACAGAACCTCCGCATATTCCTTGACGTGGCTCTATGTTGTCACTCATGTTGTAGAGCTTTTTTTGGGAGGAACTTTCATTGGTGAGCCAATTAATGTCAGTAGACAGTGAATTCTTAAAGCTGAAGCAGCGCTACCGGGTTGGAGTTTTAGGAGAGACACATATTGTTATTTGAATATGAATATTGACATAGGCTAACATTCGATACAAATACACTAAAACTTTTATATCCAAATCATACAAAAGTTAAAAAAAATGCTAATGATTCTTATTTACTTTTAATTTTTCTCTCATAAAATATGCAGGTATGTCTACCAGTACCACATTGTTTTAAATTTAAAAGTAGTGAGCCAAATGAAGTGACTGATGGACACGTTTAGCATCGACCGAGATCTGCAGGGTCAGAATGAGAATCCCAGTAAAGAAGCTAAGTACTTGCGAAGGCACAAGCTTGATATTTAATATACAATTTGGTTAAAATAACCTTTATAATATCCCCACTTTTTCACT
>JAIGNY010004004.1:302500-337500 GCA_020152595.1 Chiridota heheva | reverse complement strand
TAAGTATGAAAATATCACGACCAAGTCTCATATATTGTGAATCCATCTTATGCCATTGGGAAACGTAGCGATCTAAAAAGGATGCGAAATTAACAACAAAATTGGATGAAAAAACAACAACTTTTGAGTGCCGCCAGTCACATTAATTTCACCAACAATAATGGATGCATGACTGCAGTACATGCCAAAATGAATTTTGCAAGATATCAAATTAATGAGGTCCTTATCTCTGGGTGTCGGTAATCTTACAAATTTCCTATAAAAAAAGGTTACTTTTGTGGTCAAACAAGTTTATCGTGTATAAAAAAGGACTGTAAAAGAAACAAAATGGTGTAGAAACTACCTCAATATCTTATTCGGTCAAAGCTTTTCTGTCTAGAAATGATTGGTGTAGTAAGCACAGTGTGGATGGTAGGCGCCCTCACATTCAGATTTGTGACAATTGGTAATGCATTTTTAGTTTATTTAACTTTTTACGTATTTAAATTATTTGCCCTCAAACTTCATTTGGGTGGTTAATTATATTCACCCTTACTATATTTTGTTTTACCACTTTCCTGACATATTTAACTAAGTTTTTGAGCCACAAATTACGAGACAAAATATGAAAGAATACATACAGAATTTGAGGAATCTGAGGATGTGACGTCACAAGTCGTCTAGTTTGAGTCGTTTTGTAGGCCACTGATACTAAATATGTTTTTGTTTATTTTGAAGTCCTTCATTAAAGACGGACTTGCTTGACCCCTGAAATAATACGTTAAGTTGCAAACGACAAAAAAATCATTATTTTCTTTTTATTTTCTTTATATAACAACATATCAATGGCATAATATGTTACATGAAATGAATTTCAAAAGTGTTTCTCCGACAAAGGCTTGTATCATATTGTGTGCTCTTCCTTGAGAATTGATCGTCCATAAAATAAAATATACATCAAAAAACGCCACTGAAGTTATTTCTATGATCCCAAACCATTTACCCAATATGAGGGTTTTGCTGAAATCCCACTCGCAGGAATCATAACAAACAGACGAATAATAAATTACTACACCGAAGAAGGGACAATTTACTTCTAGGAGCGGGGAAACCTGGAGATAATACGTTTAAAAGTAAGAACATGCTGTCTTTCATATCACTGATTAAAACATTGTCTCAGTCATGCAATTGTTATGATTTATTCATATTTTCATGGGTTTACATTTCATCATTTCTGTCTTCTCATGTTGTCATGCAAATATAAAACTCTAGTAATATTTATTATGAGAGACTATACTGCGGGATGCATATTTAAAATTTCAATTAAATTTGACATTTGGTTAGAAATATCTCTTTCAACGGGACTTAACGAAGTGATAGTGAGCTTCTATGCTCGTGGTAGACATAATTGTATTAAATTCGGGTATTGACCTAAAAGAAAAACTATACGTGACATGAACAACTCTTTGTGCGGTATCGGTGTCATGTACATTTTTATTTGTGCGTACGATTTTTGTCATAGGCAAACATAAATGATATATTTTTAACTTACTGATTAAATATTTCCTAAAGGTATAATCCAATTTGATATAATCAACTGTAAGAGCTTTAAATACTTTACGGAGTGGTCTTTAAATTCTGACAGCATAGCACATGTAGTTTCCCAAGTTATGACTAATCAAAGTTTGATGAAGGTTTAATTAATGCAACAGTTGTGACGTATGAATGCGATGACAGTTCAAAATATTTGATATGTAATACTGAAAAACAAATGATGTCATAAATTACAGTCACTTAAAGTTTGTATGTTGTTTTTCTTGCTTAATTTTAATAGAGGGTATGATAGCAATTCAATACCTTTTGGTCATATTCAACAGCTCTCATTAAAATAATGATGCTGAAGAATTGTAAAACAGTAGGTTAATATGAGGAAATTCATAGGTTTTCCTGCTATGATGAAATAAAATTACAATGAAATTTGCACAATGTACTATAATAAGGCTTTAAAACTCAAATTGCTGTATCATGAAAGAAAAATAGGCATCTTCGTGTCAGACATTCAGTCTTCTAACTTTTTTTATGTAAAAGTAAACTTGAAGCCTTACCTTTAAGATGAAAAGGACTTAACACACCCGTCCCCATATCTTACATTAGTCCTTCTGTAATTTTTTTCATGCACGACGTCTGTAATAAATAGTGTTGAAAAGATTTTCCAAAATATGACCATTCTTAGGATATTTATGAATTAAATTTGACATTGATTTTACATGATATATCATTTTATTGCAAATTAACACCAAAAATAGATACGTATATTTAGAGCCTAAGAAAGGCTTAGCAGCCGCAAACATTTATACATGATATTCGTATTTTGAATACATATACTCCAAAGCATAAGGCAAGATTATAATTTTCGTTCAGCAGATCTTCACCGGATGTTCCACACAATGCATCTATCAACATAGCAAATGGCACATACGCAGCATTTACAGCTATAAACATATATTTTAAGAAGGCGGAGCTATAACACTTGCAGACATTCAACATTTTACACATTTAAAAAAACGAAATGAAGAAACTTGTTTAGTTTAATCCGAAGTTTATCAAACATAACCTCACATGTTACCATATAATCTTACAGTTTACAATCTAATGTTACAATAAATCATAGAATTATCTTCGATCTTACCGTATTATCTTAATACCTTATTATGTTTATAGACAATCGTGCTTCAAATTGCTTTCAAAGCAATTTTGAAAATTACTTACTTCAAAGTAGTATTATTTAGATTGGCATTTCTAAAGAATGCAAAATGTACTATATCGAAAAGAGTAACATTTGGGGGCTGTCGTGCAATGGAAAGAGTGAAGGTTGTAGTGAAGGTTGAAATTATAAGTTTGTTAAGGGTATATTTGGCAGATGAGTGGTTGGCAAAAGGAGGGTTCGAGTAGTAGGTTAATGGATGATGGTAGGTGAATAGGGGATGTTAGGTGAATAGGGGATTGTAGGTGAATGGAGAATGGTACGGTAATAGGGCATGTTGGAGAATAGAGGATGGCATGTGAATAGAGGATTGTAGATGAAAGGGGGATGGTAGCTGGAGGGGGATGGTAGGTAAATAAGGAATGTTTAGTTGATAGAAGTAAGGGGATAGGAGTGAGTGAACAGAATGTTGGGTGGAAGATGGTAGAATAATTGGTAGATGTATAGGAAATAGGATGAAGGTGGGATGGTACGCGGGGCGGGATGGGATGAAATGTGGGACAGGGTTGGATGGCACGTGCGACAGGGTAGCGTGTGGGAAAGGATACCATGGAATGTGGTACAGGATGTTATGGCATATTGGACAAGTGGGATAGCATGTGGGACAGGGTGTCGTGGCATGTGAAACCAGCTATTGTCATGACATTTATGACAGGCTGAGATGGCATGTGGGACAAGGTGGGATGGCATGGGGAACAGACTTTAATGACATGTGAAACAAGATGTTATGTCGTCTGGATTTCAGGTGGGATGGCATATGGGACAAGGTGGGATAGCATGTTGGATTGGGTGGAATAGCCTGTAGGACAGGGTGAGATGGCAAATGGTACAAGGAGGGATGGGATGTGGGACAAGGTGACGTGGCTTATGGGACAGGGAAGGATGAAATGTGGGACAGGGTGGCATATGGGACAGGGTGTCATGGTATATGGGACAGGGTGGATATGCATATGGTGGGATGTCATCTTGATTTCAGGTATGATGGCATACAGGTCATGTTATGGAATGGTATCTGGATTTCATTAGGGAAGTAGCATGGTTTGATATGTGGAACAGAGGGTGGAATGGCAGGTGTGGCAGAGGCTGGAAAGCATACTATTAGCGGCAAGGGGGTGTACATCAGAGCTTAAACTGGGATATGTCAGAGCTTAAGCTGGATCAACTTTGGTGATTAACCTTTGTGTAATTTTACCAAACTGATTGATTGTAATTTTTTCCATGCTGGATTTGTTAGGACAGCAAGGTGTAGGCCAGAATTGCACTCTGCTGAAATTTAACTTTACTGTGAATATTGATTTTTGATCAAGTTCATGCTCTCTCTGAATTGATTATCAGGATTTTCCTCTCTTAAGCTGTGGGAGTACCTTCAGTGTAACGTGTTTGGCCAGGGAGAAAAAGCTGTTCTCCACCTGTTCACCATTCTTTATCTGCTTTGGATTTGTGAGATATTGATTTTTTTCTTTCAGAGAGGCATTTCAAAAGGCCAGATCAGTCAGTTATCAAAAGGATATACTTAATTTGTGAATTAAAGGATCTTAGATTAAGTCAAACGGGAAAAACGTCTTGCGAAGTTGTTAATAAATTGGATGAATTGCAATTGAAACCTATTCATCGTAAAACCAGAAGAGGCAAACGCTCTGGTAAACATGCAAAGGGAAATATAGAACAGAAGAGAGGACTACCCCTACAAACAGCTTCTAGGAAAACCCCAATTGTTATTAGCCATTTCAAATTATAAAAATCACAAGCAAGCCAATCACTATGGCACATGTGAATGAACAGTCTGTGAAGAACAGGACACATTAATTTGTTGATTATGCAATTGAGATCAATATTGATATTTTTGCTTTTACGGAAACATGGCTGATAGAAAATGATGATACTGTGAGGTCAACTTAAACAAAAAAGGTTTTATGTTCTTGGATAAACCACACAATGATGGCAGAATGGGCGGTGGAACAGGCTTACTTTTCAGAGAAAACATTAATATAAGACTAGATAGGGCTACAAACTTAGGCTCCTTTGAATTCTCAGAGTACAGCATTGAAACGAAATATGGGCCGCTGAAGCTAGTGTAGTAGTTTTTCGTCCTCCATATTCAGCACAGAACAAATTACACAGTTCATGATTTTACTAGTCATTTTTGACGATTTTCTTGAATCATTGGCTGAGATTAATTCCACTCTAGTATTAACTGGGGATTACAACATTTATGTCACAAGACTGAAAACCCGCAGTGCACACAGTTGCTGGATGTCATCAATTCTTATGACTTTTCCCAACATGTGTTGTCCCCACGCACACATCAGGCGATACTCTCGACTTATTTCTGAGAAGAGAGACAGATCACATTTTGCTTACATATGCTAGTACCCACAACCTTCTGGTATACCACTATGCTATTATCTGTAAACTTGGAGTGGAAAAACCCGAGTTCATTGTTGAAAAAATAAAGAGTAGGAAAATTGCTGGTATTAACACAAATGAGATCCGGCAGCATCTTTGTGAACAGCTCGCTGAAATTGATACAACCTGTGATAATGATAAACTGGTGAAGGTCTATTATACTTCATTAAGCTCTACCGTTGATAAATTGGCACCAATGAAAAAACGGAATGTTATAGTAAGACCAACTTTCCCATGGTACTCAGACAAACACCGAGATCAGAAATGGTTGCTGAGGAAAGCAGAAAGGCAGCACAAGCGAATACCATCAGAGAGAAAATTGCAGCATTACAAACATCTTAGGAACTCTCATGTCTTTGAGCTTAACAAATCTTGGAGTAATTATTACAATAGTAAAGTAGAGTTGGCTTGTAAAAACTAAAAGCAAATTCATTCCACCGTAAATGGCCTCCTCAACAGAAAAAAATCAAATCTTCAACCAAAGTCTAAAAACAGAAAGTCTCTGACAAATTCATTCAAATCTTTCTTTGTTGACAAAGTAATCAAAATACGTGATGAATTAGACAGTACTGGCTCAGTTTCAGTGTGTGATGATTGTTTTATAAAAACACCAGAGCTATCTCCTTTTCAACCTCTGGATGAATGTGAAATAGCTATGCTCATCAGAGAGGCCAAAAACAAGCAGTGTGTATTAGACCCAGCACCAACTGCCTCGGTAAAACAATCGGTGGACGTTCTCTTACCGCTTGTAACAAAGATAATAAACATATCAATAAGTGAAGGAATCTTCCCTCAAAACTGGAAGACTCCTATTATTATGCCACTTATAAAGAAAGAAGTTTTATAAACCGATTTTAAAAATTAGAGGCCTGTAAACAATTTATCATTACTCTCCAAAATTACAGAAAAAGCAGTAGTGGCTCAGTCAAATAGTTACCCTAATCAAAAAAATATGTTGCTTGTATACCTGTCAGCATACATGTACAGAGCCAACCACAGTACTAAGACAGCTCTTCTCCGCTTTAAGTCTGACCTGTTAATGGCAATGGATAAGCAAATGATATCTTTAGTTGTGATGCTAGATCTGAGTGCCGCTTTCGACACAGTAGATCACATCAGCATGCTCTCAGTGCTCAAGTCACAGTTTGACATAAATGACATAGCACTTCAATGGTTTGAGTCTTAACTTTCAGACCGCAAACAGAAAGTCATTATTTAATAAAAGACCAATTATCTGACTAAACATCAATAAACTTTTCTGTTCCACAGGGGTCATGCTGTGAACCTATCTTTTTTACTCTCTATGCTGCATCCATTTTTGGCATTGTCAAGAAGCATGCGCTAACGGCTGCTGGGTACGCGGATGACCATAGAATAATGCTTAGCTTTTTGAAAATTCATGAGATGTCAGAAGCAATACATATCAACCAAATGGAAAGGTGTATTGCTGATGTAAAAATTGGATGATTAGGTATAAGTTGAAATAAATAATGATAAGACCGAAATCATTTCCTTTGGTACCAACAATAACTGAAGAAACTAAAGATTGGAACACTTCGGGTTCGTGGTCTTCCTATAAAGGACGTTAACTGTGCTCTTGACCTGGGAGCATGGCTCGATTGCAATCTTAATATGAAATCACATGTGATTAAGAAATGTAGATCAACCTTTCACAATTGTTACAACATTAACAGAATCAGGTCCATATTATTGGATAATCAACTCATTCACTTGTTCATGCACTTGTATGTACTGATATTGACTATTGCAACTCCCTTGTTGCTGGGATGCCATCTAACCTCATTCAGTTCAAAACTTTGCGGCAATGATAGTAAAAAAGGCCCAGAAATATGATTAGGTCACACCTATCTTATACTCCTTTCATTGGCTCTCTGTTAACAAGCGTATCCAGTACATAGTTTTAGTTCAAGTCTTAAACTGCATCCATGGTAAAGCACCCCAGTATCTCAGGGAACTCATTGTTTGTAAAAGACCTAAACAGAAGCCCCGCAATCGCTCATCATTCTGGCTCAATGTTTCAACCATAAAACACACCACACTTGGCGGAGAACATTTGCACGTGTGGGGCCTCTTCGGTGGAATCAACTTCCTAGTGATAAACGCAATAATGATGATCACATACAAATTTCTAAGAGCGCTGAAAACACCATTTATTTAAGTTGTATTTTGAGTGTTGATTTCTTTGTCTGGGCATTAAGAGTGTCTTTCATTAATGTTATTCTTATTTTTCATATTTTTGTAAAGCGTTTTTGAATATACGTAGAGTAAGCACATTAAATGAATTAACTATATTATTATAATCATTATAATTATTATTATGATTATTATGATTATTATGATTATGATATTTATTATTGTTATTGTTATTATGATTATTATTATAATTATTAATATTATTATCATTATAATGATTATTACTATTATTATAATTATTATTATTATTATTGTTATTATTATTATAATTATTATTATTATTATTATTATTATTATTATTATTATCATCATTATTATTATTATTATTATTGATATTATTATTAGTATTATCATTATTACTGTTATTATTATTATTATTATTATTATTATTATTATTATTATTATTATTATTATTATTATTATTATTATTATTATTATTATTATTATTATTATTATTATTATTATTATTATTATCATTATTATTATTATTATTATTATTATTATTATTATTATTATTATTATTTTATATTATTATTATTATTATTATTATTATTATTATTATTATTATTATTATTATTATTATTATTATTATTATTATTATTATTATTATTATTATTATTATTATTATTATTATTATTATTATTATTATTATTATTATTATTATTATTATTATTATTATTATTATTATTATGATTATTATTATTATTATTATTATTATTATTATCATATTATTATTATTATTATTATTATTATTATTATTATTATTATTATTATTATTATTATTATTATTATTATTATTATTATTATTATTATTATTATTATCATTATTATTATTATTATTATTATCATTATTATTATTATTATTATTATTAGTATTATTAGTATTATTATTATTATTATTATTATTATTATTATCGTTTGCAATGTTTGGTTTTAAATGTGGCTTTTATTGTAAAAGTAAGTGTACAGTAAACTTTTTTTCCCACAGACACATTTTGATATCAAAAAATCATTCAAAACATTTATGTTGCATTGCATCTCTATAATTCTCCTGGAATCAAAAGACCATGGCTGTAATTTGGTGGGACGCTAGTACACTTGTGTACTCCAAAAATCAAACGCACTAAAAACTTTTGAGATGATGATCGTGTTACTGCGGTAATATTTAATTAGCGTACCAAACGCAAGAACTGTTGTATGGTTGATTTGTAATTAATGCAACATTTAACTGCCAACATTTGCGAACGTTTAACAATTGATCACAGCCAAGACTTCCACAAAATATTAGTAAAACAAATTGAAAAAGAGTTTGAAAGGGTCAAAAAACAAGAACACAGAATTGGTTCTGGCCAGGCCCTTATGATAACTCGGCCTAATATCGCAAAATACTGTGTGTGGACTGACACCTTAAATCTTACAATTACCTATAATGCTAAAAAATGCTCAACAAATAAGAATCTATTGTTCAAACGCGCTTGATCAGATGCAGAAATAAAATATCGGCTAATATTCGTAATAAATTTCCTGTTTTTTGAGCAATTCTCACTGAGTTTTCGAAATAGTTCGCACACTATACAGACCGTATACTAAGTTAGGATTAGTGTGCAATATACAGCGCAAAATCTGTGTTTACCGTCAGTCTGTATGACATTACATGTGCTTGCTTAAAAGTATTTTTTCTCTCTTAAAAACACTATTCTTTATACCTGGCATATGTCAGGAAAAACATGAATTAAAGAAGGTACGTTCCACGTACAGAGTCAGTTTTTGTCTTCAAATTTCTAACTCTCCAACGAAAAATATGTGAAGACAATTATTACTGTTTATATGTGGTTTCCCTCCTCTTTAAATTAATGGGTTCTCCTGTTAGTATGAGTGTTCTGACAACTTGTTTTATATGTCATATTAATATTTCAGGACATGGGACCTTTGCCACTAAGCCTTTTTTATAGTCGAATTTCTGTTGGAATATAGAGGAGGTAAATTAACCGACGTGAAAGAGAGGGGAAAAGAGACTAAAAAGCCATCCTTTGTCAAAGGGTAGTTTTTATATATTTTTTGAAATGCGATTCAAAATTATGCTGGTAAGTAACATGTACGTCTATGTTCTCTTTCTTCCTTTTACTTGATTATCAACAAATTGATGGAAGGCTAAGTTTCGCATTGATCCAACAGCCATATGATGTATTGTAAATCTGACTGACGTGAAGCATGAAATTTTCTTTAGTCCTGAAAATTGATTTAAGATAAGATGCTGACTGAAACATTCCTATCATCCTACATCCAAAATTCAAAATAGCCACCCTGTGTATTTTCCCTTTTTACTGTATTTCCCAATAGGTGGTATCCCCGTCTAGTTAACTCATTCAGTCAAACATCATCACGTCATATATTTTCTACACAGGAAGGTAATGTACTTGTTTTGGTGACCCATTGATAACAGATATCTGGAAAAAATAATGCTGTGCTACATGCTTTGGAAGCTGGAAAGTGCTCCTCAGATCCTGTGGCCTCCAGATTCAAACATCTTTAGCCGCTCCTGACTGCAGGTACCAACAAATCTGTCATACGGGTCTACAGGTATGGTTTTCAGTTGATGGGCTGTACACCCCTACCACTTGTAGAATGAAGTGCCCTCCGCCCCACCCCCACGCCACCTGAGAACATGCTGTAAGCAATACTGTAAAATAGAATAAAAACAAGGCAAAACTTGATTGTCCATGATCCCAATTTAAGCCAATCACTGACAACAAAGTAGGCAAAATCGACCTTAAAATGCACTGCATGTGTACCTACACTCTTCATCATTATCATCCTTTGTGCAGGCGACCTAAAGATGTCTCCATGCACAGCGATTTTTAGCAAGTGTGGCTATCTGTTCTGTTTGGATGTCTTCATCATACCCTAACATACGTTGAATGTAGTTAACATAAGAGGTGCGTGAACGTCCCGGTCTTCTTTTGCCAAGAGTTGGAATGTAGAGAGCATATTTTCTAGTAGGCTCCTAACCTGGGAAAGGAAGGATGTGTCCCAAGAATCTCAGTTGGCGATTCAGTTGTACACTTGCAGGATTTAACGTGAGATTTCCCTGGAACAGTGGAGTATTGCTCTGCGATGATTCTTCCCCAGAGAAAAGGCTAATAAAAATATATTTTGAGAGGTCCCATTTTATGGGACAGAAAGCTGAGAAGTTAAACATTTCAGGAATGGTAGAAAGAAGATAGGTTTTGACTATGTATATCCAAACTCGACGAGGTCTGTTTCAGAAAAGTTTCATAGGACCTATTTTACGATGGACCCATACAATTTTTTTAATTATTTGTTAAAGGTGCATGACACCTCTTCACTTTAGCCTAAAAAGGGCCAAAACATTTGGTGACCCCCTATTAAGAGTACCCTCATCCGAGAAATAGTAGATAGTACTTTTTCGAAAACATAATCCCCAATCTATAAGATTCTGGTACAAAAGGGATCCCAAACTTGACTCTTTCATCATACATTTTAATAGGGCAAATAATTAGTTTTGTGCTACCAGTAACAACTCCCGGCTGAAATAAAAGCCACGTGCGTTCACCATCACAACACAACTTCGCCTATAAAGGTCACTAGATAGTGTATAAGTGTATTAATATTCTAACCCCCTCGATACAATATAGCATGCCATATTGGGTTATTGAAAATTTAATGGAAATTTCTTGCAAAGCAGAGATCTCTATCTTTCGGAAGAAAAAAAAAATCTTTGATAGGCTCTGATTTAATGTTATTATCATAGTCAAGATTTAAAGGGAAACTTGCTCCCCCTTTTCTGTTCCCCTCCTCCACCTTTTTTCCGAATTTGTATCTTTGGTATGGTGATTTTTTGCATCTTACAGTAGCATAACGTTTGATTCCCTTCGGTAGGCAAATCTTGCCCGTGGTTCATGCCGAGCGAAAAGATGTTTTGGAGTAATTTTTGGTGAATTTTTGAACGCAAAATGTATTAAAATTACGCACTAAAACAAAGAGTTGTTACATCCACGGATCGATCTATGTAAGGCAAGACACACATGACAACCTACCAAAATGTCATAGAAACGCTTAGGATGTGGTAAACGCTGCAAGAATGGTACTCATATCTGAAGAATATTCTGACTTGACTGCTTTAGCTCAAAATCCCCTAAAACGATTTGGAGCTAAAAAACAAAATACCACTGATTCGGTGGGGTAGAGGAGGTAGTGGTACAATAAGGATGCACATCACAAAGGATTAGTGTCACACCAGCTCTGTTTCCACCTTATGTTCAATCAGTAATCATATTCAATTTCAAGTTTGGCAAAGCATGTTTGACAACGAAAATGCAGTAACTACAGTACGTTTTACATCATAGCACTCTTAGACTTGCAAGAATGTCTACCATACCGGTTTCCATTTACTTTATAACATAGATGAAACAGAAACATTTGATTTCACCAGAATGGCCAACAATGCTTTTTTCCATCATCAAGAAATAAATCTGTAGTCAAAGTTGTTGGTGTGATGGAAAAGCCTCACCTGTGCTCTTGCTAAATCCAGAATCCATCCGCGGGATGAGATACGTTATGATTATGGAGAGGATGATCTTCCGTGAAGAAAAAAAGTAAGTTGTGTCAACAAAAGCAAAGGTCATATTGTCTGAAACCTTTGCACAAAGAGTCTCCATGCATAAGAGATTTATTTGTCTGGTCTGAGATGTATGTTTAAAATTATAAGCACGAATAAAAAGTAAATTTGATAATCAAATATGTTGGTATCGTATACCAAAGATTAATGCCGAAAATTTGTTCACGAACGGCTTAAAACGTTCTAAGAGTGTCATCATCTCTGACTGAAAAATAAAATTACTTTTAATCTATTCTAGTGAAAAATAGATTGTGATTTATGTACAGTAACAAGTATTAGGTACAAACATACAAAGTTACAAACCAAAACCTTCTTAGTCATTCGTATATAGTAAATACGTGTGTAGTGTTTTGCTTGAACAAAGGAAAACAAACTTTTTCACCTCCCCCACCCCATCGCTAGGGGAATTAGTATACCATTTTGACTGAGGGTGTAAATATAAGATTTACCGGTGATCTCAAGTGAACTTATCTCATTTGATTTAAAAAAGCCTGCCTCTATGAGAGGATCTACCTTTCTTCCCGGTTGCATGTTTTCTCCCTGTTGGGGAGACAAACATTTTAAACTTTAAGATTTTTGAAGTGTGTATTTTTTTCTCAAAAATATGTCTAGCAAATTGCAGTTATTTCTATTGTAGCAGCAATATCTAATACAAATTAAAGAATTTTTTCAATTTGTATAGCCATAGGACTACTGTAGGAGCCATTTTGGTTTTAAGAATGCCAACACGTACGGCCTACGTTAATCCAAGTGCATTAAAAGTATAAGAACATTACACGGATACACTGTAAATAATAAATGCGATACGCGTTGTTTGATATATAAAACCATTTTGATAAAAGAAAAACCGAAATATTATTGTGTATATGGTATACAGATTAAGTTAAAATTGTTTTTGAAGCTCATCTAATAATTAAAATCGGTTAATCAATTTGCAACTTGGTTCTAAACCTGTCTTGTTTCGTATATTCTGAACCTTAAGTTTTACCGACCTGATACCAGGTTTTGCCGATAAGTTTTAAAAATTAGGGGTTACAACCCTGGTACTTATGCCCCTGCCCGCCCTCCCATAGACTTACAGGAATAAGTATTTCTAGCTTTCTCCAGTAGCTCTATGTCCACTTTGAAGGAAAACAGCAGTCAATTTAGGAAAAACACAAAACAATAACCATTAATATTAAACTATGTAGTCTAATTGAATGTTTCTGCTTTCGCATATGTTGTTTTATATTTCATATCTTGGCACCATTTTGGAAGGTCTTCTGTCATTCAAGATAGAAAAAAAAGTTAAAAATAACCAACAAAGTGTTTATGTTTTCTTTTAAGAAACAAACTGTTCGCTTGAAAATATTTGCAGCATAATATGAACCAGTTATCTCTCTTATATCTATCACACACTTAGAAATGGTCTCTGTCACTGTAAACTTTCTATAACTATGAATCCGCTCCAATAAAAATGATACATGATATGAATATCTTTAAATGCAATATGTACAGTACATGTAGCTGGACGAATGATGTCTGTACTGGTTTAATAATTATAGCAATTCCTTAAAAAGTCTTTTTTATACTTACAAATCATCTGAGAAACCATTGAGCCAATTTAAGACCTCTTTGTTGATATTTCTCGCCCATGAAGTGTTTTTAGTGGTCATTAGAATGGCGTCAATGTCACTAAAAATGATATCAATACAAGTAGTCTTGATATCCCTAAAAAGGTCTTCTTGAGAATTTCGCAAAAAATGTTCAAATTTCTTTAGAAATCCTCATTGAAAGTCAAATTTCCTTTAAAATATGTAAGTTTTGTTTCTCAGATATCTTTGGACAAAATTAAATTTTCATAAGAAAATGTTTAAACATGTTGTTATTTCCTTAATGTAAGTTTATTTCCATGAGATTTATGACAGAGCCTAGTATTGTTCGATATAGCTTGAGTTAAGGTTTCATTTAGCTTTTAGAGACATATCTTCAATTTGTTTGAAGACACTACGAAGTTGTATTATCTGGAGACACAGTGAAACAAAGTATTGGACATGGAGTGTAATAATCATTGTACATTGGTTTGGATGCCATGACAAGTGTTGAGTATGATGGCATGTGGGGAAAGGGTTGACGTGGCATGAAGGCCATGGTTAGGGTGTCATGTGGAATGTAGAGTGAGATGTCATGTGGGACGAAGAGCGGGATGATTGTATGTGGAACATATGTGGGTGAGATGGTACAGGCTTCAAGTTGGATGGGATGCCATATGGTGGATCCATTGGACATGGTTGGGCCCTATGTTCATCAATACATTTTCTTTTTGTATAACAGAGTGTTATCATGATTGTGTTGTAGTTAAAGTGTTTTCACATTGAAATTTATTTGTGCTGAAAGAATATTTCTATCATGTTTATATTCATCCCCTTTGTATGTTATTGGTGATTTTATTATTAGTTACATTTCACTCGCTATCACAAATAAGCCATTATGGTTTTATTGTTCTAATTCCTATACTTACTTGTTCTAAGACAAATGTAATAACAAAAAGAAATTTGAAGAGAGACATACTGACAGTGATGAAGAAGCTACAGCAGGACCATTCAAAGACACATTTAAAGCCATGAGAATTTTCTCTGAAGAAACTTGTGATGATAGCTTTAGGAATTATTCTGTAAGATATGTTCGTGAAGACTTAAGGGAAAATTCTTGAGATTCTTGCAACTCTGATGAAACCTATAATCCTGAATAAGGTAACGATGTAGACGCAGAATGTGATAAGACTGACAATGCTTCAGGTAAAAAGAATATTGAAGAGGGCACAATGGCAGTAAAGAACCTACAGCAGGACCTGTCCAAGGTAAATCTAAAGCCATGAGAATCTTCTCTGAGAGCTTGTATTGAAAACTTGTTACCAATGCTGACAGACCTTGGCATGAAAATCTTTGCAAATAAGACATACCTAGAACACCGATCTGTAAGAAAGCCAGAGCATCTGGCTTTCTTACAGATTGGTGTTCTTAGCGTGGTCATAGGGTTTACATTATTTGTCTCATTTGCAGAGATTTCCATGGCAAGGTCTGTCAGCATGGGTAACAAGTTCTTAATACAAGCTTCTTCAGAGGAGATTCCCATGGCTTTAGATTTACCTTGGACAGGTCGTGCTGTAGGTTCTTCTTCACTGTCATTGTGTCCCTCTTCAATATTTTTTACACCTGAAGCATTGTTAGTTTTATCACATTCTGCGTCTACATCGGCACCCCATTCAGGATTATAGGTTTCATCACATTGTTTGCCGTCTCGGCATGTTTAACACTGGAAGAGGGGTGAACCCTCAAGGTTACTTTTCAGTGAATGGAAAGAAGCAGAGAAACGTGAGTGGATAAGAAGAGATCAAATGCACCATCTTAATCCTGCTGAAAGAAAGATTGTAACGTCAATGAAGATAACCTATCAAAGTGGAAAAAGTAATCACCTAGTGCCGGTGCTATTTCCAGCTGATACTGTAAAAGCTGTGAGAAAGCTTTGTAATTAAAAAAAGTGAGGAATATGGCAAGAGTATTAGCCACAAATCCATACGTTTTTGCTGGGACCCAAAAATCAAGTACCCATGTGAATTGTTGGAATGCAGTACACAGTTATCTGTGAGAAAGCTGAAATAAGCGGTAGCCAAAATATCACAGCAATGAAAAATAGACATCGAATGCCGCGCTGGAGGTACCAGACAGTGAGCGAAAGTATTTGTATAAACATATGGGTCACTCTTCAGAAATAAACTCAAACATCTATCTGGCACCACTAGCTTTAATAGAGGTGACCAAGATTGGAAAAAAGACTGCAGGATATTGACAAAGGTATGTTGTGATTTACCAGTATTGGTTACATGTTTGTATCTTGCTTATTACTTCCCAATTTTCTGCATTTGTACATTGTAAGGAATAGGAGTCTTTGACGGTAGTAAATTTTAGGGTTTTCCCCCAACTTTTCTCTACTCTCTGCACTCTGCATTGACTCTCTTGGGACTAATTAGATACTTCCGTCAGTGAAATTCTGTTCACATAAAAACGCAGGAGATAACTATGGTTCAAGGAAATATTTCCTTTCTTGTGTAGTGGGGTTATTTGTTAACATTACATTCATTCTGCACCTCCAGTCTACCTATCCCATACTTATCTTTAGATTTATCTTCAGATAGTAGTTAAATGTTTGGAGTGTTTAGCTTGTGTTACTTTACTTTTTTGTGTCTCTGAAGTAGAAACATGGTTGAGTGTTTAGGAATTTGAAAGGTATTGATGTTTATTATAGAGGGATTGTGGGGTAATTACAACTCTCAATCAATTACATAGTAGCACACAAAAAAAAAGGTATGGTCTTGCAAACATCTCCACCAATGCAGTATATTTCTATTACTAGTTTCCCAACTGTGATCTCTCTTACAAAAGCATTGTTCTTTGACTGGTCAATTTATGTAAGTCAAAAACTATTTTCCTTTTTGAATATTTGCATAAAACTTTTCAAAGGATTTTTTTATGGGTTTGGTTGGGCTAATTGTTTATTTGTTCTACCCATATTTTATTTTGTTTGGGTAATTTGATATCTCAAGACAACATCAGAATATGTACACCAAAGGAATACTTAACAACTTAAGAAGCTAACTTACTCACCATTTGAAAGGAAATTGTCAATATGATGTATCGCTAAAATTGTGTCTATATCCTTTTTAATATCAGGAACCCATGATCAAGATTTTATTGATGAAGAAAAAAAATTGAAGTCAAGGATGGGGTTTCAAGCTCTTAAGAATATAATAAGCTCTACTTTTTGTGTTTTTGTGTAGGTAATTTGACATTGTCAAGACAGCAGTAGCAGTAATGAAATCAAAGCTAAACTCCTAAATCATACTTGTTTTGAGACCGAACAACTTAAGAAGCTAACTGATTCAAAGAAATTCGCAGGAAAGAATTTTTGTATTATTATCTATCGCCAATATATATATATATATATATATATATATATATATATATATATATATATATATATATATATATATATATATATATATATATATATATATATATATATATATATATATATATATATATATATATATATATATATATATATATATATATATATATATGTATATATATATATATACATATATATATATATATATATATATATATATATATATATATATATATATATATATATATATATATATATATATATGTATATATATATATATATATATATATATATATATATATATATATATATATATATATATATATATATATATATATATATATATATATATATATATATATATATATATATATATATATTATATATATATATATATATATATATATATATATATATATATATATATATATATATATATATATATATATATATATATATATATATATATATATATATATATATATATATATATATATATATATATATATATATATATATATATATATATATATATATATAATATATATATATATATATATATATATATATATATATATATATATATATATATATATATATATATATATATATATATATATATATATATATATATATATATATATATATATATAGATATATATATGTATATATATATTTCCATATCAGAAACCGATCATAAGGATTCTAGTGATTAGGAGAGAATGGAATTTAAGGATAAGGCTTCAGACTCTTTCCAAACCTTTAATTTGATTTTTTGAGCTGATTTCACAATTGTTGTTGCCCTTGCAAAAAGAAAATGACCATAGATTTGTTTCATTTTCCACTTTTCTCCAAAGAAAATCACCTTTGCTTTACTGCCCTTTTAACCATATTTTACCATTATATGACAGCCATTAGCATACATTAACTACGCTTTCATTTTTGACAACCATTTTAAATATTTTATGTGGCGAGTAGACTATGGTTTACCACCTTTCTCTACGTTGATCAGATTTCTTTAGAAAACTACTTTGGCCCACATCATGGTGGTCAACATGTTGGTTTTAAATGAGGCATGAACTTGGTAGAAAATGGTGGAATTTGTAAACCTGCATTGACAATCGTATTGTCTATAGCATATAATTTGTTTAATACAATACATGTCCACTTAAAAACATGACGTCATGGCCATTTATCCGGTATTGACCACCACTGCCAACCAACGGTCGGTTTTGAGGTGTAAATGGTGTTTTTTGGTTGAAAAGGTATGGTGGGGGAATGAGTGTCAAATGCAACGTTGGAAAAGGTAATCATTGAAGCAACCAACCAATGGTTGTCATCGGTTGTCAAACATGGGAAAAACGGAGAAGTAGTTCAAAATGCGCGCTTGTCAGACAACCATGGAAAAGATTGGAAATGCTTATGCATGTTATTGACAAAAAACATCTAGGTAAAGTAGAGGACCAACACGTCCCTGGTCTTTTTTTTGGTAAGGGTGAAGTACAGTTCTAAAAAAACACATTAATATGTATCTGATTCTCTGATAGGACATACCCGTAATCAGTTTGGTAGTGATCAGCACATCATGGACTGAAAATTATAACATTTCAAGCTCTTTGTTTCAAAATGGCAAGCAAAATTGGTTAAAAAATAATAAATTTAAAGTATATTGAAATTTTGAGCTTCATTATTGATGGAAATTTGCACATTTTTAATGTATATAATTGACAGCTGTCAATTTCTTTCAATGAATCCATTATATTTTAACCACATATCAGAAGGAACAATTACCACCGAAATTAGTTATACATTTTCCATTTTACAGTATTTTGGGATTGATTATTGATGAAAATTTGCATATTTGTTTTGTGGGCTCTCAATTTCTTTCAATTAATCAATGAATATTGAATCACATATCAGAAGAGTTTAAAGTAAAGCAACCAAAATTGATGAGATGTAAACTAGATAATACTTCTTATTACCTCTCAAAAGAAAACTGCATTCAGAAAGTGAGCAGCGGGTGATTTTGGACAGAAAATATAAAGAAATACATAAAATAGTTCATTCAAACTGTCTAAATCATAATGTATGCATATATGTAAAAATCCTTAATCTTTAAAGGGCAATAACTCAAAAGGTAAACAAGCTTCTTCTTTTTTTTTTTACTTTACTCTGAATTGAAAGCTCTTTTAGTAAATAATCAAGAAAGCTTGTGCTAACCCTTAATGCAAATATATGTATAGCCTAAGTTCTTTTTACCGAAGCCTCTTCTTCCCTAATCTGGAGTAAAGAGTACATGGCAGATATTGACTTCTAAAATCTGTTTTTCCAACATAGTAAGGGGAAGCTTTAAGTTTGACATGCCTAACATCTAATGCATAAAATTGCCTCATTTTTATATTTTGTATTGCTATACATATATTTTGTTTCAATTCTTTCAGAAAACACCATTGACAGAGATATGAAATGTTCCCGGGAAGGTACCAAAAGTAAGTAAATTCCAACTTGTTTCACATTGTTTATTTTTTTTTTAAAGAAGATTTCCATGGTATTACTCATAATTCCAAACAATAGAGGACTCTGTAATAATGATCCGTGTAGGAGTTTTATCATTTCAAAAACGTCAAACGTGCATTTCAAGGAGTATAGGAAAGTCTGTTATTATTCAGTTGAGTGATATCATAGCAGCACTTATATTGCAATTCTTTATTATGTTTTTATTATGTCAATTACATCTATCTAAATGATTAGAAATAGTTTTTCCAAAATTATTGAGATATGGTATTACACGCACTTTACCTGAACAACATTTGTCCATTTATTTATTAATCCAACAGTACTTATTAACGAAAGCTTGATCGCATACTTTGATCAAATACATAAATAGTATAAGAGAATGTGCTGTTGTGATGTCATAATTAATATTTTAAAGCAGTTCTCTTAGAGCTATAAACATGAATTACTTATTGTAGGAATTACTTATTAACATGGCTTGTCACGAAATTGTTTCTTACATTGTTCTCTTTCATGTGAAATGCAAATGCAAAACCACAGGAATATTTCTTTACCTTCTGCCTCAGTGTTAAAAATGGAGACCTTTGAGGTGAATTGATCATGTATCCTGATATCATATCTTTTCTGTTATCTGCCTGAATGTTTTGTGTATTATTAGAAAAAAGAACATTCTTTAAATAAAATTTGATTGTTAAAAATAGTCTATTAACTTGACATGAGTCAAATTTCAAACATTATCAGCTATATCTGTCCGGAAGCATGCCTATTAATAGGAACATTTATAACACATGAGAACATTGTCGTCATGCAGCGATATTGTTCAGATGTTGCGATAAAATGTCATAGTTTATATTTTATGTATTTGAAATATTAAAAATCATTGTGTTGAAAAACATTTAAATTTTCAAAATGGCCGTTTCGCGGCTAAAAGCCAGCTCTATTGTCTATTTTTCCTAATATTTTGATGAAAACGGCGTGGTAAACATATCAAATGGGACTGGAAAAGTTGCCGCCATGACAGTAATGAACGTATTCTTATGAGTTTTAAGTTTCTCTAAGAAAAGATATTTTTCCCAGACGTATTTCAAATTTAAAATATGTAACATTGCATAAGGCTTTAACGTTAGGATAGCAAAGAATCATGGGAAATATTACAAAATGGCGACTTCTATGCAGCAAAATGTTCCCATTTTTAGGAACATTTATGTTCTCATTAATAGGTATGCTGTCGGACTGAATATTTGGAAATTCAAAAAGCTTTTAAATATGTTCAGCTGAAAATTTGTAAGACTGAATAATGATCTTCAAATCTTCTCATAATCGTGTCTTTTTTCATGATGGCTTCTTTATTGTGAACCTGTGACAGCTGTTGAGAATTCTACTGATAGATATGATTGATTATAATAGTACTGTTAAAGTAAATCTCTTGTTAACATGGTTTAGCATTGAAGTAAGCATTTTTAAAAGAAGGTAGTAACACATTCCTCATCCAAAGGGATGCCAAATGGATAATGTGAAAAGTATGTTGGAGTATGGAAGTACGGATTGTGCTCATGCAATTTCTTTTCAAGGGTTGTCTTTTCTTGCCATATTTAAATTTCAGAAAGAAAGTATAACCATTGGATTCCCTGCTGGGAAAAGAAAGTGGTGGCGTACTTTCACTCATATTTTTGGCGGACAGCACAACACAGGAAAAAATGTGTAGGCTCTTTGTGAAAGAAACATTAATAAGTGTATTTGGTTATAGGTTTCACAGTAGCAATCTTTGTTTGTTGCTGCTTCTTTCCTTATAGATGACCCAACTTGTTAAGCTAGCAAATGAATTTAATACATTCATGAGAAACTTAAAGGATCAGTGACATTTAACTTTTTTGTATAGCTTTCTAGAAATAGCATTCAGTCTTGAGTACAATTTTCTATAAAATAAAAAAAAAGGACAGGAATTTACTAAAAGATACTCCCAATGACTACCAAGCTTTCTCAGTTGCCATTGTTGAGAGGCATCCTTCACAAATGTTTAATGCATTGATCAACAAAGACTTAGACTTATTAGATCTTGCAGAAATAATCTGTAAATATCCTTTAAAATATACTTGAATGTTAGTATGAGTATTCTGACAACTTGTTTTATATGTCATATTCATATTTCAGGACATGGGATCTTTGCAACTAAGCCTTTTTTATAGTCGAATTTCTGTTGGAATATAGAGGAGGTAAATTAACCGACGTGAAAGAGGGGGGAAAAAGAGACTAAAAAGCTATCCTTTGTCAAAGGGTAGTTTTTATATATTTTTTGAAATGCGATTCAAAATTATGCTGGTAAGTTACATGTACGTCTATGTTCTCTTTCTTCCTTTTACTTAATTATCAACAAACTGTTGGAAGGCTAAGTTTCGCATTGATCCAACAGCCTTATGATGTATTGTAAATCTGACTGACGTGAAGCATGAACTTTTCTTGAGTCCTGAAAATTGGTTTAAGATAAGATGCTGACTGAAACATTCCTACCATCCTACATCCAAAATTCAAAATAGCCACCCTGTGTATTTTCCCTTTTTACTGTACTTCCCAATAAGTGGCATCCCCGTCTAGTTAACTCATTCAGTCAAACATCATCATGTCATATATTTTCTACACATGAAGGTAATGTACTTGTTTTGGTGACCCATTGATAAAAAATATCTGGAAAAAATAATGCTGTGCTACATGCTTTGGAAGCTGGAAAGTGCTTCTCATATCCTCTGGCCTCCCGATTCAAACATCTTAAGCCGCTCCTGACTGCAGGTACCAACAAATCTGTCATACGGGTCTACAGGTATGGTTTTCGGTTGATGGGCTGTACACCCCTACCACTTGTAGAATGAAGTGCCCTCCGCCCCACCCCCACGCCGCCCGAGAACATGCTGTAAGCAATACTGTAAAATAGAATAAAAACAAGGCAAAACTTGATTGTCCATGATCCCCATTTAAGCCAATCACTGACAACAAAGTAAGCAAAATCGACCGTAAAATGCACTGCATGTGTACCTACACTCTTCATCATTATCATCCTTTGTGCAGGCGACCTAAAGATGTCTCCATGCACAGCGATTTGTAGCAAGTGTGGCTATCTGTTCTGTTTGGATGTCTTCATTATACCCTTACATACGTTGAATGTAGTTAACATAAGAGGTGCGTGAACGTCTCGGTCTTCTTTTGCCAAGAGTTGGAATGTAGAGAGCATATTTTCTAGTAGGCTCCTAACCTGGGAAAGGAAGGATGTATCCCAAGAATCTCAGTTGGCGATTCAGTTGTACACTTGCAGGATTTATGGCAGGAGTATTAGCCACAAATCCATACGTTTTTGCTGGGACCCAAAAATCAAGTACCCATGTGAATTGTTGGAATGCAGTACACAGTTATCTGTGAGAAAGCTGAAATAAGCGGTAGCCAAAATATCACAGCAATGAAAAATAGACATCGAATGCCGCGCTGGAGATACCAGACAGTGAGCGAAAGTATTTGTATAAACATATGGGTCACTCTTCAGAAATAAACTCAAACATCTATCTGGCACCACTAGCTTTAATAGAGGTGACCAAGATTGGAAAAAAGACTGCAGGATATTGACAAAGGTATGTTGTGATTTACCAGTATTGGTTACATGTTTGTATCTTGCTTATTACTTCCCAATTTTCTGCATTTGTACATTGTAAGGAATAGGAGTCTTTGACGGTAGTAAATTTTAGGGTTTTCCCAACTTTTCTCTACTCTCTGCACTCTGCATTGACTCTCTTGGGACTAATTAGATACTTCCGTCAGTGAAATTCTGTTCACATAAAAACGCAGGAGATAACTATGGTTCAAGGAAATATTTCCTTTCTTGTGTAGTGGGGTTATTTGTTAACATTACATTCATTCTGCACCTCCAGTCTACCTATCCCATACTTATCTTTAGATTTATCTTCAGATAGTAGTTAAATGTTTGGAGTGTTTAGCTTGTGTTACTTTACTTTTTTGTGTCTCTGAAGTAGAAACATGATTGAGTGTTTAGGAATTTGAAAGGTATTGATGTTTATTATAGAGGGATTGTGGGTAATTACAACTCTCAATCAATTACATAGTAGCACACAAAAAAAAAGGTATGGTCTTGCAAACATCTCCACCAATGCAGTATATTTCTATTACTAGTTTCCCAACTGTGATCTCTCTTACAAAAGCATTGTTCTTTGACTGGTCAATTTATGTAAGTCAAAAACTATTTTCCTTTTGAATATTTGCATAAAACTTTTCAAAGGATTTTTTTATGGGTTTGGTTGGGCTAATTGTTTATTTGTTCTACCCATATTTTATTTTGTTTGGGTAATTTGATATCTCAAGACAACATCAGAATATGTACACCAAAGGAATACTTAACAACTTAAGAAGCTAACTTACTCACCATTTGAAAGGAAATTGTCAATATGATGTATCGCTAAAATTGTGTCTATATCCTTTTTAATATCAGGAACCCATGATCAAGATTTTATTGATGAAGAAAAAAAATTGAAGTCAAGGATGGGGTTTCAAGCTCTTAAGAATATGGTAAGCTCTACTTTTTGTGTTTTTGTGTAGGTAATTTGACATTGTCAAGACAGCAGTAGCAGTAATGAAATCAAAGCTAAACTCCTAAATCATACTTGTTTTGAGACCGAACAACTTAAGAAGCTAACTGATTCAAAGAAATTCGCAGAAAAGAATTTTTGTATTATTATCTATCGCCAATATATATATATATATATATATATATATATATATATATATATATATATATATATATATATATATATATATATATATATATATATATATATATATATATATATATATATATATATATATATATATATGTATATATATACACATGTATATGTATATATATATATATATATATATATATATATATATATATATATATATATATATATATATATATATATATATATATATATATATATATATATATATATATATATATATATATATATATATATATATATATATGTATATATATATTTCCATATCAGAAACCGATCATAAGGATTCTAGTGATTAGGAGAGAATGGAATTTAAGGATAAGGCTTCAGACTCTTTCCAAACCTTTAATTTGATTTTTTGAGCTGATTTCACAATTGTTGTTGCCCTTGCAAAAAGAAAATGACCATAGATTTGTTTGATTTTCCACTTTTCTCCAAAGAAAATCACCTTTGCTTTTCTGCCCTTTTAACCATATTTTATCATTATATGACAGCCATTAGCATACATTAACTACGCTTTCATTTTTGACAACCATTTTAAATATTTTATGTGGCGAGTAGACTATGGTTTACCACCTTTCTCTACGTTGATCAGATTTCTTTAGAAAACTACTTTGGCCCACATCATGGTGGTCAACATGTTGGTTTTAAATGAGGCATGAACTTGGTAGAAAATGGTGGAATTTGTAAACCTGCATTGACAATCGTATTGTCTATAGCATATAATTTGTTTAATACAATACATGTCCACTTAAAAACATGACGTCATGGCCATTTATCCGGTATTGACCACCACTGCCAACCAACGGTCGGTTTTGAGGTGTAAATGGTGTTTTTTGGTTGAAAAGGTATGGTGGGGGAATGAGTGTCAAATGCAACGTTGGAAAAGGTGATCATTGAAGCAACCAACCAATGGTTGTCATCGGTTGTCAAACATGGGAAAAACGGAGAAATAGTTCAAAATGCGCGCTTGTCAGACAACCATGGAAAAGATTGGAAATGCTTATGCATTTTATTGACAAAAAACATCAAGGTAAAGTAGAGGACCAACACGTCCCTGGTCTTTTTTTTTGGTAAGGGTGAAGTACAGTTCTAAAAAAAAACATTAATATGTATCTGATTCTCTGATAGGACATACCCGTAATCAGTTTGGTAGTGATCAGCACATCATGGACTGAAAATTAAAACATTTCAAGCTCTTTGTTTCAAAATGGCAAGCAAAATTGGTTAAAAAATAATAAATTTAAAGTATATTGAAATTTTGAGCTTCATTATTGATGGAAATTTGCACATTTTTAATGTATATAATTGACAGCTGTCAATTTCTTTCAATGAATCCATTATATTTTAACCACATATCAGAAGGAACAATTACCACCGAAATTAGTTATAAATTTTCCATTTTACAGTATTTTGGGATTGATTATTGATGAAAATTTGCATATTTGTTTTGTGGGCTGTCAATTTCTTTCAATCAATCAATGAATATTGAATCACATATCAGAAGAGTTTAAAGTAAAGCAACCAAAATTGATGAGATGTAAACTAGATAATACTTCTTATTACCTCTCAAAAGAAAACTGCATTCAGAAAGTGAGCAGCGGGTGATTTTGGACAGAAAATATAAAGAAATACATAAAATAGTTCATTCAAACTGTCTAAATCATAATGTATGCATATATGTAAAAATCCTTAATCTTTAAAGGGCAATAACTCAAAAGGTAAACAAGCTTCTTCTTTTTTTTTTACTTTACTCTGAATTGAAAGCTCTTTTAGTAAATAATCAAGAAAGCTTGTGCTAACCCTTAATGCAAATATATGTATAGCCTAAGTTCTTTTTACCGAAGCCTCTTCTCCCCTAATCTGGAGTAAAGAGTACATGGCAGATATTGACTTCTAAAATCTGTTTTTCCAACATAGTAAGGGGAAGCTTTAAGTTTGACATGCCTAACATCTAATGCATAAAATTGCCTCATTTTTATATTTTGTATTGCTATACATATATTTTGTTTCAATTCTTTCAGAAAACACCATTGACAGAGATATGAAATGTTCCCGGGAAGGTACCAAAAGTAAGTAAATTCCAACTTGTTTCACATTATTTTATTTTTTTAAAAGAAGATTTCCATGGTATTACTCATAATTCCAAACAATAGAGGACTCTGTAATAATGATCCGTGTAGGAGTTTTATCATTTCAAAAACGCCAAACGTGCATTTAAAGGAGTATAGGAAAGTCTGTTATTATTCAGTTGAGTGATATCATAGCAGCACTTATATTGCAATTCTTTATTATGTTTTTATTATGTCAATTACATCTATCTAAATGATTAGAAATAGTTTTTCCAAAATTATTGAGATATGGTATTACACGCACTTTACCTGAACAACATTTGTCCATTTATTTATTAATCCAACAGTACTTATTAACGAAAGCTTGATGGCATACTTTGATCAAATACATAAATAGTATAAGAGAATGTGCTGTTGTGATGTCATAATTAATATTTTAAAGCAGTTCTCTTAGAGCTATAAACATGAATTACTTATTGTAGGAATTACTTATTAACATGGCTTGTCACGAAATTGTTTCTTACATTGTTCTCTTTCATGTGAAATGCAAATGCAAAACCACAGGAATATTTCTTTACCTTCTGCCTCAGTGTTAAAAATGGAGACCTTTGAGGTGAATTGATCATGTATCCTGATATCATATCTTTTCTGTTATCTGCCTGAATGTTTTGTGTATTATTAGAAAAAAGAACATTCTTTAAATAAAATTTGATTGTTAAAAATAGTCTATTAACTTGACATGAGTCAAATTTCAAACATTATCAGCTATATCTGTCCGGAAGCATGCCTATTAATAGGAACATTTATAACACATGAGAACATTGTCGTCATGCAGCGATATTATTCAGATGTTGCGATAAAATGTCATAGTTTATATTTTATGTATTTGAAATATTAAAAATCAGTGTGTTGAAAAACATTTAAATTTTCAAAATGGCCGTTTCGCGGCTAAAAGCCAGCTCTATTGTCTATTTTTCCTAATATTTTGATGAAAACGGCGTGGTAAACATATCAAATGGGACTGGAAAAGTTGCCGCCATGACAGTAATGAACGTATTCTTATAAGTTTTAAGTTTCTCTAAGAAAAGATATTTTTCCCAGACGTATTTCAAATTTAAAATATGTAACATTGCATAAGGCTTTAACGTTAGGATAGCAAAGAATCATGGGAAATATTACAAAATGGCGACTTCTATGCAGCAAAATGTTCCCATTTTTAGGAACATTTATGTTCTCATTAATAGGTATGCTGTCGGACTGAATATTTGGAAATTCAAAAGCTTTTAAATATGTTCAGCTGAAAATTTGTAAGACTGAATAATGATCTTCAAATCTTCTCATAATCGTGTCTTTTTTCATGATGGCTTCTTTATTGTGAACCTGTGACAGCTGTTGAGAATTCTACTGATAGATATGATTGATTATAATAGTACTGTTAAAGTAAATCTCTTGTTAACATGGTTTAGCATTGAAGTAAGCATTTTTAAAAGAAGGTAGTAACACATTCCTCATCCAAAGGGATGCCAAATGGATAATGTGAAAAGTATGTTGGAGTATGGAAGTACGGATTGTGCTCATGCAACTTCTTTTCAAGGGTTGTCTTTTCTTGCCATATTTAAATTTCAGAAAGAAAGTATAACCATTGGCTTCCCTGCTGGGAAAAGAAAGTGGTGGCGTACTTTCACTCATATTTTTGGCGGACAGCACAACACAGGAAGAAATGTGTAGGCTCTTTGTGAAAGAAACATTAATAAGTGTATTTGGTTATAGGTTTCACAGTAGCAATCTTTGTTTGTTGCTGCTTCTTTCCTTATAGATGACCCAACTTGTTAAGCTAGCAAATGAATTTAATACATTCATGAGAAACTTAAAGGATCAGTGACATTTAACGTTTTTTTATAGCTTTCTAGAAATAGCATTCAGTCTTGAGTACAATTTTCTATAAAATAAAAAAAAGGACAGGAATTTACTAAAAGATACTCCCAATGACTACCAAGCTTTCTCAGTTGCCATTGTTGAGAGGCATCCTTCACAAATGTTTAATGCATTGATCAACAAAGACTTAGACTTATTAGATCTTGCAGAAATAATCTGTAAATATCCTTTAAAATATACTTGAATCACATTAAAAAAGCTAGAGCTCACTGCAGGCTTGAAAGAAAATAATTTACAGGACAGAAAGTCTTAGTAGGGGGCCATCAGCTGGCCCCTACAAAACGCCTAAACCTCTTTTAAACGATATTCTACCATTTGTTAAAACTTTCACACCATCCTCTTTCTTTTAAAACTTTATTGCACTGACGCATGACATTTCTTTCTGCGCACAGTCCAATCAACATACAACTTTCTGTGCATGATTAACTTCTATTGGCACATATGACTAACTGTTAGTGTTGTTAAACACATGCAAACAATATGATGGCTTATAACAATTTGTTTTTCTCCATGTGTTTTTCTTATTGCAGAAAAAAGAAGAAATAGAAGATGTTTTGAGTCAAAACGCAGATATTCCCTTTGCTTGGAGGATTTTCAAGATCAAGGTAGCAAATGAGAGGACCAAAAGGAAAAGGGTCAAGAAGGAGAGAATGCAGAAAATGTGCAAATAATGAAATGAATATATAGGCGAGCAGATTAGGTGACGATATTGAAGCAAGGTCCTAATTCCCAAAGGACAAGAAAATCATGTTCCACCTCCCCACACTTCTCAGTAGATGTTTTAAATGTAGTACATTTTGGGGGGAAATTTGCAGTTGTCCCTAACTTTTTGGAAAAGAAGCTTCATCTTCCCCACATTTTGTTGATAAAAATTACAGTTCTGCATTGAATGTTCTCTCATCTCCAGAAGTCTTCTGCCCTCCCAACAGGAAAATCTCTTTCAGACCATTTGAGATTTTAAATGGAACTTAAAGGGTTTTCAAAAGGAAAAAAATGATTCCAAAAGAATCAAGAACCTCAAAGGGTTTTCAAAGGGTACCCTTTGTAACACCTCAAGAGGAACCTAAAAAGGAACAAACATTTGGCCTGAAAATTCAAAATGCTCTAAAGTGGTCAATGTTTAACTGATTTGGATAAAATATTTGGCTATTTTCACCATTTTTCATGGATTTTTAAAGCAATTTGGCATAGGTTGCTGCTATACGTCCATACACCATTAATATGAACCTTCAATATATATTTTTAATTGCATGGGAATGGTAGAGCATAGTATATTTAAGAACTCATCTGAAAAATCCTTTTAAGAGTCCCTTTAAAAATCGATTTCAGATTTGAAAGGATTTTCAAAAGGACTCTCAAAGGGATTTTCAAATGGATTTTTATCGTAATTTGGAACCATGTCAAGTGGTCCTTTGGGTCCCTTTAAACATCTCCAAATAAGTCCTTTTAAGTCCCTCTCAACAACTCAAACGAGATTTCTTTAAGTCCTTTTGAATATCTCCAAAGAGCTAAAGGGTTCCATTTGGAACCCTTTGTAGAATATTTCTAAAAAGATAATTTTGGGACCCTTTGATAGACCCTTTGAAAGACCATTTCGATCCAAAAAGATTTACAAAGGAACTCAAAGGTTCCTTTTGAAAGTTTTCAAAAGGCTTTTCAGCGGGCTATTTGCGTGCGGGTGTTTCTGCTTTCAGCAATGCTTTGTAATAATGGTAGTGAGCACTCAAAATAAAGTTTCAAGACCATTTATATTTTAGAAGGCTTATGATTATGAGAGATGACTTTGTGTGTAGAATTTTGAATGTCAGTTCCAGAATTTAGCAAATGAAAGACGTTTCACATAATAAAACAGTTGATCTTACAGTAGCGTCTTTGTAGAATAGTGTTATTGTACAACAAGTTAAACCTGTTTCCCTCAAAGTAATTGATATAATGTTTAGAGTTTTCCTTCTGTGTGAAACAATACAAAGACAATCCTACATTTTACACTACTGTACATCTTAACTTGAGAATGGAAGGCTTTTCAGCCACTTCAATAATCTTCAAGAAGTTTTCAACCTGTGTTTTACACCTGCATATGTACAGAGTGTCTTCTCGAATATTAAATTAAACTCTCCAGATGGATGATTTATTATATTTTGCATTATACAGGTAGGCATCATGAATTTCAGTAAAAGTAGATTAGATAGTTATTAAAGGGAGGCTGAGACTCCTGTGGTTATCTCTTCTTATATTGAAAGAAGAAGAGGCACCAGGCAGTACAGTGTCACGTAATGACGAAGGTAGTCCAAATTCGTCAGAGCGGTTATATTCTGAGAATGTGATGAACAGTCCGGTAGCATACCTTTTAATAGGAACATAAATGTTTCTATTAATAGGAACATCTTGCTACATAGAAGTCGCCATTTTGTGATATTTCCCATGATTCTTTGCTATCCTAACGTTATAGTTTTATGCAATGTTACATTTTTCAAATTTGAAATACGTCTGGGAAAAGTATTTTTGCTAGGGGAAACCTAAAACTTGTGAAAATACCTTCACTACTGCCATGGCTACAACTTTTCTACTCCCAATTGATATATTCACAACGCCGTTTTTGAAATATTAGATAAATATATCAGACTTTTAGGCCCGAAATGGCAATTTTGAAAATTCAAATGGTTTTCAACACAATGATTTGTAATATTTCAAGTACATGAAATAAAAACTATGACATTTTATCGCAACATCTGAACAATATGGCTGCATGACTTCAATATTCTCGTGTGTTATAAATGTTAATAGGCATGCTTCTGGTCTGATAAACATGAAAATTCATGGCAGTCTCTCGAAAGTAGCAACATGGAATGTAAGAACTCTTTATCAAGCGGGAACTTAGACAATTGCTTACAGGAAATGGAAAGAATAAACATTACATTTATATATATATATATATATATATATATATATATATATATATATATATATATATATATATATATATATATATATATATATATATATATATATATATATATATATATATATATATATATATATATATATATATATATATATATATATATATATATATATATATATATATATATATATATATATATATATATATATATATATATATATATATATATATATATATATATATATATATATATATATATATATATATATATATATATATATATATATATATATATATATATATATACATATATATATATATATATATATATATATATATATATATATATATATATATATATATATATATATATATATATATATATATATATATATATATATATATATATATATATATATATATATATATATATATATATATATATATATATATATATATAAAACATATATATATATATATATATATATACATATATATATTTTCATAATGGACAGTTGCTTTTAATACGCACCAAAATCTGAAATTTTTACAGTAATCTCTATTATTGATTGACAAACTTTTCAAGTACTTCTTTTGAAATATTTATATATGATGATGTTCTTGATATTTTTTATCAAACCATCACTAAAGTAAAATTCCTATATTCGTCAGAGATGTTATTCAAATGTACGTAGAACCTCAGCTATCGTAGTTCATCGAACATTTTTTCTCGTTGCAAGGAATGCTAATGGCGTCACTACAAAATATAACCATAACATCACAAAATTGAAGAAAATCAAAGAACTTAAGAAATAAGTTTTTGGAGGGGTGTATTTACGACGCAGCAAAGCATCTAAACGTAGCTTAACTAATCATTTATCCATGCGTGTCGTTAATCTCATCACAACAAATTTTACATGAACAACAACTGCGCATATATTGCCGTTAGATAAACTCCGACATGCATATAAAACGTTCTTCTTTCACAATTTGCAAGATAACAACCTAATTCTGACAATGATAAATTGGAGGCAGCAATCATCTTTTCATAAGTCAGTTTTCTCGTTCATCAATGATAATTACGTCTGTTAATATGGTGGCAGTATTAAATTTGATCCTATATTTAGTTTTCGAACAGATGGAAAAGCTACAATTTGAAGTATTTACACTAACAACGGCACAAAGATGGATATGCGCAAGAAAAAAATTTGATCATGACATGTGTTAACCTATTACGCCCCTGGTTGACTTAAGTACATTAGGGAGACATTATATTTCAGGCAAACCTTCATCGAATTAACAAGCCGATTAGTTGATTAGTGTCAGCTAAGATCAATGTTGGTCAATTACCATCAGTATGTCTGTAACGACCTGGGAGGCCATTTTGCATAACAAATATAATTAATGACTCCATTTTCCACACTGTGATATAAAAAGATATAAAGGATTAGTTTTAGAGGTTATAAATGTTTATCTCCTATGATATACAGGTATGATGAAAAGGAAACAAAATCTGTACTTTTGCTAGAAATAAATTTCGTATATATGATATTTGTTTTATTTGTTTACACAAATTACTAAAAACACATTCAAGTCACCTTACAAGGTTATGTTTTCTTAATTTCTTGACATGAGATAAAATAATCGATTTTCACAATAGAAGTGTACAACGTACCAGAAATAATATAAAACTGTATGGAGCGTTTGGTGATGTGGTTTTATCTAAAGAATATTTTCTAATCACCTGTCCAATTAGACAATAGAAACCCATAAAATAGAGGTTATTCAGTAGTTTTGAAGCCAACCAAATCTCGAAAAAGTATAATAAAACACATAGAAACGTATGCGGAAAGTGAGGATATGACGTCACAACTTGACTGATTTTAGAATTGTCTATATAATTGAGAGGGAACTTTAAACACAAGAAGATGTAAAAGCACTTTCTGAAGCGTTTTCTTCTTTCATACAAAATGAAGTTGCTTGACCACAGAACAAATTCTCTAAATATCTTCTAAATCATTATATATTTTACTTTCAAACACCTTCTTCCACATAAAGTCACATTCATTGTTCAGTTTTATATATGATAGACAATGCCGAACAATAGGATTGTTCTTCAAAAGCCATGGTGCAATCATTTGGACACTATATGTAATAATTGCCCCACTGCCATAAATATCACGTTCATCCATGAAGACCCCAGTCCATTTTAATTGATATTTGTTGCAAAAGCTGTAATGACTGTATGAACTTTCTAGCAGTTCAGTTGGCAACAATCTGGTTTTAATTATAATTTATTTTAACATTTCCGACCAATTTTTAAAAAGGTGGTGGTGATTTAACATAAAAGTTTTGTGGTAGTATGAAGCAAGTATAGTGCCTAATAGCTGCAAGAATCCAGAACAATAACAATTATGATAACATACAAAACTGTTTTCATTCTGCGAGCTTAACAAGCATTTAAACTCATTAGAGTAAGTTTTGGTTAAGAAAGTAAATAATACCGATGTGGAACACCTGTATGTGGTTTTTTAAGTGAATGGGGCCATAAAACCAAAGATGTGCTAAAGGATAGTGTGGTTAACCAATCCATCATATTTATATTGCAATTGTGTTATTGTAATGGATTAGTTTGTTGGTCAAAAGAAGTTTATTTTATATGAAAGAGAACTTGAAAACAAACTCGTATCTTATTCAGTTAAAAAGATATTCAAGCTTAAGTCTTTGTTTATCTGTGTAAAAATAGCAGGTGTAGTAAGTTTACTACAGACGGTTCGCGCCCTTGTCGTCACCTTTTTAGCTTTATTAATGTATAGTTTAATCAACTCTTTTGCACCATTTTTATTGTTTTTCCTCGAACTTTCTTAAGGTGTAAAATAATAATTACCCTAACTAGAATCTGTGTTACTACTGTACTACTTTCATGACATATCCAATGACCTTTAAGCCACAAAATCGCAGGACAAAATATAATAGAATACATAAATTTTTGAAGACTCTGAGGATATGATGTCACAACTATTCCAATTTCAGTCGTTTCTACACAAATAACCAAAATTTTAACTAAAACATCTCCTTAGCCATCTGATGAGAATTTGTATCTAGTTATAGTAAAATATAGGTTCATGGTTAATCATCTAGATGTGGCGGTGTTTAGCTCCTTAAGAAAAAAAAGAGAAGGTCTTTCGAACGACACAGATATGTCTAGCAGCACGTCTTTCAATCACCACAAAATTACCGGGTTTTAATTTAACATTGAAAGCATATCAAATAATCCATTTTTCCTGAAATTGTTCTTAATTACAACACACGGGATATGTTGACATGTTTATGAGAGCCCTATATAACTTCGTAACATAGAGCTATCTGATGGTGAAGTAAAATATTCACAATAACATTCCAAATGCTGAAAATGTGCGATCACCCAATTTATTTTATTGCATTCCACAGGCTCTAAATGCGAGCTGTAGTACATCTGCAACCAAATTCAAGAGGTGGCGTATGTTTTGAATGAATGTAATGATTGTGCGTTAAGTCCAATATATGGCGCCCGGTTGTGTAAGAAAATCAATTTGAGATACATCCCTCTTTTCCAAATAGTTTAGTGTAGGCGTGAAGTATATCGGAGAAACTGATTTCATTTTCACAGGAAAAGGAACATTTTCAAGGAATTCAGTTAATCCCCAAGGAATTTCAGGTAAACGTGTCCAGTATTCCCATCAAACGTCAAATCCAAACAAGTAAATTCTAGATAATTCTTTATGTAAAAATATAACTAATTTCAAATGTATTGAACCAGACATTCTATGAATCTAAACCTTTGGGGATTGGAGATACAACTATTTCGCATAGT
>JAIGNY010004004.1:295000-297500 GCA_020152595.1 Chiridota heheva | reverse complement strand
GAAGTAGTTATTAAATCTTGAATCAACGAATAACGAGATATACGATCTCGGAATTTACATGGACACTGACTCATTTCATTTTACGGGATATGGAAATGAGGTCAGATAGATTTAATAACAGAAATTAAAACAGATTCATGTCATTGAATGAATACGTTTTCAATAAATCATCTTCATCATGAACAATCAGAAGGCATACATTAAAAGGGTATCACTCAGAAATTGCTGCTGGAAACATCTATTGCTCTTAAGAGTCTAGTACACGTTCCTGATTGGGGGATCATTCCGATCTTTGAATGGGAAAATATTTCGCAACCATCACCCATAATGCAGCTTTCAAATTTTGAATAGATATATATCAACATATTGGTAGGCACTGGTTTTTGAAAAAAAGTACAAATGTTTAAATTTTATTGCTGTTGTTTGAAACTAAAAATTGTTTATTCAATTTCACCATTCGAAATTTCTGGTTCATTTAGGGTTTTGGGAATAATTTAAAGAAAATATATTTGTTAGTCTTCGCTCAGCAAAAAATCAATTTGTTGCCTAAAACAAGGCCTCATAAAATAGCAGACGTAATTGTTGTGATATCGATCAGTTATAATCTATACACTCACTGCTTAAATAAAAATACACCCAAAATGCGCATTTCTTATTTACGGTTGAATATTTTTAAAGCAGTTTAGATTCCGTTCACTGCGCATGCTTAGATCTTCCAATTGGGAAATTTTCTGATCGGGAGGACCGGCCTGATTAACTTCAAGCATTAAACATATAAGAAATTGTGTCAGAGCGATGTGTGAGAATGTGGAGGCTTTGGTTAAAATGCAATATTTTGATCGTTTTCGAACCTCTTTTAAAATAATAAATACAAAATTAATCAATAACAATTTATTTCTGATAAATTTGTTTTATTTTAGTTTTAAGAATTTTTTGGTAAACATAAGGCCCTGGTACGCGTTTAATGATTACACTCTTGCTAACAGCTATAAGTGACAATATTCGCACACTCTTCTGATATTATTTCTTTTAGACTATTTTAGATTCAATCCAATGTATAGTACAATTGTTTAGCAATGACCTATCAAACACCTTTTTTAATGTTGCTACTGAAAAAAGGTCTGTTTCATGGATAATAATTAACTTTATTAAGTACATTACAAATTGCAAGAAAAGTGATTCAATGATACCACTTTATATTTAATTCTATTTCGAAATCATAATGAAGCTGCAGACACCTTTGAAATCGGTACCTTGCTATCAAAACAAAGTTGGTACATTCTTCAGTATTTAATCTTTTTCAATATATTTTTCAATTATCTTTTTGAAGTTGAAAATCATAATTTCACAAGACGAATTCAGAATCAAACAATCTTCATATTTCCTTTAACGTCAGATTTTAGTTTTGAAGATGCTCAGATGGAAAACGAACGTTGCATTAGAAAATATATGAAATTTTACATAATGATACACATGTTTCATTATTCAGACCGATCAAATTAAAGTCCTTAGCTGTAACATTTAATGTCCTTAGTTCGCGAAGTTTAAATAAATTTTATAAAAAAATAGTCAGTTTGATAAAATATTTGACTAATAGTGTTATTTTCTTACGTGTACAAAGATCCCAGCCACATTTTTAAATGCGCTGTTTTACTTCTCAATTCTGATAAATATTTAACTAATAGATCGAGATGTGAGGGTATACTTTTCGATTTCCCAGCCACATTTTAAATGCGCTGGAGTAAAAGCATGTAAACTGAAAATTAAGTTTTTCTTTTATTTCAAACTGTACTTTACATTCTCCTTGATATAAGCCGTATACCGATATTAATAGACAACATTAGTTGGATTGATATGAATCTAGCTAAATGCTATTAAATAGTAAACATTATAAAGGGCTCAATGTTGAGCAGGGACCAGTGTGTACAATTTCATTCAAACTTTTTACACTGTTCGACTTTCTTTGAAGGAATACGCTTGAATCAGAATGGAGTTTTCATGCGAACCACCTCCCTTTTTAACTGATGAACAAGAGACAGAAAATACTTTCCCGTCATCTTTTGTAGGCGTTTGCAAATGTACGGGATTAATTTCTTCTTTAACTTTATATTAATGCCGTCTTAATAGCCGAAACGAACAAAGAAGCCCAGAATAGTGCAGATAACATTTGGAACATAAATTTCAAAATATCATCTCAATCTGCCAATTTTTCAGAAAATTAAATCTTATTTTGATACCACAAAATGAAATACTTATCGTTTTTGTCTTATGAATGGGCAGACAGCTCAAAATGGTTATGTAATTTTCATTATTTCCCTAATATTTGTCGTTGTAAGTGATTGAAAAGTTCAAAAGTAAGATTCGGCTAAACTTTTACTCAAATTGTAAAGAATTTTGTTGCCACCATATTCGTTTTGAAGGAAATAAAAAGCAATGAATATGCCCTCAGCATTTCTCTGATCTTCCGTATAAAGAAATATTTTTTCTCAATCGTTATGCT
>JAIGNY010004004.1:235000-285000 GCA_020152595.1 Chiridota heheva | reverse complement strand
AGTGTTCTTCCACATTTTGTTATCATTTTCAACAATTTGTACCATGTCATACCACGCCCAACTTTGTCTGATTTCTGCACGGAAAGGGATGATTTTACGAATACAAAGAGGAATCTATGAAATCAATATTGTAATATTGTCAAACACAATCGAACGTTCCCGATTCCATTCTTTATATTTAAAAGGATCTAAGTTGATCACTGACTAGACTATTTACTCATGTCCCTGAACTATTATTTTAAGAACGAAAATCTTAATAGGCTTACATACGGCCCTCAGTTCTTGTTTTTTTGTAAAGTTGCACATATGACATATCTGGCAGATTTTATGAAGCTATGTATTCTTTACCAAAACCTCCATTTCACAATCCACCAAATGCTCATGTGGACCATTTTATTTGTATCGAGAGCATAACTAGCAGATCTGAATGTAGAATAACGCCCTTGACAAGTTTAAGATAAATGTGTTTCACTTTTTGGACTTGCATCCCACTACTTATTTTTTGTTTTGTTTGTTATTGATGTGTTTCACAAGGGAATGCATCACTAACTAGCTTGTATATATTTTTTCTCTGTACAAAACTTCAAAATAATGAACAAAGCGAATAAAAGGAGCGATCAAAAGTTGTGCCTTTCTGATAACAGTAAAAATGATGTGAACAATCATATCCAAAGTTCAAATTGTATCGTTAAAAAATTGGAAAAAGACAACATGATAGGGATATAACTTTAGATAAAGTTATATTGTATAGGCTTTTGAAGTCTCTAGGTGTTTAAATCTCCACACTCGTTGCATTTCAGTGTTACAATTTAAAGGGGAAATTTCGTCCCAAGAATATTTCTTCTTGCATCACCTGTCTATCAGATGCTTACCGGTGATGTCAAATAGCGGCTTTATTCATTGGCTAGGCAATATTTGTGTACATATTTTGATTAATCAAAAACTTTGAATCTTATTTTATATTCATCTCCACGTTTATATAAAAAATGAATTCACTTCATCGTAATTGAAAAGTAAAAACCAAATTGGTATACATTGTAAATGGCAAAGTCATACATCTGTGGAATCGAGTTTACAGTACTTTATAATCCAGATATATTGGGTTTGAACCTATGAAATATATAACATCAATAGAAGTTGTTTCTAATAAAGACAATGTTCATTATGAGTTTCGATTACTTGGAAGTAATATCTTAAAATGTGTACCTCCGATTTTCAATTATCTGATTCGAAAAGAGCTGATGCTACAGAATGTGATAAAATATTCAGTAACAACCGAATAAATACATGTTCTCTATAATCGCAACACCGTGTGAATTGATGTTATTAAACTTTACTGTTTGTGATATAATGCGGAGACGTCCCTTACCGAAAAAACAGCTTGCCGCAATCAGTCGCTGTTGCGGCAAAGTCGTGGCGACTTCAGTTTTCACATGCAAATGAGGTTTGCCGCGACTTCGCAAGAAATAGGTTTGTCGCGACTTTTCAAGAAAAAGGTGCGCTGCAATTTCGCGAGAATTAGTGTTGCCGCGACTTCGCAAGAAATAGGCTTGCCGCGATTTTGCAAGAAATAGGTTTGTCGCAACTTTTCAAGAAAAAGGTGTGCTGCAATTTCGCGAGAATTAGTGTTGCCGCGACTTCGCAGGAAATAAGTTTGCCGCATCTTCACAAGAAATAGGTATGCTGCGACTTTGCAAGAAGAGTTTTTTTGCGGCGACTTCACATAATAGGGTTGTAAAAACTTTGGAAGAAGTGCTTTTATCACGACTTTACAATAATTGCCCATGTCACTGCCCAGAACCATTCGGTATAGAATATCATAAATGTTTCCATCGACCCCTATAGTTCTTCATTGGTTCACTGCAGCCGTTCTGTGGTGTATCATGCCATATCATACCATGTGTGATTCTCCACGAAATGAACTTCCAGAAAACCCCTTAGGAGAAATATCAATCGTCAAAAAGTCACATGTATAGCTAAGGTCAGCATGTGTGATCTCATACAGCATGCTGTTCCACTATAATTAATTTATTGCAAATTCCAACATTGATGGTGGTGGCAATGAGCATAGTGATTTCGCAATAAATCCGCAACTTTGTAGTACGTTAATCAAATAAACAGAAAATATAATTTTTCGTAAGGGACTGAAATAGTATTACAACTTTAAAACAGCCAATAATATTACACGAAGGAACAGCTGAGATAGCTAGCTGCTCATTTACTGCTGAATTTCCCTCTCAAAAAACGACCGTTACTCTGGCGGTTACTATACTACAACATTTATACTTTGGCCTATCATGCTTTACACAACACACAACGCATATAAAAAAAAATTGGTTCAAAGCTGTGACCTCGAATCGTCTCCATGTATAGAAACTGAATGTTTAGGGTCAAAGGTCAGACGGTTAACAGTTTCTACGTGAAGGTATATTTAAAAACTCAAAATTTGAATATTTTGACTGGGATGTCTCACTTTCAAATGCCATGCGCACATGGTAGTTGTCATGGTGGAGAATAATTGGGAAATGAATGAATGAATGAATGAATGAATGAATGAATGAATGCAAATCTTCTGACCTGAGGAAAGTGTATAAAGCTGTGTGTAAGCTGTATATAAAAGTTCTGGCATAGTTATAAGAAACTATAATTATTATTTAAACCAGGGCTATTTTTTCATTGTTAAAGTGGAGTAGGTATATTCATTTGCAATTTAGTTAATAGCTCCATGCTGAAGATGTTTATTAATTATATTAAGGGAGACATAAAGTCTGACTTCTTCCTCCTTTGTTCTGATAGAAACAATGATTACAATAATGCACCCATGTTTCACATCTTCCAAAGCAATCTAATTATAATTTTGAATCAATTAGATCTATAAAGAATAACTTACAACATGGGAGCAGCCATTTTTTGATACCACATTCTAATAATGACATCATCAACAGTTCTTGATAAAGAAAAATACACGTTCTTCTTTATATTCTAGTATGTTTAGCTTATAACAAATTCTCATTCCTTCACAAGAACTAGTATGGATTTTCATTTTTACACAGGACATATACTAATACAAACCTTTAGAAGTTCATGTGAAAGTATACTAGATACGAGGGGGCTAATGCTCGTGGGGGCACTTCCATTCTAAAGTGGTAGGCATGTGCCGCCCAGGATTTCTAAATTGGGCTGCAGGATGAGAGATTTTTGGGTAACTGCAGTATGACAGTATATGAGTGTGATACCTGCAGTATGAAAACTAAGTGATTTCTTATACTTGCAGTACAAAAATAGGTGATTTTTGAACCAGCAGTACAAAATTAAATGATCTTTGAGACCTGCAGTATAGAAATGTGCAATTTGTTTTAGACCTGCAGTATGAGAGATTGGATTTTTGATACCTGCACTACGAAAATTATGAAAAAGGCAACTGCTTGGGCGGCACATGTATATATACTCCCACGAAACTAGATAGAACATTTCAGGAAGAGTTATAAAGGAATACATACTGTTTTGCTAACACATAGGGCAAATTATTCCTTCTTTGATTCATTATTGGTACTACTGTATTTCAACACAACATATGACAGCCTACATGTTACAACTTACTAGACATGGATAACTTAAAAGGGTAAGAATTTAAGATGCGGTTTAATGGTTCTGTTTGATTCTCTATCTAGCTATCTCAGAAAGTTGTAATATACTCCCTGCTATATATCAAGTTTAAGTTTTTGACTTTATGTCTACTTTAAAGGATTAGTTCAGGTGTCAGGGGCTGCTTAGCCCCTGATTTAATCTATTCATTTCAGTAAGTTGTTAAGCTAGCGCCTTCTGTCTACTGAATCATACACTCCAAATTTGATTAAAAGAAAATTTGTGCAAAAATCGTTCTACTCATGATATTTGTGTGCAATGTTTATACTTTAGGTGTCCATAAAACGTACATTTGGTCTTGGACCTCTATTGTAGAAAAGAACTGGCGGGAAATATAGAAACATTGTGTTTGGTTTGAAGTGAAGTTACAGCAAAGTTTTCATTAGCCAATTCATGACTTAGAGCAAATGCTGTCATCTCTTCTGAAGATATTTTCACTTGCCGCGATCTTGTTGCGAAGTGTTCGGTCTGTGGTGAAGTTCTGGCGAAGTCACAACTAGTTCGCTAGCAGCGAAGTGCTGTGAGCTCTTCCAGAGATTATTCTGGTGTTGCCGCAATTTTGCCGCAAAGTGTTTGGCTTGCGGTGAAGTTCCGGCGAAGTCCCCACTAGTTTGCGGCTAGAAGCGAAGTGCTGTCGATTTTTGCAGAGGTTATTTTGGTGTTGCCGCCATCTTGCACCTTAAAGTTGCCGCGATCTTGCGCGGTAAAGTTGCCGCGGTCTTGCGCGGTAAAGTTGCCGCGATCTTGCGCGGTAAAGTTACCGCAATCTTGCGCGGTAAAGTTGCCTCGATATTGCGCGGTAAAGTTGCCGCTATCTTGCGCGGTAAAATTGCCGCAATCTTGCGCGTTAAAGTTGCCGCGATTTTGCGCGGTAAAGTTGCCGCGATCTTGTGCGGTAAAGTTGCCGCAATCTTGCGTGGTAAAGTTGCCGCGATTTTTCGCTGTAAAGTTGCCGCGATCTTGCGCGGTAAAGTTGCCGCGATCTTGTGCGGTAAAGTTGCCGCAATCTTGCGTGGTAAAGTTGCCGCGATTTTTCGCTGTAAAGTTGCCGCGATCTTGCGCGGTAAAGTTGCCGCGATCTTGCACTGTAAAGTTGCCGCGATCTTGCTCGGTAAAGTTACTGCGACTACCTCTCTTCGTGTAAGGGGTTGGTTAATAATTTACACAAGTGAAGACGTACATCTTACAGGGAAAATCTTATAAGTTTTTCATGGCGTTAAAATGAGAAACAGAATGTCGCTGTCCATTCAATCTGAAATGTAAAACTTGGAGACAATGTTGATGATTAATGAAAAAATCTCATTCCCTTTGTTATCCTCTAGTTAGGAAAGTGGAGATACTGTGGTAACTTCCCAATGGAAGTGTGGAATGGACTTATAACAACAGATACATTTTGTGCTTCGTGCGTGTATTCATTTAATGCAATTACAGTACAATTAGGCCGTGGTACATCCCTTGATATTGTTTCATTCCGTACAACAGGAAGATGGATGGAAAACTATGTGAATGATAGATATGAAAATATTATTCTGAATAGATATTCAGTTGTCTCCACTTACGGTGCTGGTATATATGTTCAAGATTCGGTATTTATCTAGCATAAATCAAAACCTTTTAGCGTTAATGTACGAGGCTAGGTTTGTCCAATCAGAAATATCGTACGAACGACATTCTTGTGGAAGACCAGAAATTTCGACAAATCAAGCAATCACAGCGTTTGTAAATATGGAAATAGCAACTGCTCCGTAAAACAAAATGGCCGCCTCCACAAGTGAAGATGTTGGTCGAAAGTCGTTTAAAAAATATTGCATTATGCACGTAAAAGATTGTTTTAAACCAAAATTGATTGAACTGACAAATAATTCATTAGAGAGATTTAAGAAATTTGCCTTTGAGTAGACGAAGTTTGATTGCAAGGTGGCAGAAATATGCAAAAAATGCAAGTGCACGGAACTTTGCAGGTGTTCAGGTTGTCAAAACTGCCACAATGAGGATTTCAATATCTCGGAGGAGGAAGGCTCAGATTCCGATGATGAGGAATAAAAAGTGAACTTATTTCAACGTTATTGTCTCCAAGTTGTGGCAAAGAATGTGGAAAATATAAGGGGAGGGACAAGCACATTTCAAATGTTTAAAAATTTCAAAAAAGCTTGATAATAAATTTCTTTATGCAGTTTGCAAAAAGCACTTTGAAGTTTTAACGGTTGTTTAAGGACAATGAACATATGCTAAATTGAGCAAAATAACAATTTCTACCATGAAAATCAATTTACAAATGGCCATTCTTAAGCTGTTTTAATTTTATTTAGGTGTTAATTTGCATACAAAATTGAGCAGTTTTTCTTTCCATTAAAATTGTGCATGTCAAAAAATGCACAAACATTGGTCAGCCACATTTAAAAAAAAATGAATTTGTCAAAAATAAAAAGATTGTTTCTTTTTAATGTTGAAGGGAAAGAATTATTTGTGGTTAAAAGGTGCTTGGGAAAATTGATTTAAACTGGGCCATTATTTGCTGATGATTAGAGGTGGATACTTTTGCTGTAAGTTAATAGTGCATATTGGATTTGGGATGATGTAGCATGCTTTTAGGGCCATGGAGATATTTATTGTTGGGGAGTTAGCCGGGGATGGACTGGTGTCTTGTCCAGGGGAGGTATCTCTATGTGGAAAAACAGAAAGGCGTACAAAAAATTGAGCAATTTTTTTTCATTGAAATTTTGCATGTCAAAAATTGCACAAACTTAGATTAGCCACACTTAAAAAAATGAATGTGTCAAAATTCAAGAGATTGTTTCTTTTTAACGTGAAGTAAAAGAAACATTTGTGGTTAAAAGGTGCTTGGGAAAATCGATTTAAACTGGGCTATTATATGCTTATGATTAGAGGTAGATACTTTTTTGTAAATCAATAGTGCATATTGGATTTGGGGTGATGAAGCATGCTTTTTCCCCCAAACATTTGAGCAGTTTTTCTTTCCATTGAAATTCTGCATATCATAAAATGCGTAAACATTGATCAGCCACACACTTTAAGAAATGAAAGTGTCAAAAATTAAAAGGTTTGGGAAAATTAATTTAAAGTGCACCATTATTTGCTCATGATTAGAGGTGAATACTTTTTCTGTAAATTAATTGTGCGTATTTCATTTAAAATATTGTAGCATGCTATGATGCTTTTAGGGCAATTAAGGAATTGAATGCTGGGGAGCTAACTGAGAATGGACTGGTATCCTGTCCAGAGGAGGTATTATCTCTTATCTTTTTGCATCACAGAGAGAACTGATGAGCATCAGCCCCGTAAGTCATCAAGCTTGGGAAAGGATTACTTTTTATCCAAATGAACAAAATGCTCATGATTAGACTTGGGTACTTTTTTGTAAATTAATACTGAATATTTTATTTAGAGATGTAAAATTCTTTTTTGGAGATTAAGGGAGGAAGAGTGCTATGTGAGTAATGATGGGAATTTAACCAGGAATGTACTGGTATCCTGTTCAGAGGAGGTATTATCTATAATCTTTTAGCATCACAGAAAGAACCGATAAGCATGAGCCTCGTGATTCATCAAGCTTGGGAAAGGATTAACTTTTATCCTAATGAACAAAATGCTCATGATTAGAGTTGGGTACTTATTAGTAGTTTAAAAAAAACTAATCAAATTAATTAGCCAAATGGTTTTTTAATAAGTGAGCTTATTTAACAGTTACAAATCATTTAAGATTTCACTTGAGGTCTAAAATAAATTATTTTGAGTGAGCTTTCACGAAAATTGCCAGTGTCTGTTCTTTCTCACTTGGGTAAAAAAATTAATAGTGAAACTGGTATAGGTGTTTTAAGTATGGGAATTTAACTCCCTTTTCCTTGACTTTTCATCTCGGTCAACCACAACTATGCGTGGGGACAAAGCACTTTGTGATTAGGAACTCACATTTAATCATTCTGTGATAAATTTAGGTAATCCATCCATCAATTGCACAGAAATTGAAAACCGTGCACATTATTGCCCTATGTATCATGGCCTAAATTAGTCTTCCTCATCAGTAATGACTCTACAGTATGCTCCACATGGTTGGTAGGTAATTGGGTCAGGCGTACTAAACTGCTTTACATTTGTCTACCCACGAAATTAAATAATTACTCTCCCATCGAACAATGTCCGCAGATTTATATATATAGATCAAATGTTTGAAGTTATATCACACAAAAATCATTTAATTTACATAATCGTTTTCTTTCAAGGAAAAATCGTTCAACAAAATCCTACCTATTTTAGAATTTAATTTTAATCTCTACATTCTCACAGAGTTCCCCATTGGTGTCAATGAGGAGAGTGATTATTATAGCGCCATCTAAGACGTGCGCGTAGTATAGCAGTGTAGGAACCTCATACCAAAGAGATACGATGGTCACTTTATGTTAACCACATAATATGTTATGGATTGAATACACATTTTTTAGAACAAATGCAACCTACATAATTTGCTTGGGAGGATTCTCGACCATGCGTGCAGCTCTCAACTGTTCAAATTAAAGTTCTACAGAGTACAATTGTGAACAGTAAATCAGTGAAATGCCCCGCAATTGTTCCTATGTCTGTACGTCCATGATTGAATCAAATGAATCTAAGCCTAATGTTAATATTAACTATAATGAGGGATATTATTTCCCCGTGTACAACAACGTGGTTGGCGTCCTAGTTTAATACAAGACAAGAAATGACTTAAGATAGCTTACAAGATTCCAGGGAAATTAACGACCCCATACAAGGTATAACTAACAAGTTGCTTCTCTTGATTGATTGAAATCTTGATTTCTTCCTTATTGCAGTTCCTGTATGTAAAAATAAATCATCTTATTGAGAACACTAAAGAATAAATTGTACGATCATCCTGAATAGCGTATAGAGTTAACCTTGCCAGAAGCAATGTATGTGATCTCGCCGCAATTTTCTATAATCACAAAAGTAATATCATTACACGTTTTCTTTGTAATTTTCCAGTTAATACTACCAGTTATTATTAACTGCTGCATTGCTTAGTAATTACTAGCAATGTTTTTCATAGCGTCGCACCAAGAAGTTGTACTACTTTGGTTGCACTTATTGATACGGATATGAACGGGATAGTGTAAACAGTATGAAACGTTCTGAAATGCTGCCATCACCTTGAAGAATTGTATTCTCGTCGAAATGAAGGTGTTTGGATTATGTATTTGGCTGCTTGTTCAGTAAGAAGGCGTAATCATTTAGTATTTGAACGGCAAAATTAGATACTAGTTAGTTATATAGAGCAACATTCTACTTCAAGTGCATACATACATGGGCCTCAAATGAAACAAATATTCTGCAAAGTAAAGGTTTTGGTTATGTTTAATCTTATCACGAGGTAGATCATGAAGTCAGTATTTCCAAACAAAGAGACTTGGACCTTGATTCACACAAATGGGAAGGTAGAATCCGTTCATTTGATAAGTTATACACCTATCGTGCCTTCAAAAGTGTTCTTGTTGTTGAACCTTACGTCTAATCTGATTTTTTTCTTTTAATTTTAAATGCTCTGGGCACAACTTAAAATTTGAAGAAGGTAGAATAGGAAAAAAAAACTCCCAGAGATTGTCGTATATGTCCTCTATGTGATAGCATAAATGTCGAGGTTGAATTTCATTTCCTATCGATTTGCACTAGTTACGATAATTTAAGAAGCAAGTTCTTGCCTCATCTTGCACTACATCCTACATTTCATAATTTTGTAAAGGACATTAAGCAGGAAAAGTACATATCTGATATTGCAAATTTTCTTTCACAGGCTCTAAAATTTAGAAGCGATTGTCTTAAAGAATAAGAATCTGGTATATATTTCTTTGTTTTGTAAGTCTCCTTTCAATTGATGTATGTAAATATGTTGTTATTATTGTATGGGCCGGAGGCCTAAAGCAGACAGAATAAATTACAAAATTACGATTATTATTCAGTTTTATAATATATTGCTACTTTATATTTATGTGGATTTTAATTAGTCTTTCCAGCAATTACATTTTAGTACAATTTCACAGCATATTTTATTACAAAATGTATCTTAGGAGAGCGACTTTTAAACTTCGTATAGTTAGTATTTCCAACCAGCAAACAAAGCTACAATTAAACAAACAGTTTTCGAGATGATAAACTTTAACATTATTTGTTGCTAAACCTTTCATTTATGCAATGTTGGCTAGGTAATTGAAAATTGACAAACGTAAATAATTACTTTATCAGTTGAATGTAAAACAATCCTGTCCTCCTGAATTTATGGTGCGAAAGGTAGTTCTAGAAATTAGGAAATGTTTGGAAACATAATTTAAAGGAACTCTTGCGAGACGTCCATAACCTTTCAAAATATCCTTTCCCGGACTGCCCAGTGCGATGTTTACATAACGACACATATAGGATCTTTTCACACTTTCAAGCATGTTCATTGTTTTGCACATAGACAGAACTTTGAACACGATATTTGTTTGTCTGATACAAACTAGTGACGTCGTCTCCGTGCCGGTTATCGAATACCTTATCAGTAATTGCGTAAAATCTGCCAATTAGAAACATAATGATATATGTATCCCCACATTAAGTTGGTAATTGGCCTTTAAAAGTAAATGGTGACTGTAGAACAAACAGTAAAAGGGCCACGACCCAGTACGGTCTGCTTCCTTGGTAATTGTTTAGAAAGGGAATCTGTCAAGAAAATTGCCTGACCATCACCAATAAACCCGATCATACTATAAACCTCCCATCCACGGCGGTAATTTATTGGATTTTTGATGCATAGTTGGTGATTGTGTAAATATTTAGAAAATGAAATTAGAAATGTTAGATTGTATGTATAATCTCTGCAGTATCCACGCTAACATGATATCTGGTCTTTAATGACTTGTAGTATAGGAGAGAAGAAGATCATGTATAAATTTAGATAAAGCGATAAAGACTGTTTTTCATGAATTTTTGATCAAGATTTAAAAATGTAGAATTAAAACTGCTGAAAATGTCAAAATGAATAGTACAAAAGTTGAATTTCATGGAATAAAAAATGACAATTGAATAATAGTGGAAAAGAATGGCAATGGGATAATAGTGGGAATATATGCCGTGGAAAGGTGAGTATTGTGTGAAATCTCGCGACTTTTCGCTTGATTCTGCCAAAGATGTCTTTAATTCATTTTAAACTTTCGAAACCCTACCCATAGTACAAGCCTGATGGAAACTTGCGTAGATATGGTTGAAGTTAGTACATTAGCATAAGTATTAGCTTCACAATTTCGGATTATTGTGACTAAAAATAGGGCACTAAGTATAATGCAAACACTAAAACCAGATTGTATCCGTTTTATTTAAACGAATATCTTCAAATATGCTGTAAACATGACCAGTTAGTGGATTAGTGTTCTTATTGATTCAAATGAATTATTATATTTAATACCATTAGTCACATCTCCCAGAAAAATGAAGAAATACTATAAAATAGCTACTTTTATACCTTTAAACAATTAAAGTTTAGCAAAATATAATTTAAGCTAGATATTACCTGATTAATAATTTAATCAAATATACATATGAAAAATAATAAATAGGTGAAATAAATGTCTTTAATAAATACGTTAATGAAGATATACGAGAAAACGCAACACTTTTTGAGAGTTATCTTTTAAAGGCAAACTAAGAAACATATGTCCAAAAGGATAATGGAAACAATTTCTATTGAAATAAGGCTGCAAAGCAACACTTTAATGTAGATTAATCAAACTCGTAAAACTTGTCTTAACAAGGCTACAGATATCACAGTTTAGTTAGCAGTCAGGTTTCATCTCCCTTTTGGGAGAAAAATCATTATTTCCCAAATGGGCGAATCACTCTGTTAATTATATCTTCTCGCGCATCCCTGTGGCTCATTACATCATTATGTTAGAATTATTTCAGCCGCTTTAATAATTTTGTACATGTACACTACGGCGCGGTACCGGTACACGTACTGTCAGCGATATAGCTGTCTTTGAGTTAAAATAAATCATCGTGGAAAAAATTTTTTTTTGCCCGTAAATACACCGCAGGCAGGGCTGATTTTTAAAAAAGGGGGGCTCACAAAGAGAGGCCCAAAGCAAAATGTGCCATGGTCATATTTGCTTTATTTTCCCAAACAATGAAAACTTTCTACCTTATACCGTAGGCTACTTAAGATACGTTGTTAAAGTCTTCGTTTTGAGGAAGAGACTTTTAGGCCTATATGTTGCTCCTTTCAATTCCCTCACTTATCCACCCTCACAGTGAATTGATTTGGACCAGCGAATTATACACTGCGGGCCAGTGAATTAAACACCGCGGGCCGGTGAAGTATGCACCGCAGTCCATTGAATACACCACGCGGCTTCTCGGCTTCCGTACGGAACCGATCAATGCACTTACATGCTTTATTGTTTACATAGAAAAGCCAGTCAATAAACATAAACTTCCCTCACGAATCTGTCAACCATCCATTCCTGCTCAATTTCCCATGATTTTACGAAGAGCGTACGCTTTCTAAGCGAATCAATTGTAATCAAAAAATATTACAGGTTTTTCACAAAATGAAAAAAATAGGTAGAATTCAATTATTTACGAAGAATACTCCTTTCAAATTTATTAAATAATGTAGAATGAGACGAACGACAAGGCTCCTTTGAAAATTATTATGAAAAGTTACTCAAGTACCACATTACTTGCTTTTGGTTCCCGTCATACAATGCTGAAACACTGCACATAGCTTAACGATAACTAAGAGACTAAACTACTGTATTGCGTCTAACAGCAAAGGTAATTTTGCAGGTCAAATATTTTTCACTGTTTAACGAAGAAACGGACTGGGAAATGGTATTCGAGAGATTGGCTTTCATTTAGATCTAATTATAATCTGTATAAATATTCAACAATCAACCTCTCAAGAATTTCAGAGGGTGTTGTATGCATGAGTTGCATTACGATGATGGGGCATACCCTGAAGACGTTTGAGTAATGTTGCATCATGGGAGACTGATTTACATTAAAGAGGGAGGCTCGTCTCTTTAAAACACGGTAAAATTGGAGGATGCGATATTTTGACGTCACTTCCGGTTGTGGACGCAAGATCCGATCCACTGTCTGTTTGTACCACAGTACAACCAGACACTAGCATGTACGTTGTGTGTGCCGAGTTACATACACAGCGCATAACGTTACTGTGACGAGAAACTTTTTTTTTTCAATGCGTTGTTGTCAGAAAGCGAAAGTGAAATATTAGTATTATAATACTACAATAATAGTCGCCAAATGAAAATTACTGACAAAAAAAGAAGAAGAAGATGAAAGCAAAAGTTGCAATAAACGATTGTACCGGGGCTCGAACTCACGACTGTTGATTTGAAAAACATTACTACCGATCACCGTAACCAACTGGGCTAACTCGTGTAATGACCTACAAAGCGTTTTAACTAACTATATACCGTGCAATACGAGACAACGAATCGCACAGCAAAATTTCAACCAAATGAAAAATTTGAAAGGAATTATAAATATTGTGCACATATGACGATTCCACCTCTTTGCCTATTTGGGAGAAGATTTCGTTCTCCCAAAAGGGAGATGAATCCGGACTGGTTAAATACCGATACTATATCATCTTCAAAGGCTCATATGATTAATCATTCAGTTATAATACTGGTTTTGAGACTCTATAATCGTAACGCATCATTTGACTAGTTGAAAAATGATAAAATAAGCGAATATTTTAGGATTTCCCATTCAACACTTTACAGTTATGAAACTTAAAAACTACGCCGAAAAGAAGAATAAATCTTGACAATTTTGATAATATGAGGAATTATTTCATAATCTTCAGATATAATAAGATAATTGCAGATCATGACAATATCTAGTTATACCAGTGCTTATATTAGTTCGAAAAATGATAAAATAAGCGAATATTTTAGGGTTTTCTATTCAACACTTTACAGTTATGAAACTTAAAAACTACGCCGAAAAAAGGAATGAATCTTGACAATTTTGATAATATGAGGAATTATTTCATAATCTTCAGATATAATAAGATAATTGCAGATCATGACAATATCTAGTTATAATAGTGCTTATATCAGTTCGCAACGATAATAATCATATGTGGCGATCTCTGTACATATTTATCATTATATCTGGTAATATCTGGGTCTAATGATAGTCATATATGGTTTATCTGACATAAGGATTAACGTAGACTAATGATTAATACATACCTGAACATTCGAAACCTTGACATTTTCATTAATTTTGTGTTAAATCTTCGGAAATATGAATAAGTCAAATCCTTTACCTTATCCGCAATGTAATAAATATCTTCAAACTCTTTCAGAAAGAAATTATATCCACCGACAATATCATAAAACTTGAATCAACTTCAATAAACTATTCGAACAAAATTAGGCAAGTGGGTTTCTGAAGTAAACCAAAGAAATTCTTCGGTTTATATTAAGGAAAAACAAATAATATTTTTTTTTACACGACAATGAAAAATATACGTTCTCTTAAATAAGGTAATTTAAGAATGATATATTGTTGCTTGTTGACAAGTGAATGTTTAAGGAAAAGCAATTGAGTATGCATTGACTGGAACAGATAAAGGGATGGTTGAGTTAGGATGATCGATAAATCAAATAATGCAATGTCAAATTACTTATCTACAGTGTTTCATATTATATCAGTACCGTATCTGTATCTAAATTCCCCGTTCCTTTCAACATTGCAGTACGTCAATATTTCTATGTTATGGTTAACTCCACATGCGTATTATTATTTTTTTAACATCTTTTTAGTTTTCAGTCAAGCATATTTCTAGGGCGTAACACGTAGAACATATTACATGACAACAGTTACATCGCTAATGGTATTTAAAATTGTTTGACTAAGTTCGGGCCTGTGGAAAAGCACACGAATTTGCTACTTGATATAATGTTGAAAATATTCTGATCATTTTTTATGATTTGAAAGAAATACTAATATTGACACATTTGGTAACGCACACAAGTCGAGACTAGTGGACCAATTTTGGTCCAAAAATAAATTGGCTTTATTAATGGCGGGCCAGTCAGCCAGTGCGGATGAGTTGACATTTTTTGTAAACCTTAAAACTACATGTATTTTTCCCCTGCATTTCAAAGGTTACTGTAGTTCAGAAAAAATTCATATTGCATATTTTTTCCTTTTTGTGTTTTCTCAGTAACTTCTTTCCATCAATTTAAAAAAAAAATTGTATCTAAGGAAACGACTTTCTTGGCAAAGACTATTACAAATATGCAATTACATCCATTTACACTGATATGTTAGTTGTTGTCTAATTTATAGCGTATTTGTTCACTTTTGGTGGTTTTGTAAGTAATCTCTTTTCAACGACACATTTGATTAATTACACTTGGCGAAATAACCTTCATTGCAAAGACTTTTATATGCATTTATATACAATTACATAGATATGGTAGTTGTTGCCTAATTTGTAAAGATTGTTTGTTACAATAGGGTTTCATAAGTAGCTTATTTCTACAACAAATTTGATTAATTGTACATCGTATCTTCAATGCAAAGGATAACGTATAATGCATTATATATATATATATATATATATATATATATATATACACATATATATTTATATATGTATATATATATATTATATATATATATATATATATATATATATATATATATATATATATATATATATATATATATATATATATATATATATATATATACTGAACTTTATATGTTATTAGCTATCTAATTGATAAGAAATATATTGGTGTCCTTTCGAATTTTGATACTTAATTTTTAATGGAAATTCTGTTTAATTGTACTCGTTAAAATCGTTATGTTTCTCGAAAACCACTTTGAGCAATTCAAGAAAGTAATAACATATGTTGGTGCAACATGCTTTCTTAAAAATATCACTTCGATACCTGACTCACAGTTCGTAGTACTGACAGTCAGACTTAAACCACACCGTTTATAACATGTAATACATGAAACCGAAATATACCTTTAAAAGATAAAAAGCAAGCACATCATCTAATTTTATAACAGAATTGTAGGGAAACATTGGGTATCCTTGAATCACAAACCATAAATTAAAGCAATTGAATTGTACGGTGAGCATTAAGAATTTATGGCTTGCGATTCTTGTTGTGGTGATAATTGCATGTCCTAAAAGATATGTCCATAAATATTGATCACGCAATTGACATAGTAGATACCATCCCCATGACAACTAAATCACAAAGGCAATGCATATGAATATAAATATAGTTGCTTCAAACATCAATAAAGCAATATTTTCAAGAAGTAAGCATTTATACTAAATCTGTTTTGTCACACCAGCATTGTTTAGAATAGTAATTATAGTAAACAAAAAGAAACCGTTCTGCGTTGCTCTCCTACGGCAGACTAGAGGTCAAGGAGGAAAACTTTCATCTTCTCAACATTCATTCCCTTCATTTCTTTATACTCTTTGTTTGTACTTCATGAAAGGGTTTCGACAGATGAGAGTTTTGCTTCTAGACCCCGGAGATTCTCTGCATAACTTGGGTATTACCTGTAGGCCTACTATTCCAAATATACGCTCTCTGTAGACTGTATTCAGATAATTTCCACACAAAAAACAATCTCAAATCACGTTTTACCATTTTTTGTTTATATTCCTCCCAGTGAATGTGCACTTTTTAAGTACTTCAAATATCAAATTTGTGTAATAGGTTCCAGTGCCGTTCAGAATTATTGTCACCCTTGCTTTCTCTTTCTCGTTCATCAATCAGCAAGTTCAAAGCTGAAAAACCCAAAGATGATCTTCTGGCTACAGTTACCAAGTTATTTGACGAAGTAGAAATAAGCGATTAACATCACATATAATTTGTTGTACATGCTTCCATATAAATCTTGAGATAAATCCATAACTTTTATTTCCGTAAAGCAAAGCAGAATACGCACAAGCTAATGATAGCTACACACATGAATCAATACCGATTTAACCCAAGTTACAATGACTAGCCATTGAGAATGCAGAAAGACCTTATGGAGACAAAAATTAGGTAACATGGATGTAATACTTCGTTTTGATACTCAGTAACTTCATAAAGGTAAATGTTTGTCCATTCATGTTGTTTTCTAGGTTCATCTGTTTCCACAATGCGAAGGAAAACACTTCAGAACAATATAACTGAGTGTCAGAATAGAGGCTACTTGGTAGTGGGCTAGCTACTGATGTTTCACTGAAACTCCTTTAAGAAATTGACCGTTTGTTCAAAACATTTTAAGAATATAAAGACACGGGACGTTTGTGACGTAATGGTTTTCCACTGAATTTGTTTTTAAAATAGAAGAAAGATAAGTTAATGGGGCATATTGTAAGCATGTTTGTCATCTACAAGAAAAGTGATATGAATATTAAAGTTTCCTTCTGTTCCTGCCACAGAATAGACCCATTTATTGCTTACGCCGAAAAACAAAGAAAGTCAAGAAAGTTACCACCATGACGTCACATATTTTCCTCTACTCAATTATTCATGAAACAAGTTTTACATATTGAACTGTACGTTCTTTAAGTGAAACATGCAGTGTTTTCATGGCTGCCTACACATGTAAACCCTAAATAACTAAATTATTTTTACGATCGTATTATTCGTGGCTTTTGTTATGCTGTTCTTTTCACTTTGGCACCACAGTGGGAGAGATTCGAAACCTCTAGGAATATCCTCGCAATCACATATATCTATACACTACATTTATTTTTCATGAAGAACTTTAAACCGATCCGTGTAAAACGTTGTATGATCTAGTATTACATACTCTTTTATCTAAACTTAGATACACTCAATAATCCACGAATCAATGAAATGTTTTTATCAGTATTCGTCACAAAAATGTAATATTTGTACAACATTAGTAATGTTCCTTGCTTGCAGGATGACATTCAGTATCCATCGAAATATCCCCATGCATGATTTACCTTGTTTTCTCCGTTTTATAAAATCTTATTTCTAATGTTGTTGTTATGTGTATTCCGTAACATTCATGTTGTAATTTCGGCAGCCTGTAATTCTTTAGGTAATAAGACATTGACCGTCATTCGGCTTCAGTTCTCCTCTAAGCTAATTACTTATAATTTTCATGAATACAAATTTGTGATGATGTTACATATTTACTCTTACTCCAGCATGACATGGCTTGATTCGAAGTCCTGAAATCTGTATTTTCCAAGATGAAATCAGAATAACACAGTCTATCCTTTGGAATAATCCTTTGAATGAATCTGAACAAATGATTGCCATTCCGAGTCAAAAATTATTCAAACATGTAATTGTAAATGTGAATATCAGAAGAAATCAGTAGGTATGAATTGCATTGATGCACATAAGCAGGCCACCCATGAGGGCAAGAAATACTGCAACGACTATTACTCCACTCATTTTGATAAATAGTAATTCAATTCAATTTCTAAAAAAACCTGAAAATCAACGAAAGAAGGGACCGTATATTCTTGCACCGACGTTCTTCACTAGAACTTAACGAAGTGCAAAATGTACTTTGCATTACCAATCATTTGATATGACTGGTTTGACACGATTCTAAGTTGTATCTGATGCTAATGAAGAAAACTTCTAATTTTAATGTTGCATTTCAGTGTTCCCACAAATTTTGTCATTTTTGTAAAATGCTAAAATGAAATATGAAGCAGCTTAGATCTAAATCCATGCATATAACACTAAGTGTAGAGAAATTAAAGAGAAAGTTGCATTTTACGAGAACGAGTCATTGCAGCAGATATTAAAAAAGTCATCATCTCGTTGCATGTAAATCATACTACTACTACACGTTGCGTTAGGCTCGGTGAGCATAGTCATATATATATTCCACACAAGCATGTCATGACAAATAAGAGTAAATCCTCTGAACCATAGGTATTTGGAAATTAGATAATTGCTCCTCGTTGGCTGTTAAAGACGAGTACGAGATATAATAAATATGTGGTCCTAAATACATTTTATTACACAAAAGAAATAGAGAACATAATTCTTTTAAATATTTAAGACATTTGCTGGAAATTAGATACGATGTAAAAGTAAGTTTTGCCCCCCAGTAAATTTTGCTCCCCGGCCCTTATTTCCTAGAAAATGTGGGCCCCCAGACAATTAAGTCATAGTCATCCAGTAAATTTGGTCCCCCCTCATATTAAAAACGGTTCTCTAGGAAATTTAGGCCCTCGTCCTTTTTTGGACACAACAACTTGTCCCCCTTTTGCAAGAAAAAACCCTTCTACTCCCTTCACAGTAATTCTCACAGCCGTTTTGCGTAAAGCACGCTTTTTTATCAATACTGTATCCCGATGGGTACTGCCCAGATCGAAGAAAATATTATATTTCTTTTCTATGGAGTATTTAATGGAAGCCATTTTCTGTTCGTGGGCAAATTCTACGAGTACAACGGCGCTGTATTACGTACATAAATATTACTAACTTCGGTTTTAGCTTATCACTTCAGTACACACAATTAATTGAAAGAAATGTACAGACACACCGGTAAATTCCCTAGTAAAATCAATCCGGAGGAGACCAAATTCACTAAACATTCCTTAGGAAATAAAAACCGTGGGGCTAAAATTTACGGGAAGTAGGAGAGGGGGGGGGAGGGGAGGAAGGGGGAGGGGGCAAAAGCTACTATCACAACGGCAATGGATTATAGGATAAATTAAATCAGTTGTATTTTCCAAACAGTAACCTCTTGTAAGAGAAAAACGTGAATAAAAACAGAATCATTACGAAGAATTGTCATGTTTGAGTGTTATATTTCCCCACTTTCTTTGGTAATACTTTTCTTCTTGTCACATTTTCTTTAAAAATGTGACATGACACATATCTAAAACTATAGGTATCAATACAATTTATTTGAATGTAATGATAGATTGTTATGGAAACAAACAAAACAAGTCAGGAATGAATTAAAATTCCTCGACCTCTCTCTTATTTAAAAGAAAATCTTATTGATCAATTTGTATAAACCACTGGGGTGACGTGTTGAGAGGTTGGAAACTTTGAGAAACTGCATCTCATACTTTTAAGAGCTTCTGGTAACTTTAGAATGAAACAAAACCATACAAATGCCTCGTTTGTTGTTGTGTTATCTACAAGGTTTAAAAGTGGCGACAAAGCACTACCTGAGAACAATGAACGGATTGAGCTGTTGCCTGAACTATAAATATTTATTTGGCCAGTGTCCATTCGTGTAGCCCTATATTTTGCTCTTGACACCTTTTTTGACCACACATAGTTTACTTCAATGTGAGAAAGTGTTGGTTTAATCACATGGAATGATTAGAAACCTTATGACTCGAAAACCCAAAAGGTATGGATATGTGTTTTGCTTTTTGTCAATATTATAATTGATAAACGTTATCAATTAAATGTGGATTTCTCAGAAATTTTGTATTAAATTTCTAAAATGAAAAATAAGCAAATTAATTAGGTGCATACATGAGCTACATTAGAAGCAGTAATATTCGAAGAAAGGCATTGCTGTGTTAGTATTATCTATAAAAAAATGCATTCGGCAACAGTTCTCATCTTACAAAAAATTCTTTTTACAAACTACTGTCTTTTTGAAAGAAAAAACCTGAACAATTGTAACGAATATATATACGAATATTGTTATAAGAAATATAATATAAAATTCAAAGATACACCTCGGCTAACGCAAGGTGAAAGGTAAGAGTGCAAAGCATTCTCATGAGATACATACTTCAGACATTTGGGAAAGATCTTGAACAACTCGTGAAGGAAGGCAGCAATGGAAATATTACCGAAGAAAGAGGTAAGCTACACCTCCTGCAATGGGTATACACAATAAGTGTTGCAGTCACTATGTTATGGAAATATCTTGAATTGTTTTTTTGTAAGGAAAATGTCCATGAATTTTTATTTCTAGATATATGATAGAGAACTATTTAGAATCAAACTTATGAAAAAACCATGTTGAAATCTTATTCTGTTCATTTTGTGCATGAGAAAGATTTCACCAGGGTGTTGAAAAGTGATCTTGTACTGAATGTTAAAGAGGCGATATCGTCATATGTGCACAATATTTAGAATTCCTTTTAAATTTGTTGATTGGTTGAAATTTTGCTGCGCGATTCCTTGTCTCGTATTGCAAGGTATATAGTTATTTAAAACGCATTTGAAGGTAACTACACCAGATGGCACAGATAGTTGCGGCGAACATAACCAACTTTTTTTTTCAAATCATGTCGTGAGTTCGAGCCCCGGTAAAATCGTTTATTTTCACTTTTGCTTTCGTCTTCTTCTTCTTTTTTTTCTCAGTAATTTTCATTTGGTGACTATCATTGTAGTATTATAATACTAACATTTCACTTTTGCTTTCTGACAAAAACGCATTGAAAAAAACAAATAAGTTTCTCGTCACAGTAACGTAATGCGCTGTGTATGTAATTCTGCACACACAACGTACATGCTAGTGTCTGGCTGTGCTGTGTGGTACAAACAGGCAGAGGATTAGATCTTGCCTCCACAACCGGAAGTGACGTCAAAATATATTATCCCCCATTTTTACCGTATTTTACTGAGACGAGCCTCCCTCTTTAAGTGTGTCATAATCGCAGATCCAAGATTGTTATTTATGCATCTCTTTAAAAACTAATTGCCTCTGTCTACATTATTACTTGAAACTGCCATTAACATGCACATTGGCGTAAATGGCACACAAAAAGGTTGTTGCCGAGTTCCTAATCGCAGGAGGATCATTACAATCAAACAAACAAACGCACACACATTCTTCTGTTTAATCGTTGAGGTAGGGAAATAAGATGCACTTTGCAAGAACGTGCTTTCCCAATTCTTAAAGTGCAATAACTCTTAAGTCAAATACGATACCAACATGGTTATGTAGACCACCAGTTTTAATTATTTGTCCTCTACCATACAAATTGTATTCTTATTTGCCCCTTGCTTAATGATTTGCGTTGGAAGTGCATTCAGCCTCATTATTTTAATTACCCATATGTATATAAGTTTAAGAGTTTATTGACTTAGAACGCAGAAAAGGTATGTAAAAGTCTTTCAGTCTGTATTTTCCAGGCCTGTAACTTATGTGAAGAGCATGATTGTATGTAATATTTATGTTGATATTATTTCTTATGTATAATTGTAAACCCTCAATCCTTCAGAAGCCTAATTTCTCTAAATGAATATTTAAATTGAATTGAATTGAATATAATTCCTTTAAATAATCATTCATTTCGATTTACTCTGATGAAAAACAATATATAATACATGAACAACATTTGATTTACAGAAGACATGGAAATTTCTTTAATGATGTGGCAACATTTAGACATGTAAGCTTTTAGTGTTTAGATGATACTTGCAATTAATGCCCTTAATCATCGATCATTGTAACGACACTTAATAATGCAGGCCATATGATGCAGAACTACGATGATAAACACGAAGCACATCAGAGCAGTAATGCGAGTCATTAGTTATTATCTCCTAGGTTCCTGAGAAAAACAGGTTTGTTTCAAAGGAGATCACGTATAAATATTAGGTACACGTCCTTCTTTAAGCAAGATAAACAAATAAATATATGCCAAAGTGCTTTGTTTGGAATATTTATCAATAAAACATAAATTATCTAACAAACGCTGGAAAAATTTAGCGAATCCCTGATGTGAATTCTTTATTCATTGCACAGAAATGTCCATATTCTACTTGGAGCACAATTCAAACAATCGGTAAGGTTAGGTATTGTCAACTCTCGTCTCAAAAACCAGCAATTTTATTTTTTGTTTTTAAATGTTTCATACCAGCATGTCTTCAATTGTTTATTTGCTAGGAAAACTATAAATATTTTGTTTTATTACTTGAAAATTTTAAATTGTGACACCCCTATTCTTTTGTCTCATTTTCTCAAACCAAGTTATCATGCTTTAGACAGATAGAGTGATTACTTTCATTGATAGGATAGATAGATTGATTGATTGTTGGTTCTTATAATGAAATTTCACACTGGTCTCATTGCGCGCCAGTGCCCAAAGGCTGCAGCTAGAGACGGCGTCGTGAACTTCACTGGATCGAGAGGGGAAGTGAATAAACACCACAATTGTACGCTTCTCTTCCTTAGCGTTCAGATTCAGGCAGGTGTGACTGTCCTACCTTCAGGACCGCCATTTAACGTCCTCAATCTGAGGGATGGTGAGCGTCATGGAGATCGAAAACACATTGCCAAATAAACAATCAATAAAAGGTGAATACGTTGGAAGTAACAAAGGCAGTATGTGACGTTTCCGTTTAATCAATACCCGCTCATTGCTTCTTGAGATATTCTCTTGGCAAATAAACGTAGGCGAAATCGGCACTCTACTTTTGGCGGGGTTACTAATACATAACATTTTAATCCTTAAATTGGAATTTGTTCCAAATCAAAATGAATGTTGCAAGAAATTTCTAACCAAATTAAACAAGCTTTTAAACATAGAAGAACACTTTATTATTAATTAGTACTATGTTCACCTTATACCGGACAATAAAGTAAATATAACATTAGGTTACTTGTGGAAAGCTTTGAGCTGCATCAACGTCTTGCCGTCCGGAACAAGAGCTCATTTCCTTTCCGGAATTCATAATAGCTTACGGAATATCTTTTATCTTTCGATGGAATTTCCAAAATCATTCATACATATTCCCTAGTTGCACACATAAACAACTGTACTTGAACTAATTTCGCCCATATATATATATATATATATATATATATATATATATATATATATATATATATATATATATATATATATATATATATATATATATATATATATATATATATATATATATATATATATATATATATATATATATATATATATATATATATATATATATATATATATATATATATATATATATATATATATATATATATATATATATATATATATATATATACAACTAGTCTGGGTGGCGCTTTGTTCTCTAATAAAAAATGTTCTCTGAAGTACGTGCTAAGCAATCATTATTCTTTGAATAACTTCCAAAGGATTGATTGCATATAAATGAGAATTGTACTACGCCATTAAGTTTGTGTCTTGCGTTTAGAACGTTGGAACTGTATTTGGAATCACAAAAAGTGTATTTTATTTTTTTATCCTGTAAGTCGTCTAACTCTCACCTATATTTGGCCAGTTTTATCCCAGAAGATTGGTACACTTAGGTTGGCACACCCTTTCTTTTAAATAAACGACTGGTACATTATGTCTTGTGATTCCCTGCTTCAAGAAAACATTGAAAGTCTTCCTATTCTAAAGAAGTAAAACAATATTTTCCATTTTGTTTAAAATATAAAATATTTCAGAATTATCTCTTTTGATATAATACAACACTTTGCAACTTGAATTCTTGTAGCCATGTTTATTTGACCAACCTGTCTGTAGAGCGTTGGTCAAATTTTGGACGGAATGCTATTTCCGAACCTGGTCTATTTATAAAATATACCATGGTCTATTTATAACTTATAACTTTAGCTTATAACTAATCGTAATAAATTATATAATAGCTTTGGCATTCCTTCATTTTTGTATTCACATTGATTAAAAATATAGGGATTGCCATAAATTATGAACTAGAAACTCAACAGGTGTCAGCATTTAGCAACCAACAAACTGTTTGAAAGTAATTACTCGTGATGATGTATTTAACCAGACCCAAGCTTCGATCGGAAGAGTAGAACATTATTATTTATTTATTCAACTCATGTAGTGCATTTCAGCCCTTTATCAGACTGTCGGTTTTATGACAGTATGACATGCAGTGAAGTGCTTGATTTATGCCTTTTGAAAATATTTGTTTCCAAGATTGTACTTTTAGATAATAAAACCGTGCTACTACTTCGGTGGATTGTGTTATTTTAAATTTCTTAATGAATGAGAAAGTGGGCTACGAAAGCACATTTGCATTGATTATTGAATGCGCTGATAAAATTTCAATATGCCAGTATGCCGTGGCAACATAATATAGTAAAGTTATAAAACACATTAGGGCAATGCACTTTAAAAACCTCCAACTAAAAATTGTATCATCTACGATATTGAAATTCTAAGAACGTTGGCTGTGTGAGGATAAGTTTGAATATCAAAGGCTACACGGATGGTAATTATTGTGGCGTATATCTCCCATTTGACAACACACACTGAGTAAAGACTACAACAACGATTCATATATACTTTAAGGAAATCCTTGCATCTGATTGGTTAATTACCCATGTTCGAATGAAGTATTGAGACATGGCTTGAGCTTCCACATGATATTCTATAAACAAGTTGGGAGAATTAAAATTGTTGATCAACAATGAATCTCCACTTGTTGCTTTTTAATGTGTCTTTCAGATCGTACACCTCAATTTTACACTTGTTTTATACATTATCCCTGCAGTTATTGGTTTATAATGAAAATTGGATATTTGAACGCCAAAACAAAATAGTAGCCTATTTTTTTTTTTTTTTGCTGCTCGCGACCGTACGTACACGTATATTCGTGTTATCATCTTGTGGTTAAGTGAATCTATTTTAATGTGTTAGGAGAATAAACTTGTTATCAACATGATTCAAATTTGTTTGCATTTTTCTCTTATTTTTTAATTTTATGTCAGAATTTATGAATCGGAATCAAGTAGAAGGTGCCTTGGTCTCTACTGCTCATTCAAAACCGGCTATGACGTCACAGGGGGGCAGAGGCCCTCGGCTGCGCCTCGGGCCTCTCAGCCTCCCCTGTGACGTCATAGCCGGTTTTGAATGAGCAGTAGAGACCTCGGCACCATCTACTTGATTCCTTAACAGTAAAAGGATGTAAGATTATAATTGCACTTTCTACAACAGACAAATTCAGATTGCATTTCCTTTTATTGATCTGTTCATGGGTGAAATATGAATTACTTGCATTAATTTAAATATCAGTTTTTATACTATTTGTGGCGATCTCCATGTCGATGCTGTTTTCCTTTCCTTACCATGTTGAGATCCGTTAAACTCATGTATTTTTTTCTTTTAGTTGAAATTTGTTTCCATTTAGCTAGACAATAACTGCAGCTTATACATACAGAACAGTTTCCCCGTAGTTCACAGCAAGAACATAATTATGTAATTATGTAACTAGAAGCATCCCGCACAAATATTACTAAGCTACAGTACTTACAGAAAAGTCTTCTTTAATTCACCATGGCAACGAATTTTCAATCGTTAGATATTTATTAATTGTTGTCGAAATGTTGTTAGCCAGAAAACCTTATAATGATCATAGGAAGCAAAAAAATGAATTGACAATGATGGTAAACATTATGGATCATTGTCAAATGAATTAACATAAGCCAATCGATATCTGGAGAGAAAAAAATGCCAGTTTCAAGTTTTGAGTTTTTTGGCATCAAATGACATCCACTAATGATGAAATGCTAAGCTGCGTCTTTCCAAGGTTTGTTTGAATAGTAATTCCATGGATTGGATGTGGGCTCATGTGTGGTTTTCTAGCTATTGGGAGTGATTCCGCTTCTTTTTCTTACAAAATTATACATCAGTTTTCTGCTGTGTTCTATTTTATATGTTATATGGCAAAACGTAGTAAAGGTTTAATTCGTACAGTGCACGTTGTACCATTTGACTGTGCGACATCTTAGTGACATCTGAATAGAACCATGGCGAGTCTTATTATATCCTTATTTTCCTTTTTCTTCACGCAAAAAAAAAATCGGATTATTGTGTAACTTAACCCGATTAATATTAATTGCTTATTCGCTTGGGCGAAGAAGATGTGCTTTTGCTTTATTTATTTTTTTGCGTGAAGAAAAAGGAAAATAAGGAAATAATAAGACTCGCCATGGTTCCCCTCTATCCCTTTTACATTAATTATGTAATGAAATTTGGTGAAATGAGTGGCAGGTAGAAATGCTATTTAGGGTGTTATGTGTTTCTTGGTTGACATTTTAATACTATTCAGTCAAACTTTACACCTTACAAACCTGATTGTTAGATATCTTATTTCCACATAGATTTTCAATTTGATTTAATGCCACAGGAGATACGTTCAAGTAAGTCAATACACATCAATTAGATCTTTTTCCTAAGAATATATACATTTTTCCTTCAAATTGTTAATGGGGAGGTTCGTTTTATTTCATACATCCTTCTTCTCAGTAAAATTGTGGGATGAAAGCCTTTACGTTACTTTTAGTTCTAAAACGCACAAGATCTACGTACATGTGCATACATAACGTTGTGTGTGTGTGTGAAGATTCAATCGTAGTGCACAATATTATAGCGATACGGGAAACTTGTTTTTTTTTAAAGCATTTGTTGGAAAGAAAAAGTATAGGTAAAAGATTAGTAAGATATTACTACAAATATGGTCACTATAGACGAAACTTTTAATGACAGAAAAAAGAGGAAACAAAAATGAAAACATATGGCCGTGTCGGTTCTAGAACCAATAAGTCTTGGTTTGAATTTTTTTTTTTAGAGATAACGCTAAAATCGACTCGGCTATAACATCAGTTGACAATAGTGGAGGTTTTATTTTAATTTATCTTGAAATACACTTCGGTCCACGCCGATCTCCTGTTATCTGGAGATTTTTTTATAATTACCCACAATGTCTTTTCCAATTTCAAATCTCTAAAAAAATACATAACGGTAAAGAAGGTTTGGGCCAAAGAAAGAAAAATGCATGCAAAACATTCAAATTTTATTGGTGCAAGAGAATGATGAAATCATTTTTTCCATTTTTACCAAAGCAAATTTGACATTCACAGGGAATTTTAAAGTAATTTTTAAACATTCGTTGCCATAGTTTCTAAAGAGCAGATTTTAGCATTTTAGTCACCAGCAAAAGCTCAAATTATACAAAAATATTAATTTCTAAAACATTTTCAAAGAATACCACTTTAGAATTAACAGAATTTAAAAAAAATGATAATAATTGCTGAACTCATTGGCAACAGTTTAAATTATAGTCACTGCGCATGTCTCGATCTCCCAATCAGGATATCTCCCGATCATGGGCATATACGAGACGGAAATAAGAGCCAACGAATCGTCCAGCACTTGGGTGAAGTTTCAACCAATCAAATGATTTGGTTCACATTATAATTACTGTGTCCGTAAGACGATTTCGCCTCTATATGTATCACCAATGTAAGCGGACATAAAACAAATGTTTAAGAACAAACATTTCTGTGAGCGGACATAAAATAAATGTCCAAGAACAAGCATTTCTACCAAACAATCATCACAAACTGTTTACACCTGATTTATAATTTCTTCCACATTGTAAGTTTAAGACCTCTTCTCGGCAGGGCATCAATCATTATTTTCCTACGCCTCATTAACAACTGATATTACTGTTCTGAAAATGGAAGCATAAAGTATTAATTATTTATGCATTGTATTGTATAAACTTATGAAGGATAATAAACACAGGATAGGCATTTACAACAACACACATTAAATGATATTGCTGTATATATGGGTATTTACAGTATATACATTGGCCTTTTCAAAACTGTGACATTTTAATTTACATTTGTGGTCTATAGTTTGATGATGATGTGCAAGTATGTTATGTGATTGGCACATTTCGGTTTTGGCACATTTTGGTTATGGCAAATTTCGCTGTTGGCACATTTTGGTTTGGAATTCGAAGTACGTAGGATTAGTCTATTAGTTTTAAAATTCATGGCTTTCTATAAGCTGTTGATAATGTAACAATATTGTGTTGTTATGTATATAAATGTTCCAGAACATTAGATTAAATACATAATAAATGTGGTTCATTTTGATTTGGACGGTTTTTTCTCCAACCGATTGATAAGGCTTAATTCTAAAATCACGTCAATCTTCATTATATGATATAAGGCAAACCTATCCTCCTGCAAAAATTACCCCCTTTTAACTTCTTTTGTTGCACAATACTCTACCTAACATTAATGCGTTGATCAAAGCACAGTAAATAAAAGATGTTGAAATGTCAAACGTACGAATATGTGAAGGACTAAAATAAGGAGTTGATAAAACGAAATTTTGTTTTTCCAGACGGACAAAAAATCGACCGAGCTTTGCGAGAATTGGATATGTCGTGGCTATTGACTCAATCTATAAATGGGCGAAAAAGTTGTTCCAAGAAAAATATAACCATATTTGATGAAATGAAGTCTAAAACTTTCATTATGAATAGTGTAGAGACATATTTAGGTCATTCACGGGGAAGATGATAGAGCACATACGATATCTGAGTGTATGCCAAAGATGTATGATAAAGTATACCATATACTTATTTATTGGTGAAATACGCCTACATACAGAGAATTTGATCAATAGGCCTCTGCTATTCTTACCAAGAAAAAAAGAAAAAGATATTTGAAGAATCCATATGTTATTATCATTCCTTGTACCTCAATGATATACCAATTCAAACCATGTATTTTGAACGATGGAAATATACAACGAATCAGTTAGATCTGACACATTTGATTTGTTTTACAACATGATTAACTGTGTTATGCTGAAACCCATATCAGGCCATTGATTTTATTTACCATGCAATTACTTCTGTTTGTTTTTCGTATAAGTCGTTTGTGTGACGTAAGTTATTTTAATTTTTTTGTATGCAAATCGTACTCATACAGAACATTCAAACCATCAAATAGAGTGGAAAGAGAACAAATGATACAGAAAGTTCAGTTTGTTTTTCGTATGTGTCGTATGTGTGACGTAACTTATTATTATTTTATTTTAATGCAAATCGCACTCATACAAAACATTTAAACCATTAAATAGAGTGGAAAAAGAAAAAAAGGTACCCGAAGTTCAGTATAACGGAACCTTTCAATCGAAAATTGTATGAAGACATTTTATGCATACATTTTATGCATACATAGGCTGCATGATATTCATGTATACTGTTTCCGGTTTCATGATTCCAAAATTCGAATCAGAATTTGATTCGACATAATCACACATCCAATTCTTACCAGATAATTCCGCCTTCGTTTTTATCTTTGTATCAAAGATGCTGAATATAGCTTTGACTCCGGGACGAATGTTTCAGCTCAATATTGTTCCAAATAAATTGTTCGTCTAAATATATGACAAGAATTAAAAAATCGTTTTTCGTTTTCTCATTAAGCTAAGTACAGCTATTTTTTTCTAGAGAAGAACTATTTTTTAATCAAAATGTTGTTATCTTTGTTTCAAATGTTTAGTCCACTGCGAAACGGTGTTTTAGTAAATCCATATTCACTCACGAGTTAACCATAAAATAAAACTTCAAACAATTGCGAGAACTGATCAATTATTACAGAAAAACAAGCATGGGCAAATGAGGAAAATAAGGAAGAAATTAAACATCTGCCAAAAGAATGAGAAGGAATAATTTGCCATAAAATTGTAGGCAATAGGGAGTATGCACCTTAACACTTTCAGTTGCTAATATTTCGTGTTGCCTACCGCCCCACCCCACCACACACGCTCCACCTTCATCAAACTTACATACACAAACATTAACACACAAAATGGGAATCAAGTGGATATTTAAAAAGGTAGCTCTATATAATCCTTTTCAAAATAGTTTTGATTTTAGCAATGATAACAAAGATCTAACTGAAAAATACAGAAATTCGCAATGAAAAATATGTCAATTCTTGTATAATAATGGACATCATTTCAATCTCGCTGAATATGTTACAACTGGTACCGTGACTGGACGCCTCAATTCATTAAGAACTTCTCAAAAATACATTTGAACAACACTTAACATTTGCAAGTCCCCAATCTGCTCCTTGTGATTAATATTGCGCAATATTATTACTAATATGGCGCAAGTGTTGATGTGGGAGAACAATAAGGTTCACGCAACTACAATTCCCCAGTGGCTATCTTATTGACTGAGTATTCTAATATGGAACATCTATAGAGTAAGGTTAATAATCATGGAGGTACAGCAATTGCACACCCTAAAAACCATGGCTTTTTTAATGATATGGTTAAACTAGATTATTAAACAAGGCATTCAAAACATGGACACATAATCTCAAGATCCCAGTGACTGTGCTACTTGTTTAGTACTACTAGTATGGCGCAAGGAGGTTAACGTGGAAGTGTGCAACAACGTTGGATGAAAGCATTTAGAGGCCTATTATGAGCATTATCTGTATTTGGAAAAGTGTCTTCTTTCCCTTAAAGTTTAAGCATTATGTGAAAATGTGTTGGTAAAATAAAGAAAACTATTCATACTCACAGGATATGTTTTTTTCTGTTATTGCTCATGATGATTTGTTTCCACTACGAATGTAGTTAAATGTCAAGGCAACGGAATAAGATTGATTAGGCTGCAGAGGCTGCCACTTAGAGTTCAATTCTTTTAACTGAATGCCAAGACTACAACACATAGATTACAACGCGATGAATCAATTTATGGAGGTAACAAAGACGCCCAGATCCTGAACATGAAAATAAAATCCAATTATCTCCTTCGAAATATTCCGAATTGAACATTGAAACATTGAACATTTCATGGTAAATGCTCATTAGACGACCACATGCTATCTGCAGATCTATACAAAGATAGCTCATAACTTCATCAATTTTCAATAATACAGAAGATTCACACTTAGCATGGTAGAATGAGTGAAACTTTGCTACCGATTCCGTAATATCAGGAGCTTGCAGTTTTAATAACCTGTCATTTTTCGTATTGTGAAACATCCCTCGTAAGATTGACAATAACTTTTGACATATGTACACAACATTTCACATTGCAATCTCAGCATATTCCAAATCTCTTCCCGCGCTTATTTTGATGAGAGAAGAAGCTAATTGGAAAAGAGACTGAATTATATTAGATAAGAATGAAAAATCAATGAAATAAAGCCAGGCATGCATCCAGATTAAACACACATGACCAAACAAGCGACAGTAATGGGCAAACTGCACGAAGTGACATATTTTAATTGGTTTAATACAAAGAATTTGGTTGCTTCAGTGTTCTTAAAAATGAAATGTCTCTGGAGAAATCACCGGTAAGAAAGGTAAAAAAAGTACATTTTTTAGTTTTTTCCCCATTCCTGCAGACAAGCGAGTATGAGCTTCGACTAAGCAGTTGGATGACACGTGTTGCAGTATGTTATTTTACTTCAAACGGCAAATATGGCTGATAATTTCGAAGAAAATGATTTGCTCGATTTTTCTGAAAAATATTATTTTTAGCCTAGGATGAAAATCGATGAATGACAACATTAATTTTGAAAGCTGAAAAAAATGAACGCTCAACATTACAAAATTATTTGTTAACCAGCAAGATTCTGCTCAACATCGACGCGAGATTGAAGCGTCGTAATCTGGTAATACTGATTACTCATCCAGCAAAAATATCTGCCACGTTGTTTGTCAAAAATTTGGTCTACATTCATTGGCCTTGAATCCAATGAGTTTAAATTCGATAAAATCCGTAAGCAGCCTCATCAACTATCTGAAACAGTTTTCCGTTAACTTTCATACTATTGCCAAACAAACATTTAAGATACATTGTGAAAATAAACAAGATCGAATGCACCATATTTCCAGGTATGCTTTTCAAGCACGAACCAAGGCTTAAGGTATTCTTTAATCGTAGAATGTGACACTGTAGATTAAAAGGATTGTACCCGGAAGACCGATGATTTACATTTCAATGTTTACAAAAATTACTGAAGAGTGAAAATGGTTATATCTTGCATTAAACTAAGGCCAGCGTACTTTTCTGACATACCATGCGAAAATTGAAAATGATTAGCAAAATTGTTTTGCCTTTGTTAAAGTCTGACATAATTCTTCTTTCATAAGATAAAATTCAAAATAACACATTTTCTGAAGAAAGTTTTTAACTCCCAAAGCAATCTAACACATTTTGTTGTAATTATTAAACAAAATAATGCTACTACTTAATAGTACCATGGAAGCTGCCATTTTGAATTCAAAACATGCAGATTATGATGTCATCATCCCTGCAAGATATTGGAATGCTTTGTATTTCTTTATAATCTATCTTAAGTTTTCTTGCTTATGAAAAAATAATTTTCTTTTCTGAGGGTCAATGAATTTTCATGTACACATAAAATTATCAAAACTGTGTGTCACATCACTTTGGAATAAAAACTTTAATCACATTTATAACAAAATGCATTATAATCCGTATACCCCAATTAGGGAAATTTTGTCATCATGCACAATATTTCAAAACAGAATTGAACAAAATGGTAGTCCCATGTGCCGATATCAAACATGAATAACTTGAGATATGAATACGGTTTTTACTTGCTGTGTGTGGCAGCTGGTTATGAGTTTTATCCTATATCATGTGAAATAATGACTGCATCAAACTTTATGTCTCTTTTAATCTTTGCTTTAGTAGATCTGTACACACAACTACGCAATTATATCTTGCTGAAAAATGAACTGTAAACCATATTGATTAAATGATTGGTTTGAAATATATAGCAAGGTATAGCATATGCTAATTTTTATTTGAAAGACTAATTGAGCTCCATGCATACATCTTTTACTCAATTTGAAAGTATCGACCGTGCTTCATTGTTAATTAGTATATCTACAAAATATTAACACTGACATTATAATTCTGTTATACATTTGGTTACATTTATAATTGTATATTATTACTAAGCCATGTGCAGCCACTAGCCACGATAAGAATGGAAACATTTAGTATGTTTGTTTTTTTTAAACTAAAAAGTGTCACTATTATTTTTATTCGGCAAAAGAAGTGAGGAAGAACTTCTAGTCCCTCAATATTTTCACTCGGTTCCTCCATCTTTTTCTATATAAAATATATTGTTTAATTACTGAAAGTAGTAATGCAAATCATTGAAATAGTTTCTGTTTTCTAAAAGAAAGTTGAGTCACACTAAATTTTTGCCAATCCATTTCGTTTTACGCCGCTCTTTAGGATAATAGCATCTCAAAAATGAAATTAACTATTTTCAAAAGAAAAGCCTAAGTCGTCCATACTATGCACAGATACACCGCTAGCTGTCTAATATGTGTTGTAGGTATTATTTTACATGTATTACTAAAACCAAGACAAAGATCAGTTTTAATACGTTAGAAAATAGCTTTTTTGTGAAAACGCATGATACAATAACTCCACATCGTATGTTACACCTGAACCCCATTTGTGAATGCCGTCTCACGACTGAAGATGGTGAAGTACAGGTCTCTGTAAAGGTCAGTCAATGAAGTGTATGCCCTGAAGACATGATACATAAAGACACATGAATTACACACACACATCAATTCACGTCTTCATGCTTTAAAGGGTGTTCAAATCATAGACGGGATTTGAATTTTTTTCTGTACTCTATACTTACATTTACTTAAAGTATATTAACGGTGTTAGTAAAGATATTCATGAAATTCAAGTTCTCGAGGACTTTGCGCATTTACGGAAAACTCTTTTCTTCTTAACACTCAACATCTCATAAAGCCTTCGCTAAGTGTAGTTTACTAGGAACGCATTACTTTTGGGCAGCAAACCTAACCGTGGTGACCTCAGAACTAAACTATGATTGAAAAGAAGAGTCTTGCAATAATAAAGTGCTGTGGTTATTTTCAAAGGTTTGACTTAAATCTTCACAATCTTTATTTATATCCTAGAATGACGCACTTAACATTTTTTTTGGAAGGTAACTCTTTGCGAAGAGTCTTTCTGATATATAAATTAGAATATTTAATGAATATCCTAAAAATATTATCTTGATCAATTTAATCTGAAATAAATATAGTTTTACTATGACTAGTTCGTCTTCACTATTCATTATTAAAGGAAATGCTTAACGACTTTCACTTACCCTTTTGACGTAAACAAGCAAACATTAATCACATTAGACTTTTATTTCAAGTTTACTTTTATTTTAACCTTTATTTGCTGCAAATACGCTCCCATACTGACCGCAGGGAGGGTCTGCTACGAGTGATCGGTGTGTTCAAGCAATTATGTTTCTGCTTACAATTTAGCATCGAAAAGTCTAATAAATTGTGTGATTATTGTAGAGATCAGTCCATCTTTAAGAATATTGTAGATTTGAAATGAAATCGCGATCAATCTTACTTCAGTTAAGAATCTCGTAGAGGCTGCCAAGCAATACTACCCATATTACTCTATGTGTTCTACATGTTTAAATTTCGAGTGATGGTTATTTTCAAAGTTTTCAATCATTGTAAGACAAAGACAAACTAGAACATCGATTACATAGTAGCTCAACATATATATTAGGGTGATTATAAGCCTTTTTTGTTGGTGAGTAGCTAGTTCGAGTAGGCTGGAATTGTTAAGAAAGAAAATACATTTTTGATGTTTATTTCTTGGGAAGCGGGAGTTAAATATCGTTGTGATGCTAGTACATAACTGATGTAGTAGCTCAATATATGTTTTGGGGTGGGTATAACACTGTTTTTGTTGGTGGGAAGTTACATTGGGTAGGCTGGGATTGTAAGGAAAAGAATACAAGTTGAATAGCAGTGGCGTAACACAAATCTGGGAATGCCCGGAAGGGCACTGGGTAAACCTTACATGCCCTGGGTAAATTCGCTTAGGGTCTAGCCCCGAACAATGGCACTGCAATATTTTTGTTATGTAACCTAAAGGGCCAGGAATGTCGGAAGGAACTCGGGGCAAGGGAGAGGGAGCAGAAAATCAAGTTCATGGGCGCTTTTTTACAGTAATTGAGGGGCATTTTTTATTTTTAAAAAGGGACTCTTTGTCAGTTTTCGAAATTGTGGAGGAAACGCGCCTCTCCCCTTTGGTTCCTACACATATGGTTTGAGCATAGCACTTCCCCACCTTTACTTTTTGTCCAGATTGGTACTTTTGTATGGTGATGTATGTATCTTAGCGTGATTGTGTGATCCCCGCGCACACACACTCACACACATACACACACACACACTTCTGACTTTTCTTTACTTTTGGTAGGCAAATTTCGCCTGTCTTCAAAGATTGGGGAGCCAGAAACAATGTTGAAAATTACCCATCAGAAGAATAGGTAAAAAGTTTCTATTGAAAAATTTTGCTTACAAAATTACTGAAGGCATGCCTTCTCCTACCACAGCCCTCGGTGTCGGTACCCTTGGTAAAATGACATGCTTTAATTGTGTCAAATAAATAGTACATGGATTATGTAGTATTTGTGAGTGACTGGATTTCAATTTGTTTTCAAGCTTCGAGATAATTACGTAGAATAATTTCAAATACGTTTTAAAAGAGAGGACTGATTCTGACCGGTCCGCCCTCAACTTCCAAGGGCTCCCCCCCCCCACACCGTTCGCAACATTTTAAAAGGACACCTCCTGTCCCTAACTCTAAGGCCAGGGCAGTTACCCCCACCCCCATTCACCAACTGCATATGGGAGCTTTAATATTGTTTGTAGATATGGAAACTGTTTTTCAAGTGAGCCCCAAAACATAAGCCTCATACTAACAGCAAAATACTTTTGTATAAAATCAAGATGGATTTTACATCCTTGCAAAAAGACATGATTTTAGGTATGGCATATTTTCCTTATAATGCTAATATATTAACCATTCTGAGCAAATAATTAATTATTGCAAATAATAAATTACAATTAATCAATAATAGCATCCAACAAATACACTTTCAAGAGTGGAAATCATTCAAACAAAATATAACTAAAACAACTCCTCTTGAATATAAGATGAACTTACCTGACCCTAAAATAATCCTTTAAGATATCCATCACAGATAACGGTGATTTTATGCATCAGTTATTACGAGACTTCTATCACTTGCACGCAAAACAAAAGATTCATTGTGAAGAGGCGATACGTGTAATGTGACAGAGGACTCATGCTGATTTTTAAAGGTGTTTTTTTAGTTACTTACACTTTGGTGATTTTATAACCACCCTCAATTGCATTGTATGGATTAAATAGCCTATACAGATTATTTTCGCCATTCTGGAGCTTTGAGTATATTCTCAAGTTATAGCCGAAACGAGCTATCAACTACAAGTGCTATACCGTAATTTGACTATACATTGAAAGAAATCCCAAACGGGATGTCAAGCTCGATTAGCATATGTGCCAGTCGGTATTTGAACGCTTCAGCCACTGAAAACCTAGTTTTTTTTTTCAATCGGAAATATTCGGTAGTATTTTCCAAGCCAATGTTATCATATATGCTAAACTCGGATTGCGCCGAGCGAAATCCGAGTATTTGAAACATTTTTAGCAAATTTTGTAATGCAAAATTCAATAAAACTACATAACAGTATGAAGTGTTATTTCATCACCAAATCGATCTAATTAAGGCAACTATAGCAGCACAGCAGAATATTCAAAAAACGCTTAGGATATGATAAACGCTGCAAATATTCGAATGTATCCGGGCGAGAACCTGGTTCTTGAGTAAGACATCGCTGAAGCACAAATCCCTTAAGGGATGTTGAGCTGAAAATGAACAAACATGTTAATCTATATTCTAAACAGAAAGTATTCATAGTTTTAAAGAAAGATCCATCTCAATTTCGAAATAATATTAATTAAAATGATAGTATTGCTAAAGAAATCTAGACTTACTGATGTAAAAACACAATCCTTGTATAAATAAGTTTAAAATCAAAATGTTAAGTTGTAATCTGGCAACGTCTCCTCAATTGGAGAACCCAAACTGGTATTGGCTTTTAGATATTTTTTTTAGAATCTAGAATTTTCAGCAGTAAGGAAAATGTAGTCATTTTTACAGTTCAAATTTCTTCAGAAGCATTCTTGGAATGACAATAGTCTCCTTAAAGAAGTCGTAATTCGTCGTTATTATTTAGTCATCTTCATGATAGGATGTAATTGAAACATTTTGATAATACATTGGCATCGTTTAACCTTTGAAGACAAATTATATTTTTTTCCCCAATCCTGATGTACACCTATAAGATACCTATAGCAAAATTGACTATGCGGATTTTAATCATTCGTAAAGTATGACGTAGGGTGTCATCCTTTTCAAGAAATATTACCTATCAGTTCGGGAGCAACCCAAAAAACTGGTTACTTTAAAATACCCCAAAACTTGGGTACTTTTATGTATTACGTCATCGCATAAGCCTACACATTTGACTAGCCCACACTAAGCATATGGGTTTCTCATTTTCCGCTCCGGATTGTTCAAAATTTCAATGGATAAGCTGAAATTTTGGAGACGGATAGTAAATAGATATTAAAAACTTTTTGACGCTGCTTTTTGATATTCACGGTTGCCTTTTTGAGAAAATAAATAAAACAGATTATGGGCAGTCTGTTTTGTTCATTTTCTCAAAAAGCCGACGATGAATTTCAAAAAGCAGCGGCAAAAAGTTTCTAACATCTATTTACTATCCGTCTCCAAAATTTTAGGATATCCAGTGAAAGTTTTGACAATCCGGAGCGGAAAATGATAAACCTTATATGTTTAGCGTGGACTAGTCAAATGTGTAGGCTCATGTGATGACGTAATACATCAAAGTACCCGATTTTTTGGGTATTTTCCGAGTACCCAGTTTTTCGGGTTGCTCCTGAACTGCCTATTTGCACACTTTGATAACACTTATGACTTGAAGTACTTAAAAAAAAAAATTGTTTCGACTGAGGAGATAATTTGCCTTCCCTTCGATATTACGTTATAATTTTGGCTTACCAGCATAGGTACAACAACATAATTAAAGGATTAGTTCAGTGGTCAAGCAAGTCTACTCTATGTGAAAGAGGGCTTAAATAGAAACAAAACTAATTCAATATCTTATACCGTTAAGGAAATATTCAAGTTTAAGCTCTGTCTTATCTGTCTAGAAATGACTGGTGTAATAAGTCTACTATGGAAAGTTGGCGCCACGATCCTCACATTCTTAACAATTATTAATGTATTTTAATGAAAATTGATGTGAGTTTTTTACTATTTGAATTATTTTTCCTCATAATTTCTTCAAATGGCATTGTATAATCAGCTTTACTAGATTCTGTTTTAATACTTTTCTGACATATGCAATGTCTTTGAAGCCACAAAATCGCAGGACAAAATATGATAAGATACATGAAGACTTTGAGGAATTGGAGACTGTGATGTCACAACTAGTCTGATTTCAGTCATTTCTATACAAATGATACCATACTTTGAACTTACATATTTCAAAACGATTTGTGAATGCTTTCTTCACCAGTTTTTTTCGTTTGAAGTCCTCTTTTATATAAGATAAATTTGCTTGACCCCGAACTAATTCTTTAACGTTTCACCCCAAATCTCGTCAAATGTGACTTTATTTACTCAACGGAACAAAGGAATGTATTGTATTTCCCTATAGTTTTCTATAAAGAAATTGTTTGAACATGTTTGGACAAGAAGTTTTGATAGCCTGACACCCAGAGAAGGAAACTTTTTCATAAACTAGAAACTTTAAGATAGATTATAATAAAATACATAACATTCGAACATCTTACTTGGTTGATGACATCATTGTCTGCATGTTTTAAAGATCAACATGACGGCTGCCATAGTTATCTAATTAATGTTTTAATAATTACAACAAAATTGTAGATTGCTTTATGAAAGCAATGTTATTTTTAATTATTTTTTCATAGGCATTAAGGATTTTGTTACACTTTATGTCTCCTTTGATAAAGTGACATGATAAACGTGTAGAAGTGGTTTAAAACGTGAGTCTTTTGATCCGTCTAAGAGAGAGACACAGAGAGAGAGAGAGACAGACAGACAATGAGAGACAGCCAGAGAGAGAGAGAGTGGAGAGACTGTGTGTGAGAGAGAGAGAGAGAGAGAGAGAGAGAGAGTGTATGTGTGTGTGTGTCTGTGAGTGTGTCAGAGAGAGAGAGAAAGAGAGAGAGAGAGAGAGATTCCACGCGTTTAATGCAAGTTACTTGACACGGAGTCTCCCCTTCATTTCCCTGTGATCGTCTCAACACCTTTGTATAAACTACAAAAAGTATGATATTTCAAATCAGCCGTATTTCTAAAACTAAATTAGGAGTTTCACTGCTTCACTAAAATCTCTGTCATCACTGGCAATGTTGACATTTACTATGAGTGCAAACCTTTACTTTAATTCATGATAAGATATGATTGATCGTGATGCCACCCTGGTAATTCAACAAAATATCGATCAACGTTTTCTAATAATTCACATTTGTTCAAATAATTTCTTTGCACTCCACAATTATTAATTAAAGATTAATGTTGAGGCGAAGTGTTTGCAGGCGTAATTATTGCACGGGTCAAAGGAATTTGCGAGTGTAAAATCTTCTGAACTGTGCATTAAATACGCATATAAACACGACGCCAAAAACATTAATCGTTTTTATAAAATTTCCGTGTTAGATTGTTTAAAATACCTAAAAAAACAACAAAAAGAATGAAATACGAAAAGTTGTTGCAGACATTTTTTTCTCGCTTTGCTAAAAAATTCACCTGTAATAAAAATGGGCTAAGCCAAATACTGAAGGCCGTGCATTACGATAACATAATGCACGGCTATGACAAGTCAAATACTCCATGGAAATTTTATAAATGATTTTATTAAAACTTATTTTGCAATGAATGTAAAATTGCCATATGGTGCAGGAATATACCTTCATAATCTGCACCTGGAAAGAAGTGTATCGTAAAATGTTAATTTAAAATTGAAACCCACATTTTACTAGAGTGTGCTTGATTTCTAGATTTGCTTAATTAAAACAAACAACACTATTGACTTAATTCCGGAAGTTGCTTGATTTCCTTTTTGGAAACTGCAGGGTTTGCTCTACTTTTTACCAATCAAATATTGAAACAATGATAATTGAAAAATTATTTGTGATAATGTGAAGCCAAGCGAATGAAATGTTTTTTACGTTTAAGAGTGAATCCACGAAAGCCATGGATTTTAGGAGCAATGTCTTTCATAGATTATAATACCTTTCTCTGACACAAGAGGTATAATACCATTGTTGTACACAATTCATAAAAGACATTTAAAGGTACTTTACAGCTTTATTAAAATTAAAAAGCAACAATGTTATTTACAAGTAAACTTAAGTTCACGCGTCGGTAATTTGATAAACTGCGTTTGTATCATATTAATTACTACCCATATATTGTACAGTAGATATAATCTCGCATATCAACAACAATACACTTTGGTGATAAATTTTAGATCAACCAAACACCTGTTTCTCTAGCTGAGACGTGTTTCGCCAAAATATAATTGTAGAAATGTAAACGTTTGGTGAGTCGTTTTTTTTCTTAATTGTTGACATCTTTGTACAAAAATATAAGCTATTATTCAGAAACTGTCCACCGTTATGCTTGCACTGTAACAAAACACACCAGTGTGAGATATAACACTTTATTAAACTTATCACGGTGAATTGCTCCAAGATCACTTCGACCAGCAACAAAGGATATCAGATAATCTCACTCTGTGTGCTTTAATCATTACCATGAATCTCACTATCGTCGGCAATCAATATTTCATTGTCGCTCGCAAATTAACAAAGCTCAGTCTAATTTTGATTTGGCTCGAATTTTCCCCAAATCAAACATTCTTCTCATGCCATGACAATGTAATGTTATTGTATAATTCAAGAACCATGACTGTTTCGGTGACCAAGCAACGTATGCAATTGAGTGCAAACAATGAACACGAGATAAGAATAGGTTTAAGAAATGTTAATCAAATTCAAGCTGATGAATATCTGAATGAAGACATTGAATGAAGTGACTTCATCTATTCAGCGGAATGATATTGATACTAATGGTTGTTGGTGAAATATGTGGGTAATGTCATAATCAGTTGTTCAAAATGTGACACTGATATTTTCTAATGATCATGGTGGTTTTGCAGAGTCAAATGTTTATTGCAAAATTATGTTTTCTGTAAATGTTTCACGTGTAACAGGAACACCCAACCAAGTGAAATGCCTTAAATACGTGAAATATCGCACTGGTTTATGAATAAATCTTATGTGTAACCAAGTTATTATTCTCAACAAAAATGAATAGATTCTTAACCCACCCTATACAACTATACTGTACAGAGGAAGCACTCATTCAGATCGCGATCGCGCTCGACACTCGTAAAATTGGTGGAAACGTTTTTTCGAAACTCAAAGCATTGCATCTAAAACTTTAAAATGACTTTACAGTATCACAATTTAATTATGTTTGGTAGAGATAAAATGACTTATACGCTATAATTGAAACAGCACTGTTGGTATATATGAAATGAACAATCAACCAATATACGCTACACAGGTATAGGGCGTGGTTTAAATCTGTCTCTCTGACGTCATTTCTTTGGTTTTGTCCTCTCAAAAAATGTTTCTCGGGGATTTATTTAAGTTCAAAACTAATATTTAAAGCACATTTCCAGATCTTACTTGAAAATTCCTTTAAAGGAATATTACCTTAATCAAATATAAAAAAGTACTTTAATATTATTTCCGCTAAGAATTTTTTTAAGTATTTCGGTACTTCAAGAGTGTGATCACAAAAGTACTTTAATAACATTTGTGTCTAAATATTTTTTATTTTTGTAAACATTAGCATTTTGATTATTGAGCCTAACATAGGAGATAGGTGGCTCTGTACGACTGAGATGCGTGAGGTCCCAGGCTCGAATCCAACAACGATTTAACCCATGATTCAGCCACATGATACGCAGATCAGTAGTTAGAGGTCACTATACAGACCCAGACCAATCAGAGGCCGGCTTTGCTATAACGTCATAGCTTTGCCGTTGTGCGCTTCTGATTGGTCGAGGTGTTTGTTGTGATCCCTGAATTTTTTTATTTGGGTTATGGGATTGAGTCACATGGTATTCTTGACGACGGCATTGAGGTCTTTCAACGAGGTGTATATCTATTCCCCACTGGGTGCGCCATGTGATTGTAGGTTGAAAGCCCCAATCAACGCAGGATACCGTAGGAGGCAGGTTATGGTAGATCTTTTCACTCCTTTTGCTCCCTTATTGAGTTTCTTTGAATGTTGAGTTGCTAAATTTGGCATCCAGCAGATTTTGTTAAGGTCTAGTTCAATCACCTCTTTGTTGTAGATGACTTAATTCTTCCCAATGTTCTCTTGAACGCTTCACACTTGATTCGAAACTACGCCATGCACTTGCATCGCACACGCCCATTTGTAAACTTGAATAAAGACCAAAAAATGAAAGATATTTTGCTTCCTGTGTTATTTCAAAGGGATTTAAGAATAAATTTCCGTTCTCAAATATCGTGCTCAACCTGAAAATGGTCTTAAAAGACACACATTATGAAAAAAAATGTTTCTAAAACATCAATTGCGAAAATTTTCTTCTCAAAGTGTCTGGGTAAAATGAAAATGGCGTGTGACAATTTCATTTATTTCGATGAATAACGAAGAATGCCCCTGGCTCACTACCAAAAATGAGTAAACACTCCTAAGAGGAGGCCCAGTCTTCACAGTGTTTCGCGACCTGCTTGCTGGTCCACCCGGCTGATAACGGTACAATTGAAATTAATGTTCAATACATTGATCAAAGGGAAAACGCTAAAAAATAGTCTTTCGGGAAAATCAATATCAGATCAGAGGTGGATATATGTTGAATTTTAGCAGAATAGATTATCGAGTTTATTTGAATGTTTAGTATGTACTAGAACTATTCCTTTAAACCGCCTGCATAAAGTATTATTTTATTCATGCCCTTACAAACTCGTAGTCAGGAAGTTTACAGGGGACGTTTTTCGTATAGATGAAGTCTCTAATATTAAAACAGAGAAATCGATCGCACTTTGACAGAGTTACATCTTTCGCCAAAAAATACTGGTAAAAGGGACCTTCTTTAATGTAGGATATGACAAATTCAATTATGTACCTAATACGTTTTTTGTTAGGCGGGTAAAAGTAGAGATTCTTGATTGTTTTATTATTTTATGTATAATGATAAGGTAAGACTATATGTTAATATGAGGACTATTTGCGTCGCCAAGAATGGACCGATCAATGATTATGAATGGCGAACTTATAAAAAAACAGGGTCATAACCCCATATTTGTTTAATCAATATTGGATCAAATTGAAACCTTTTTGTTTAAATGTGATCGATGACCGGTTTACTCGTTACCATGGTAATAGGGTTAACGGGTCCAAGAGGGGATGACTTCAGCTGCTTTATATAGACAATTGCGTGTGTATGTGTAAATCGACCATTGACAAGCTCTGCTCATATAATCGTATGATGTAGTTACTACAACTCAGATTTAGGGATAAAAAGGTCGGGCGTACGTTGCCGTGTCATTCTATAGATCAATAGTGTCTTGTAATTAACCGTACTACACTTGCCTTTGGTATTACTGTTGGATTCGAACACAGTAAGTTAAAAACAAATTTATAATATTTTTTTGTTTTCAACAGGTTAATTCTATTCTATTATTCAAATGTGTAACATTACTAGATTCATAATAGATGTAAACATTTATTTCATTTTTTAGCATAAAACTTGTGCACTTTGTTCATTTTATGTTCAATTTTCAAGGTTCTGACATTACCATTGTGTTGATCTAATGGTATGAATTGCATACTCCGGATCGGTTTTTAGTGTATAAGATGTTTACTACACAATAATTACACTCCTACAATCACAAGGGCACACACACCTTGCTTACCCTTGATACGCTAGAATTGTCTGATTGGATAACAAATGTACTTTCGCCAATCTCGCATAGGGCAATATAACTCTGTAGTGAAATCGGGTTTGCAAAACAAAGCCGGCTTTTGATTGGTCAGTGTCTGTACAGTGACCTTTAACTACTCAAATCGATACACTGACATCTGTATTCCACCTTCTTCACACCCAACCTTTGAGAAAAATGAGCATCACAAAGGGTGGTCCTCGAGCTCACGTTCCATGAATGAGGATGTAAATGTCGGTCTTGATCTTACGGTTCTTCACGGCTACACTTGGTGCTCTGATCACTTTTGAAAAAGTCAAAGCAAACAAACAAACAAATAAAGAAACACACAAACAAACAAATACAAATATGTTCTATAGGAGCATGTTTCCTGGTCTGCTTTTGTAAAACAGAAATGGCAATATAATTTACTGGAATAAAAAAAAAATCTTGAGGCGATATGTAATGTTACGAAAATTAATGATCTATTTCCAGCCGTTTGTATATGATTCTGCATATATTGTTCAAAAAAGTATACCCTTTTTTGCCCTTTTGAATACGATATCAACATGCGTTTTTCACCAATACGTTCTTTTATTGTCCGCTATCATTGAAATTGCAGTCTCGAGTGGGTGCTGGGTTCAGCATCTATTTTTCTGTGAATTACCTGTCACTATATTCCGATAGATTGATTGATAGGTTTAAATAAGCATCATTCGTTGTTAAAATGACCACATTTGTTGATACAATTAACATAGAATTTCCTTATCATTTTGACCTGGAAAAGTGGTCACCATTATTGACTACGATATACTGTTTAATAAAAGATGTAATCAATATTATTGTCAATTTTTTTTTTTTTTTTGTCATTACACTGAGTTTACACAGGTCTGTCAATTCGCAATTCAAAAATATATTAATGAATAATTATAATATCTAGAAAAGCAGATGAGAACATTCTTCTGTCACTTCCCATCTTTCGAGGAAGGGTGTTTTGAGCTACCAATGACATTTCCAATCCATTGGAGAAATTCCTCTAATAGTCAGCCTCGAATTGAATTGATAAAGTCCTTAAAACTCTATTTCAATTTCAAGATAGACATGAACAATTTGCAAACCAGGAAGTTTGAAAAGGAAACGAAATGGTTATGACATTTTACAATTTAAAGGTAAAATCACATAGAAATGGAAAATAACTGATCTGAATATTAATTCCATATTCAACGCCTTAATGCAATACCGTCCAAATGGTTACAATTTGTATCACGTTCCACGGCTCAACAGGAAAGAAGGTGGTGTTGCCTTCCTTTATAAATCTAGATTATCTGTCAGAATCCCTAATGAAAATGAGTTTACCACATTTAAATTGCTTAAAGTTAAAGTGTCATCTCCTTCAACATCTATTTCATTGATTTTGGTGTATAGACCTTCAAAGAAGGGATTACCATTCTAACAATCTATATGTGAATTTAGTAAACTTATTGACTCATACATTTTAGTGCCTCATAACCTCATCATAACTGGTGATTTCAATATACACGTTGACAACCGTCAATGATCCTGATGCCATTCGATTTTGGGAATTATTGTCATCATCCAGTCTTCAACAACAAATGACATCCCCGACTCATAAACAGGGACATACTTTGGACTTGCTTATAACGCGTTCTTCTGATGATCCTATTGTTTCAAATATTTGTGTAGAAGACGGTCTGTTTGATCATTTGATTATAACATGTGCACTTGTTCTTCAAAGACCTCAACCGCCAAAGAAAATCATAAGTACAAAAATTTAGATAATATTAATGTTGGTTCCCTCTGTGATGACATCAGAAACTCAGAAGTATTGTGTAACTATTCAGCTGCCTCCCTTTCACAAAACCTTCACACTTATTATTAAAGTCTCTCTTCTCTTCTGGATTTGCATGCTCCTCCCAAAACCCGCAAAATAACCGTAAGACCTCATGTACCATGGCATAGCCAGGAAATTACTGAGGCAAAATACCTGCGTCGCAAATTAGAACGGACGTGGCGTAGATCTAGACTTGGGATTGATTATCACCTTTACCGTATTCAACGCAACCTCGTAAATGGACTTATTTGCAAATTTAAACTGACCCACTTTTCCACTCTTATTACTGACTGTGGTTCAGATCAAAAACAACTTTTCCGTGTGACAGATAAACTTCTTCACCGAAAACAATCTTCACCAATTCCACAGTGTGACTAGGATGGTAATCTTGCAAACAAATTCTGTACTTTTTTCAGTGATAAAATCAAAGTAATTCGTGATGAATTTGAATCTCATGTATGTATTATGCCATCTGTTGCATATTTTGACAAATGTGACTCAAAGCTTACTTCCTTTGAACCAACCACATCTTTTTGATAATCATCAATCGGCTTATTGACTAAATCACAGTATCGAGACTGCATTACTTAAAGTCCAAAATGACATTCTTGCAGCAATGGATAAAGGTAGACCTGTTGCCCTTGACCTCTTGATTTATCCGCTTACCTTCGACACTGTGGATCATTGCCTGTTAATCAATCATCTTCAAAATATTGGTTTTAATGGAACTGTATTACAATGGTTCATGTCCTATCTACCTAACAGATCACAATGTGTACAAATTAATGATACAACTTCTTCACCATCTAAGCTTGTATGCCGCACGGGGAGTGTACTCGTTCCGATTTTGTTTTCCGTCTAGTTCTATTGGTAAAATTATATGTAAATATGATCTTCATTACCACTTGTATGCCGATGACATACAATTATATATTTAATTTGATCCCAATCAAGCTGAAGCAAATATTGCACTACATAAACTTGAATCATGTGCTGTTGAAATACGCAAGTGGATGTCCTCCAACTTTTTAAAGTTAAATGATGATAAAACTGAATTTATTGTTCTTGGTTCCAAACGTCAGCGTAACAAAATCAACCTCCCTTTTCTTCAAATTGGTAATGCTCAAGTATGTGTAGCCTCTAAAGTTCGTAACCTTGGCTTCATTTTTGATGCTGATATGTCAATGGCTGACCATATCCCTAACATTTCTATATCTTCATCATTTCATTTACGTAGCATAGGACTAATATAAATATTTAACAATGCCTGCCACTGAACAACTAGTTCATGCTTTTGTCTCTTCCCGCCTTGATATTGGTAACTCTTTTTTATATGGTCTCCCAGCCAATCAAATCAAACGTCTCTCCCGCTTACAAAATATTGCTGCCAGGATTGTTACCCTAAGTAAACAAAATGAACACATTACTCACATTTTAAGGAATTTACACTTGCTACCAATTCATCATAGAATTGTTTTTAAAATACTTGTTTTTGGTTTAAGTCTACTCATGCATTGTCTCCCACATATATTTCTGATTTTTTAATCCCATATAAGTCTCCCCTCCACTTCATGCGTTCTAATTTCAAACTACAATTAGCTATTCCACGTACTTCTTGAACATGGGGTAAACGTTCATTTTCTTCTGCTGCCCCCTTTTTATAGAACAGACTTCCAGACAACATCAAACTTAGTCCTTCCCTCGATTCTTTTGAAATCATCATTAAAGACATTCCTCATATGTTCTGATTCTGTTCAATTTTAAGCTTATATTTGTTCTTGTATGTTTGTATTTTGCAGTATTCTTAGCTATCATTTCTTTTTTGTTCACATTGTTTTGCATTAATTGTGGTGTCGCTGCGCCATGAGCATCACTTTTGATGAATACTGGCGCATAACAAGTATTCATTATTATCATTATCATTTAGGCTACATATCCTAATGACAAAAACAGATGCTTTGGAGAAACTCACTAGATCGAACAATACAATTTAGGGACAACAAGTGCTAGAACGTTTAAATTGTTTGCGTGTAGTTTTCGTATGCAATGTTTGTTTACTTGGTTCTGGCTATACATTATCATTATCACCATTGCTGTATATCTCCATAATCTGATTATAATGATGAATTGATTTCTAGATATTTGAAACTGTCGTTGCACAAGAGAAGTTACTTATGACTAACCATATCTAAATATATAATATCTTTAATATAAACGCATTTTGAATTCATTGCATCTTAAAACATTATGACGTCAGTCGTTTGCATGCTCTATCAGATTAAAGACAGTAATTAATGTATAAGTACTTGTATACATTATTAAATAATGTTCATGTTCCAATAACTCACTTCTTTCCATGGTTGAATAATTTACTACATCAGATAAAAGCAATCAGAACCAGTCTCTGCCGGTTATTAATATACAATGGGCTCGGTAACCAATGTTCATGTATCAATCAGATTCCTCAGTCAGCACACAAAGCAATATGTATGTCATAAGTTCGGAGGATGGAGTAGGAACGTACCAGAAACTATTGATGTGGATTAACACGTACAGGTTCACGTGTAACCTAAGGGAAACAACATACAGAACAAAAACTGTTTTACATTATGACAGGCCTGAATGCACACAGTAAATGTACGAGAAGAGACAATGTCATTGCATAGGTCATGTACCAAAGTGTGTCTTTCTTTTGACCAAGTATAAGGTTCTAATTGAATGATACAAAATATTCGATACGTCGTCTTCGTGTCGTCTTCAAGTACCGAAATGTACATAAAATATATCATATGCGGTGTGTCTATTCTCACTCGTGATTTATCTTTAAGCAGATAAATCTATATTCAGTATCTATTAAACCATGCCAAGATATCCTTGCACCGTCTGGTTGGTTAAAACGTCAGCCTTTCAGCCGGGAGGCACAACTTCATTCCTGGATCCGGTCATAGCAGAGATTTTTTTTCTTCAAATGGGACCTGCGGCTTCTTCGTCCGGCGCTCGACATTGAGAGGGCAAAGTAGGATGGTAATGTGGTTAGTGACATGTTGTACCTTTATTGGCTGAATAGTCCTGGGGTTTGTGTGGCTTGTTGGCTTCTTTGTAGAGTGTTAGTGTATTCATCATATGTAGCTAGTATTCAAGTTCCTTATTCGATTTATTATTTGCCTTTTGCAAAAGGAAAGTGATTACCTGTTTTCTTCGACGTTAATGTAATATTTGTATTGACTATCTTACTTTGTTTGATTGATATGCACGATCGTTATGGACAAATGAAATGTCTAAATTTTACAAACGATAATGTACAACTTAACGGATTAGCTCCGCAGTCATCCTGGAGAAGTTTTTAATTAAAAGAGAAAGGGGGAAAACGGAGAACAGTTTTCATGCGATATTTCAGCTGCCATTTCAAGATCCTCCCTTTAGTCTCGACTTCATTACCATTTTGCGGCCTGCGGTATTTAATCCATTGTACAAAGGATAGAATGATACACTGGCCGGCCGTCGTAAAGCTTTTTTTATTTTGTATCTGTATGCCTAAGCTTAATAGGCGTTAATATGATTATATAATGTTACATAATATCTACATATTTGACCTCTGACCTCTGAACCTTTACCCAAATCAGTGAAATAACTTCTGAAATGTTGTGTTATTTATCATTCCCTACTGTATGACACCATTCATACTCACGTAACACTTA